>JARFJB010000966.1:6225000-6337500 GCA_036346205.1 Vesta saturnalis | reverse complement strand
TCCCAACCGCTTCCGCACTCACACTAGTACACGCACCCGCACCCACAACCGCACCTGCACCCGCTCCCGCTCCCTCTATCTCACTCACACCAACACCAACACTGACACCCACCCACGCAGATACACATGCATGCGGGCACACACGCACCCACACACTCAAACGCACACCGATACACACACATACACATCAGGGCCGATTTTGGCGAAACGTGGCTTAGGGTTGTATAATGCACTAATAATGCGATTTAGCGATAAGGCAAAAGAAGTCGATTTCAGAACCTTCTATACGTATATACGTACATGTAGGTTCGAATATACTAGTGATTATAATCATTTCAAGTACAAAACTATTCATTTAGTCATGTGTGTGCGTTTCATTTTGTCTATTCATCTATGGATTGTATACTATTTTCTAATACATACAACTTAAGATTTAACACTCGAGTTACACATTTTATGAGAGGTACTAAAACTGATTATAAAAAATATAATAGAATATTGTATTTTTTATTTAGACAAACATCGCATTTTACACTGTATCTCATATTCTTCCCCTGCAAAATTGGTTGGTTTTGTCACTTTTAGCACACATCAAATCCTTTGTTGTATGTATTCTCTACGACATCTTTCAACTTATGACGAATGAAATACCAATTTGGTGGCATTATTCTGATATAAAGATAATATGCAAAATACTGTTCTGGTTATTACAGTATCACTTCAATATTGGTATGCCAATAATCACAAAACAGTGTCTCTGTAATAAAGTTACAAGGATTTGTTTTACTCTGTACACATTGTGACTGTAATTACGATGACAATATCCGCGTTTATTGTAAACATTATGTATTAAGGGATTAAATATTAATTATATCAATAAAATCAAATTAATATAAATTTTAGGTAATTTTGGGAAAAACTAAAACTATTTTTTCGTCAGTATAGCTTTAACTAATCATTTTCTCCCCACATTTAAATTGCAGTAAGAGGATTTTGTTCGTCTAGATGCTGCAACACACATACTTTTTCCAGTAAGGTCGTTATTGTCACGTTTTGTTAGAGTGTGCATTTATTTTACAAATACAATAAATTACTTTTTGTACCGTTTCTTAATTTTTGAAGTGCAAAATTATTAAAACCTTGAAATTGAGGTAACCTGACAAACTCAACTTGCACTTGCTGTAGTTCTTGTAGCGGATGATAAGAGAAGCGATAATCCTGTTTTAATAAGCATGTTTCTGATAGTTTTAAAATATAGTAGAATCAGTTGGAAAATTATTTACAACAAAGTATATCCACATACCGCATAAAAACGCCGACCGCGTTTCAATAGCTATGATAATGATTTGTTAATGATTGTGTAGTCTTTGGGTGTAACATATATGTTACAATGTTGGATTAGGCCTAAACATTTCTAAAGTTACAGAAAACAACTTAAGAATGGCGTCATGATGTGAAGTTATATTAATAACTATATAACCGATTCTGTATCTATTACCATTTCCGAGATCACCATAGTGAGAATCCTTATCCTGGACACAGTGTATACTGAAAAACACGATTTATGGAAGAGTACTACTTGGTATATCGAATTGGTGGTGTGCTGTAATATGTGTTGTTGGCAGATTTACATGATTACCAGTAATGGTACTGAGTGATGCCTATTGCTTACACTGTGCCGTTAGATGTCTTTTTAATAACACCATGCGCATTTAACTATATTTATTGATTATGTAATGTGTGGATCTAATTCTCCCGTATAGTTACCAGGTAGATTCACTAAAGTCTGAACACTAATATAATTATACATCATTAGACTTCAACAAAACGAATTAAAGCCATTGGTACTTAATCAAATGAAGGGATTTTTCTTGAAAAGGCCAATTCCGTCAGTTACTAGACGTAAAATCGAAATTCGATTTACATCAGACGAAATGGAAAAAATGTAGTGCAGATTATGAATCAGCAAATGCGGTTTCTATCAGTAGATATCTACGGGAATTAATCGTGATAGTATGGAAGAGCAGGTGTACTAGCTATCCGAATTTCCATGGAGTGTGAAGACAATAATCCGGAATTGCTTGCTAGAAAAACTTTCTCAGTAGTACTGTTCATGATCTTACCACGAACTGTACGGCTAAATATCAATACACTCAAAATCTTCAAGACATGCACGTAACATCGTGTAAACAAGAAGCAAAATAAATAATGATAAATCAAAGGGTGTAGTGAAGGCAAGTGTTAATTCAAATAAAGTTCAGTAGTGTTAGCATGATAATATACAAATCAACAAAATTACATATGAAAATGTAAACGTTCACCATTATCACTCATATTTAAAATGCTTACCTTTTTGGGTTTTTATGGTGTATTTTTGTATTTCACTTATACAAATCTGTACGTTCCGATAACACTTGCAGTTATCTCCGTCAGTAGTAAGTAGTTTAAGTTGTTGAAACAATTGAAATTGAAAACGCAACCATTAGCCTGCTATTAATATAACATGTTGATAAACGTATAAAGCCAACAGTGGAATACAATTTTAGTAAGGAATAACCAGATCATTAATAAATTAAATATTGCTAAGCTGCCTTGAAGACCACAAATTATAATATCGTCTAACGGTCAAAAATGTCATAACCAAAGAACAATTTTAATAAAACTTAATTAAGTTATGATGTAAGTGTAAATTTGTGGAAAGATTTTATTTGAAATTGATAAAAGCATTCACAAACAGAAACTTCAATTAAAATAAATCAGTCAAATCTGACAAAGAAATAGCTATATAAGTAAATGCAAGTGTTATTTAACAGTGAAAACACAATGTAGTACGTTCTATATAATTTTTAATTTTAATTTTAATTTCAACTACATATATTAAATCACACTGCTGTGGTAACTTGACATATAATTTGTAAAGCACTTACTTCGTGGTCTAGGAAAGAACAGCAAAAGACCTAGACATACCAAAACTAAAATTAAAGTTAAGAATAAATAAAAATAAAAATAAAGTTGTAATTATAAGACGAAGATTTTCTTCTTTTCTTGTCTATTGACAAGATACGTTGTAAACAAACAATAATGAGTTTATCTTGACAATATTTCCATATTATTAAATTAAAGGTCACTTACAATAAACTTAAAGCATGGTCAGCTACCGAAGATTTCTCTGTTTGATCTAACTTACAAAATCTCATATGTTCTTTACATCTTGTATCAAAGATACGTTATGTGGCTCCGCCATATACTTTTCCACATGAATAAGGTAACTTACACACTCCGGAACATAATAATATCTTTGAAACGTATTTAGATGACATTAAAAGTTTTTAACTTTTCTGGTTGGTTTAAAAACAGTCCTAGTGCCTACTAATAGGAACTTTTTCAACTATATGTATAATATTAGTTATAAAAGGTAACAAATCAGTACCAACCTTAATCGCTAGTTTAAGTGAATATCCATTGTAAGGATTTTGCTAAAAATTTATATCCACATTTCAAAAATTCAGGATAACAAATTCGTTTTACTCGATCCATTAAAGATTTAATTACACCAATTTTTTGCCGTGGATGGTGGTTTGATAATTTATGAAGGCATATATTAAAGTGTGTCGGCTTTCTGTAAACCTTAAAAGCTAGTGAATTATTAGTTTTAGATATCAGTATGTCAAGAGATGGTAAACTTCCATTAGTTTCCTTTTCGATGTAACGCGAATGTTTCAAATTTTTCCAGGTAAAAATTAGCTATAACAGAACTAAGAGGACTACCCATTTCTACACCATCAAGTTGTTCAATGAATTTAATATTCCACTTAAAATAAGTTGTAGTAAAGCACTGCTGAAAAAGAATGATTATGTCCTTTGGAAAAATATGATCAGTATGCTCAATAGTTACGTTTAGAGGGACTTTTGTAAAAAGTTAAAAAACATTGAAATTAACCATTATATCATCCTCTTCAATTTTAAAACTATTTATTTTTTCAATAAAATTGCCAAATCAGAACACCCTGTAACGGTCGGAGGCCAACGGTAAAAATGTCAAAACCAAAGAACAAATTTACCAAAATTTATTCAAGTTATGATGTAAGTGTGAAATTGTGAAAAACTTCAACTTGAAATTAATAAAAGAATTCACAAATAGAAACCTGACATCAATTAAAATAATCTAGTGTAGTTTACCATGGAAGCTTACCATTTCTTTGTATACTAATATCTAAAAAAATAATTCTTTTACGATTTACAGAAAACCGACACACACTCCATACATTATCAAACTACCATCCACGTCAAACAATTGGTGTAATTAAATCTTTAGTGGATCGAACAAAACGAATCTGTGATCTTGAATTTTGTAAGATAAATGTAAATATTTAACAAAATCCTTACAAGCATACAATGGATATTCACTTACTAATGTTAGTAAACAATTACGCTTGCTAGATATAACCATAAAGAAAAACCAGATCTTAATGTTAATACTGAATTTTATCTTTTTATATTATAGATAGAATGGAAAAAATCCTTATTAAATTACACTAGAACGGTTTTTAAACCTACAAGAAAAATTAAATAACATTTAAGGTCACCTAAAGACGTTGACTTTCGTTGCATACGTATGTGCTACTTTAGTACATTTCTATTTTTGTAAAAAATAACCCTCGTGGCAAATTGTCAGTATAGTGAGACCCTTCCTGAGTCTAGAGTTTGCGACTACTATTGCCAAACTACAAAAACGTTTTAACCTTCCCACTGTGCCACATTAGGTCAACGTTGTAAATTATCAGACTCTTATGTTTAATTTTATCAAGATACAATGTTAGGTTAAAAGTACAACTTGATTTTATATGACCAAATGGTAACATTGTAGTTTTCGTGTTATAAACATGTCTATCAGTAAAGAGCTTTCTATACAATTTCCTGTTTGCGGTATTAAAGGCGTTGCGCAAACCAAAGGACACGAATGTAATTAGTCGCACGCGTAAACTAATTTTATATGTTGTCTATGAAAACTATTATCTAACTTGGGATTAAAATTCTTATGTCTTAGTAAATTAAATGAAAATTAACCATAGGAATGTGTCGAGTGCACAAATTTTTATATTTTCGTATTGTATTATATATTTATCAAATTAGATCAAATTGGTAAGAGTTAACTATGAGACCAAATCCTGCTGTGCTATCTAATTTATCTTGTAACCACTCATAGTTACTCTTGTGGCCAAACCATTATTAGTCCGTTGCACTTGGAGCGCAAGAATTAAATTTGATTCTTTTTAGTTATAGCATTCATACGTTGAATACGTTTTCTGTGAAAAATAATGGTAAAAGCGAAAAGCTTCTACAACACCTAATTAACAATTTTTAAATCAAGTTTAAAATTTTTAACTTGTATTTCACAAAAGCTGCATACGTACTATACGCCCAAAAGTGTACCACAACATCGCACCTTTTCAATACACGTTCTTAAGCGGTTTTAAATGATACGTGCCTTGTGCATTTATTCACAAATAATAATAAAAGAATTGCTAAATCGCATAGTTAATTTAGAAACATTTTGAATAAAATAGATATTAATCCGTAAAATTTCGTTATAAGTTAGGATAACACACGTCATTAAAGCCAACAATTTTATAAAAGAGACCGATGAGGCGTCGGTTAAATAATTTCTAAAAGCGATAAAAGAAAGTCAGCTGCATTATTCAGTAGGCGAAGAAAGGCTGTCATAATGACAGTGTTGTAATTTTAAACACTCTGAAATTGCCAAAGTAACAAGGAAAGGTCACGCATTTCATTCCCTGTTTGAGCTTTTCAAGCTCCTTCAGCCACAATCATGGATTCCCAGCATACATTACGTATATATTTATGGTAGCATTAAGGATGGGTGTGGTCAGGATAGGATCGGAAGGAACGGAGTTAGGGTTCTGAGAGGAAAATACTACTCGACTGACATCGTAAAGCACTTTTGTTCCTTCGGTCTCTCCGTCTTTTTGTTCATGTGAATGTTGGTCTTTCGTGTAATTATTACTGTCGTGGTGGATAGCTGCACGTTTTCAACTGGTTACCTACGTGACATCATTCTAACCTGTACTGGTCTACGGCTATACTAGCCAGGAGGAAGCTTGTTGATATCAGGATGTAGAGGCTACCTTTTGTCAAACCAGGTCAGAATATTCTATTATAAACTACGTTCATTACATAAATATTAAAGTTGGTACGACATACGTACATGCTTCGGAACCTGCCCTTAACAGTGGACTATATAGGTCCTACAAAATCAAAGTGTGCCTGAATTAAGGATATTATCAAAGTCATATCGAAATATTTACCTTGTTAGTAATTTGTCGCCTTCAATTTACTTTGCTTTGCATAACTATTATAGCATGTACATCACTCGAGTATAATTTAATATTGTGAAAAGTTAATTATGGATAGTAACTTTAATTGCTTAGTGGGTCTTTTCGTGCTTGTGAATTTTGGTCTTTCTTGTAATTATTACGATTATGGTGGAATGGTTGTACGTTTTCAGCTGGTTAACGACGTGGCATCATTGTAACCTGTACTCGTCTATGCCTACATTAGTCAGGAGGAAGCTTGTAGACATTAGGATATAGAGGTTACCTTTTAGTCAAACCAGGTCAGAATATTCTATTATAAACTACGTTCATTACATAAATACTAAAGTTGGTACGAAATACGTTCATGCTTCGGAACTTGCCTTTAGCAGTCGACAATATAGCTCCTACAAAATCATAGTGTGCCTTAATTAAGGATATCATCAGTCAAAATGAAGTATTTATCTTGTTAGAAATTTGTCGCCTACAATTTTCTTTGCTTTGCGTAACGATTATAGCATGCACCTCATTGGAGTATAATCCAATATTTTAAAAATTAATTATCGTTAGTAACTTTAATTGCTTAGTGGGTTGGTTATAATAAAGTAACTTGGGGTTTACCTATCATAATACCCAAGGAGTGATATCCCTTGCACAGTAGCTTGAATCCGTTATTTTTTGTTTTTAAACCGGTGGTGTTCGTTATTTAATTCAGTGTGTTAGAATTTCAGGCGGGAAATCAAGCCTTTTGAATATATCTTTTAGATTTAAGCATGTGTTTTGATATTCTTGTGGAAAATTCTTAGTATATACATGACTTACTTATAATTTTCTGGTGATTAACATACACTGAACAATGGTTTTCCTTATATATATATATATATATATATATATATATATATATATATATATATATATATATATATATATAACACACTTCTATTGTACATTGGAAGGAGCCAATTTTTCTTCACTTTTGTAAAGTGAAGTTAACGGAATTTTAAATCGGTATGTATTTTGGTAGTTTCCGAATTTTCATATTCAGGTTAAACCCTTGAAAGATTTTTCAACGAACCCGAGAAGTGGATTAAACGTTTAACATCTGAATCTTTTTTTCTTTCGAAAGGAATTTTAATCAACATTGGTAATTTGCATTCGTACTTGATCCGTAAATAATGCATGGTTATACAGGTATATTAAATTAATGTAATCGTTTGGGGAAAATTTCATGTAAAATATTGGTATTATTATTATCGTGTGATAAATAAGTGTGAATAATAAAATTTGTACATTTAGATGGAACGTGTTTAGCCCGTTTGGTTACTAGGGGACGTGCTGTTTGTTTATTATTTCTCTCTATTCTCCCCTGTTCAAGCTTTACGGAGCCTCTATCATCAAACCATAATTTTTCCCTTTTTAAAAGCTTGTGGCGCTCAATTCTTGTTTACTATACTGGTTACTGGTACTACAACAATCTGTTATCACTAACCTAAACATATCACCAACAAAGTGCTCTGCGATTTATTCATCGTTAGACAGAGTTCTCAACCGCGCTCACTAACCTCCTCTTTTTTATGTTACTAGGTAGGCTAGACACGCAACAATCTTTTTTACCCTCAAAGCTACACACACATACGTAGGTATACAAGGTTATGCAATCGACTTTCTTTCATTATTGCTAAACCAACTTATTAGCTCATTTTACAACGTCTGTGGGTGTGTGCAACTGCATGTGCGTCTGCGTGTGCGTGTGCGTATGCGTGTGTCCGATGGTGCATGTCCCTGGCGCGCACACGTGCGTGCGTACGTGACTGCATGCGTGTGTGTTTTTTAGTATCCACAATAACTCCAACTTACGTACTTGAAATTATGTGTTTAATCTTCATTTTATTTCTCCTGGAGCTAGTTAGATTTTAAGGAAATCTAACGGCATAGAGGGGGGGTTACTAGCGGTAATTTTGGTTTTTTATGAGATAATTCTGGAACAGATGTATGTATATAGCTCAAAGGTATAAGAATCCCTAGATTTATATCTTAAAGATATGGATTAATTATGTTCTAGGCAGTTTTTTGATAGGAGGTATAATCTGGCGGAAAATATTTCTAAGTAGGAATTTGGTTTTTTTCCCACTGCTTCCTTACAGTCGCTGAGAAAGTAAGGTTAATAATTATGTCAACCTACATGAATAAACAGAATTAAGAAATACTTTGATTACGTCCCTATCCGGTAGAACGCTGAAGTATATAACTTTTATTTACAGTTAAGGCCGGTGTGATAACAATTTTATTTCTCGTTGAAATATTTTTAAAGATAACGAACGCCGTCAATGATACCTGGACTGTCTAGGTCAGAAAGTTGAAAAATACTTTGATTACGTCGCTAACTGGTAAAGTGAAGGAGTGTGTAAGTTTTATTTACAGTTAAGGCTGGTGTAATAACAATTTTATTTGTCGTTGAAATATTGTTAAGGATAATAAACTCCGCCAATGTTGTCTGGACTATCTAGGTCAGAAATAAAGTCGGTATTTTAAAACTTGAATAACAACTTGCTTCTTGGTTTTAAACTTACTTTAAGCTACTCTATTTAGTACAATTTGGACGCGATTTTCTACTTAGTCTATCTAACGAGACTTTTTATGTAATAGAAGCAGTTATAATTAGTGTTTTAAAACTAATTAAGGGAAATTAGAACGTGTTCTGGTTAGTTTTTCATAACTAGCTGAATTTATAATGAAAGGGGTTTGGTAGTCTTTCAGGTCTATCTATTCTTATTTAGAAACAACCACCGACGGGTCGGTGGACACGGCTAGGTACTTCATTTACAGGGTTAATTATGTAGGTAACATTTGATGAGGGATATTCCAGTATGGAATATTTTTGGGAACAAGTAGTGTCATCAAACGGGGCAGATGTCGTCTGATGAATCTTTTACCTCGGTACGGTTAAACTCTCAGGGATGATTCGTTCACTAAAATGTTCACCGGCGGGCACGATAGACTAAACGTTGTACGTAATCAGATATTAAAGAACGTTTGATGCGAGAACAATTCTATAATCTTGTTTTATCGCGACGTGTGGTTAAGGACGGATTTAGGACTTTGAAAAGGAGTAATTGCCGAAACGAGAAATGACGTGAAGTAAGAGAAAATGTAATACTTACTTTGTTGGCGTAATTACTAGACACACGGAAATTTTATGTCAGAAATAATGATTGGATTTTGGAGTGGTTTATCGCTTTTATGTCGGTGGCACTGCACACTAAGTTGCCGTGGCGGCATGTGGGTATAAGTTTGTGTGTAATTATGTAACTAGGATCGATTAGTAGGTCTGGGCCGACATCGTCGTTCCGATTTCTGGTCGACACCGTAAGGCCGGCAGAGTTTAGGCGGGCGTCCCTTCTGTTGGACCATGTAAGTGGGATGTAACACCGGGAGTTAAACTTCCGCGCGTAACATTCTCTACAGGTGTTTTGAATAAAACTTACATGCAGATGACGGCCAACTCAAACGACAGCGGGCCAGGGTGTACTGGAGTATTCGAGAAGAAATATGGTGCGGAATTCCCCGTCGGTAGCGCGTCTGGTGGTTTTATGAAAACCACGTATGGCGGGGACGGCTTCTGGTTGTGGCATTAGTTTAGAGCTTGGAGGTCGTGTAGGTAGTGGGACTGGAGGGATTCCGACGTAGACATTTTTTAATATTTTCGGAACGACGTCGTAGGGGATAAACATTGGTAAAATTCTGCAATTTTAATTTAATTAACTTGTTTAATAAACCCTAGGATACCAATAAAATGTCGGTATTTACATAAGCGGGGCTTCTGAGACCCGTTATATAAAATCACGTATAGTCAGAATAGAAACAAAGTTATTGAAATAAAGCTTTATTTATTTATACATATACGTTACAAGCGTGTGATTATATGTACTATGCTCATTACAGATATTATTTTTACAACCAATACATACCATTGTGCTTTTACGATCAATATTTTCGGGGCACACTGAGCATTACTTGCTCTTAATTGTTGCACTTGTTTGAGCGGCTGGCGGATCAGAGATAACAATAAAGCTGCTTAGACACTACCGGATACTACGCTGTAGGTTAGGGTTAGTAGATTATCTCTGCGTGTGTGGTATTGCTAGTTCCATCGCTAAATATTTAAAAAACAATCTGCGGTTGTGAGTCATTCCTATTTTGTAGTTTGGATGTTCCTTCGTAAAGACTACGTATGCGTTGAGTGCTGCAACATCAATGATGTTTAAGAAAAATGTTATAGGCCATCGTTTACTTTGACTCGTGCACGTGTATGTCGACACCATTTGATCAATGACGTCAACACCACCCTTTGTTTACTATAATGAGTGATGGTTTCAGGCTTCCTCTTAGCGTCATCATTTATAGATACGTCGTTTTGCATGGTGCTTATTAAAATTGGGAATTTGTTCTTTGTACGTGCGTAATTCACCATGGATACGTTATTTCGAAAGCAAAACAATGAGGAGCAGACTACACGATCTTTTGAGGCTTTCATTTTTTCGGAATGTCACGCTTATTCTGATGTAGTGTACCCACAACAGTAATCTTTTTATCCAACAGACAAATTGCTAGCGGAACACTATTGACTAAGTTGTCAATCGTGAGATTTACCTCTAAACCCGAGTTGTTCATAATTACATTAGTATCCGGTATGATGCAGGTTTTGCATTGCTGAATTAATAAATCCCAAAGGTAGGACCCCATTGCTAACTTACCGTTTCCAAACGCGCGTTCCGGGTTCAAGACATTGTGACTCGGTGCATATGTTGGCAAATTCACTTCGAAACAGTTCTCTTGCAGGAACATTCGAACTGTCAACTCCCGCATAAATAACTAAACCGTAGAATACAAGCAATTCATCAACAGTTACATCTTTCCTTTTCTTCTTTAAACACGTCTCCCCTCTAAATTATTACAGTTCACAATTTCCTGTACAATAACTGAAGTTACAAATAATTGAAACGCTTCGTTTGCTGTTGCAGCCATATGTTTTCCTGCTAGTCCTGGCGCACGCCGAATAACATTGTGTGGTTGAATTTTATTTTCGGTTGGAGGTTCCAAACTCCAATCCAGACCACTTGGAGCAATGTAACCGCTAGTTGAAGAATTACCAATATCGAGAACATCATCCTCTGAATTATCGTCAACATCAACAAAACTGGATCCAGAATACTCGTCAGAACCAATTCGAAATTTGAGCCTTCTGTTTCGTCATTTTTGCTTCTGACAGATCACTTTCTTTAGAAGGCAGATCATCACTTTCAGCTGCCCACTGCGACACGGTTTCCTCATAGACACGGTCACCAAATCTCACGCTTTTCACATTTGTTTGACGCCATTATCATTTGTGCTTCACAAGTTCACTCAATGCAACTTTTATTACAACTGAATGAAAATCAGCTGCGCATACTTTTATACATACAGCAGTAATGCATGTTTCAACTTGCATGGACACGTACAATTCTACGCAGCAGTGGTTGACAAATTATAACTATTAGCCTTGAAACTGGTTTTATAGTAACTAGTTGTATACGGGCTTCGGAGGCCCGGTTTATGTAAATACGCGGTAGTAACGGAAAAGATTTATTTTTCGATTTCTAAATACACTTGAATGTTTTTTTAATCAAGTGTGTTGAATGAAGACGTGAATGCTCAAGCCGATTGAAGCTAAGAGTAACTTAAATCCCTTCGGGTCTGGTCCGGTTTATGCATCCGAGGGTGAAAAAAAAAATAGGTAAAGGGCTTGTGTTCTTTACAATAATGCGTGGTCAATCCTTCATTATTATGAGCTTTTCAAATATTTAATTATATATTCCTTCAAAACTAAAAAACAATTTTAGTTTTACAATTTTAAAGCCAATAAGCAAAGTTATTGCTATATGTAATTAAAGCTGCTTGTATGGTGGACATACTTTTTAAAACTGTATTTACTACAATATTTCTTCAATGTGTAATACCATTGAATGAAAAATAACCTTAAAGGGGTCTTAAGCTTTATCCAATTACAGTCATCGAGAAAAGTTAAAAAAAAATCTCGGAAATTTTAGAACTTAAGTTGCGGCCGGGGTTAAGGCTTACAATGTAACTCTTTATTACACATGAACAAACTTCGTTACAGACTACTTTTTTTCTGACAATTACGAAAATTTAGTACCTATAGCACCAAAAAATACTATTTTTAAAATCAAGTCAAACGTTGTGGCATTATATCCAAGCGCTGCAATAAATTAGTTGTTTAAAAAAATAAATTACTCAATAATAGCTCCCAAAACACAGCTTTAGAAAGATTTATTATCAGTTGCTTACACAAGAGAATCTTAGAATTTATATATTCGGATGAAAATATTCGATCAAGGGTAATAATAAAAAATGTATATTAAATTTTTTATGTGATTACATTAGTTAGTGAATGATATAACTCTGAGCACACCTAAAAAACATCATAATAATCTTGTTTATGAGCAGGTATTAAACCAGCAGTCCATTTGTTAACTAATCCAGCAAATGTAGAACGTGCTATTTTAGTTTTACATTTAGATAATACACTAATGAATATTTAATCACAAAACTGTTAAATGAACGGAGATATTTTGTAACCAAAGAATATAAAACGAATTAATGCATTATCGGCACACTGCAGCAGAAAATTATAACACTAAAGTGAAGCAAGTATAACATATTTTTCGCAGTTCTATACTTTTTTTTTCTAATTTACTTCCATGTTGCTTTTTAATAGACGCATTAAGAAAAGCGACGTTATCTATGATGCCATTATAGTCATTAATTCACGGAACATTTTACGAAAATTTTTACATTGGCAAAGCTTGATCCGGAATTATGTCCTGCATGTCACTCTTACAAAATGTGACAAACGCAGGATGCGTCCAGTGGAAAACTTTGATGTGAGAAAATTCACGACCGTAATTTTGGCAATTACACGTATTGCAGGGGGCGTACATGCAAGATTATCTTGATTAGTAAAAGCTGTAACATATAAAAATATGCGATTTGAAACCCAAAAAATAGGTACCTTAATAATGTGTAAGTGTATGTACATACAGCTGCAAAACTTGTGCATTGCACTGATTTGGTGCTCGTAGTATTAAAAACCAGTAGCAACAGGTAATATAATGAAATAGTCAACGCACGACATATATTTGCATAATTTGTTGTATTAAATTGTTAGATAACAAATTATTATAGTGTCGAGCTGTAACTCGACATTGATAAAATTTTGTTATTTCTAATGTAGTGTATTGTTTAATTTTACACGGTGTTAATGAAGTTCTTAGACTAATACCAACTAATATGAAAATGTAAACTTTCACCATTAACACTCATAATAAAATACTTATCTTTTTTGGGATTTTTTAATGGTGTACTTTAAATTATACAATCTAAACGTTTCGATAACACTTACAGTTATCTTCGTCAGTAGTAATGTTTGTTAAAATTGTTAAAGATGTAGTAAACAATTTTGTCAAATTTGAAAAATTCAAACATAAACATAAGCCTGCTATTAATATAACAGTTTGAGAAACGTATAAGCCAACTATAAAATTGTAGTAAAGAATAACTAGGTCATTAAAATTAAATATTGTTAAACTGCCTCAAAGATGACAAACCAGAACACTCTCTACGACGAAAGTTAACAATGAAATTTGTCAGCCAAAAAACACATTTAACAAAATTTAATCGAGTTATGATGTAAGTGTAAAGTTGTGAAAAATTTCAATTTTAAAATAATAGAAGCATTCACAAATCCAAACATTACATCAAATAAAATAACCCAGTTAAATCTAACAAAAAGATATCTTTATCAATAATTGGAAGTGTTATTAACAATGAAAAGCACAATGCAGAACGTTCTTTGTAATTTTTAATTTCAATTTAATTTCAACTACTTATGTTAAATTATAGTGCTGTAGAAATTTAACATATAATTGGTAAAGCATTTGCTTCAAGGTCTAGGAAAAACACAGCAAAAAACCTAGACATACCAAGAGTTGAAAACAAATAAAATCAAGGCGTATCATTATGCTCTTTTTTAATTATAAGATGCCAAAACCTATTTAAACGGAGATTTTCTTCTTGTCTATTAAAATTATTCGGGTGTTTATAAATTTCAATAGCTTCATGTTGCAAACGAACATAATAATGGGTTTGTCTTGACAATATTTTCATATTGTCAAATTGAATGTCATGATTTAGATTATTCAGGGCATGGTCAGCCACAGCAGATCTCTCTGGTTGACCCAATCTACAAAATCTCATATGTTCTTTGCGTCTTGTATCAAAGCTACGTTTTGTGGTCCCGATGTATAGTTTTCCACATGAACAAGATAACTTATACACTCCGGAAGATGATAAAGGGTTTGACACATCTTTAGGTGATCTTAAATTTTCTTTAATTTTTCTTGTAGGTTTAAAAATAGTCCTAATGCCATATTTGATTAGGATTTTTTCAATTCTATTTGTAACATTAGCTATAAAAGGAAGAAAAGCAGTACCAACATTACGAACTGGTTTTTCTTTAAGGTTTCGCCTAGAAGGTGTAATAACATTATTAATATCTGTAAGTGAGTATCCATTATCTTGTAAGGATTTTCTTAAATATTCATCATTCAAAAATTCAGGGTCACAAATTCGTTTTGCTCGATCTACTAAAGATTTAATTACACTAATTTTTTGACGTGGATGGTGGTTGAATAATTTATGAAGGTATCTATCAGTGGCTTTCTGTAAACCTTAAAAGATAGTGAATTATTATTTTTAGATGTTAATATGTTAAGAAATGGTAAACTTCCATTAGTTTCTTTTTCCATGGTAAACTGAATACTAGGATGTATACCATTTATAAAAATCAAAAACTCATTCAGTGCTTCTTCTCCATGTCTCCAAATAACAAATGCGTCATCTACATATCTATACCAAACTGAAGGTTTTTTAGGTGTATTTTGTAACGTTAATGTTTCAAATTTTTCCATATAAAAATCAGCTATAACAGGACTAAGGGGACTACCCATTGCTACACCTTCAATCTGTTCATAAAATTTACTATTCTACTGAAAATAAGTTGTAGTAAGACAGTGCTGAAAAAGAATGGTTATGTCCTTTGGAAAAAGATGATCAATATATTCAATAGTTTCTTTTCGAGGTACTTTGTAAAAAGTGAAATAACATCAAAACTAACCATTATATCAACCTCTTCAATTTTGAAACTATGCATTTTTTCAACAAAGTCGGCAGAATTTTTAATGTAATGGGGTGTTTTTTCTATATGAGGTTGTAATAACAATTTAAGATGTTTTGCAAGGTTATATGTAGCAGAACCAATTGCACTAACAATAGGCCTTAAAGGAATATTAGGTTTATGAATTTTTGGTAAACCATATAGTTTTGATTTTTATTTGATGTAATGTTTGGATTTGTGAATGCTTCTATCATTTTAAAATTGAAGTTTTTCACAACTTTACACTTACATCATAACTCGATTAAATTTTGTTAAATGTGTTTTTTGGCTGGCAAATTTCATTGTTAGCTTTCGTCGTAGAGAGTGTTCTGGTTTGTCATCTCTGAGGCAGTTTAACAATATTTAATTTTAATGACCTAGTTATTCTTTACTACAATTTTATAGTTGGCTTATACGTTTCTCAAACTGTTATATTAATAGCAGGCTTATGTTTATGTTTGAATTTTTCAAATTTGACAAAATTGTTTACTACATCTTTAACAATTTTTAACAAACATTACTACTGACGAAGATAACTGTAAGTGTTATCGAAACGTTTAGATTGTATAATTTAAAGTACACCATTAAAAAATCCCAAAAAAGATAAGTATTTTAATACCAACTAAATTTAAGATGTTCTTATGAACATGAGTTCATTACAACTTGGATACTGAGCTAGAATTTATCAAAGTTCAAAAAAAATAATGTGCTAAATATTTAAAGGAAATGTCAATTTAATTACCAATTTTCGAGAACAGCGATGTTTTTCCCGTTAAAATTTGGCAAAACTCACCAAAAATAATATTAAATACAACAAAGACCACAACGGTAAGTCCTCTTAATACAGACTGACGAGCTCTCCTAAAAAGGTACGGCGTATTTTGTTTAGTTAGATTTGATTAGATGATTCTTGTTCTCAAATGGCCTAAGTTTTGAATGTATGTTTAGTATACTACAGATTCTCAGTGACCCCATAAAATTAAATCGAGAATGATTAATGTAGAGAGATCTTGATGGTCATGGTTGCGGTGCTTCCCTTCCACTCCATCGACTTTGATAATTTTGATCCAAGGATTCCCAAGCAACTGCACTGAGTAATATTCATTCCATTCAAATTTGATACTCTCTAACTCGACATCGCACTTAGTACTACTAGATCGAGGCAACGTAAATACTCTCTAACTACAAATTTAAACTGTCTGTTAACTCGCTAGCTCCTCTTACCATCTCTAGTTATTGATAATGATAATGATCATTGATAATCGACCTTGTTCACTTTGTGATACTTTGCAACATTTTACCTTAATCCTTAAATTGTTTAGAAAGTTTCCTAACCAGCTTAATTAAAAACTTTATTCCACGAAATCTCTCCACATACTGAGAAAAATAAGAAACTTTATTTTTAGTTGTTTTGCTCTTCTACTTAAATACAAGAACCTAGTCTCTTTAACACTGACTCGCGGGACCTTCAGAAATTTTCCGACATGTTTTGTATAGTCATATTTGATCCGATGATTGTTTAGAATATAAGTTTTTTATACTAAAGATTTTAAGTATCTCCATAAAAACATTAATGTAAGATCTAGTAAACCATGTCTGGTTGATTCTAAAATAAGGATTCGTTGGTCTCGTTTGATTACATACTTTGTTCACACCTGTATATAATACTTAATTTCTGTACTTTAATGACAAGTTTCAACTTTGCGTTGTAAGCGCTATCGCTTAATATTTTAAATTCGGAAATACGGTACTACGCAATGAAGGAACTTTTTATCTTACTCCATTTTACACATAATTCTTTAAATCTTCAGATATTTTGATTTTGAGTTTAATTACCATCGCTATATATCCGTAAAACGTAAAAATTGCGAGTGGCGTAACGTACTTTGTGAACTATAATTACAAAAAAAGTGTCTCGTGCTCAAATATGCTGTTACCCGTCCTCAATAAGAGTTACCCTATTTGTATGATATAATTACTCAATGAATCTTAAATTAAATTATCCCAACGCTCTTTCGTTAAACGATTTCTAAGAGTCAGCAAGTAAAGGAAGCATTCTAATTAATCTGATAAACTACACATTTATCTTTTTTGTATACACCATATACCTATTCATTATATTTCAATTTATTTACACTCATCCGCATAAAACAATGCTCTCGAGCAACTGATATATTTCCACAGTATACTTAATGTTATCAACGAACACACCATTAATTACCCGGTAACTAAATCTAGCTGTATTTTAGTAAGACTGATTATGGGACAAAATGAGATTTAGGATGATGTTTATAGTTAATTAATGCACTTGTAATTAGGTATTTATACATCGTCTAAAAATGTATTTAAACATACGGTTATACTTAATGTTGTCCTAATTAATTTTGTTTAATTACCTTAAATACCCTGATGTTAATGGCTACTTGATAATTATTAACTTTACAGAAAGTTTTTTGGTCAATACTAAGCTTTAGAAGGGAGGATAGATTTCATTCCCAGTTTAAGCTAATTATGAATTATTTATGAAACATTCTAAAGAGTACGCTAGACGGAGTTCTCTCACAGGAATTAGTTAATCGAAAACTTGTGTTTTTCATTTTTCCTCCCCTTCTAAACAAATAGAGTTGTTAAGTGTGTTGAATATTTTATTGAAGGGTCCGGATTTCTTTAATTCTCTTAACAAACCGCCTCAAGGGTATATTGTAAATACTATCTACTTGTTTTGCATACATTTACATTAAAAATAAATTATGGGACATTCCTGCTGATGATAATCAAAGATATGTTTATTAACCATTCTCTTTTCTGGATTTGTAGAGCTTGTAATGAAAAAAAGAAAAAAACAGCATTCCGTTATAACGAAAGTTACAACAAAAAATTACAGAGTAAAAATTGGTAAATTGGATCTTAAATACCACAATATTTAGTTGATAGACCCTATAGCATTAATCTTAAAACTCCAAACATGTTTTCTTTATAATATTTCACACCAGATGAACTATGTACATCCTTTTCTTCCTCAATAACGTAGTTTATACACTTATTAAATTAACAAGTTAATTTTCGTAAGGATATTTATGTAGAGGTTGAAGATGAAAGTATACAGTATAGATTTTTCACGATAAGTTATTGTTCGAATGTAGAATTATATAAGTAATTTTGAAACCAACATGAAAAGTTACGAAGGTATATTTTCAGTAATTTAATTTGCAATTTATTCCAGTCTGTATCTGTTGAACAAACTTCAGCGGTTTTAGATCTAAGTTATTTGATTTTTGAAATGAGCCAGTTGTTGAAAATTTATTGTTAAACATTTTTCAATTTTTCTGATTAAATTTTATTCTTTCAATTTCGTTCAAACTTGAGTGAATTACTTCATACTTATATAAATCATACTTACAGCTAGTTAAATTATGATATTGAGCTTTTGCTGTGATTTATTTGTTTTAGCTGAGAAAATGAGTTTGTTTTGATTTAAATTAGACGTACGTCTGTACAAATACGATGGGTCACCAATCCTACCGTCCTTACTTAAACCATCGTAACTGAAAAAATGTTGAAACTGAGATAATTCTACTTTTCTAAAAAATTAAATGCAGTCGTATGATGTTTTTTATTCTTGACTGTTGAAAATGTGAGATTTTAGTTATAACTAAAATATACAGAAAAAAGTTCAGATAGGACGATATATCTTAGTAATGTTACATCAAAGGGTAGGAAACTGTAAAGCAAAATAGTTTAAGTTTATTAAAAATTTATTACATATGTATTTTGGTAAAAAGTTAACAGGTTAATTACTGCCGACCATTTTTTTGAGGTACTCTCGGGTGCCGTTAAGTTTTATTTGTTTTGTTGCCTTTATTTATGTCGTAAATCACGAAAATTATAATTTTATTATCTTTTCCGTTCTTTTTTGTTAAAATTAGCCAAAAAAAAATTATACTCCGATCGGAGTGGTCGTCGTCAGGCATTAATATTTTCAAGGGATGCCGAACACTCCGATCAGTCCTATCTATTTAGTAATAATACGAATAAAACACCGTAATTATGTAAAAAAAACTATTATTTTTATATTAGGAACACAGAACAACTAAACTGGTAATAAGATAAAAATATGCAAACAAAAAAACATATTTGGTTTATGGGTAAATAATCATAAACAACAAAACAACATAAATAAATTTGCTCAAAGTAAAAAAATATAAGGAATATGATCACAAAAGTAAACTGGTAACAAGACCTTGGGTATACAGTCTGGTTACGGTAAATAATCAAGAAATTCAAAACAACATAAACAAGTTCGCTCAAGGCAAAAAATTTAAAAATACCAGACTGACAAGAACTACATTTTTTATGAAAGACTTCAAAGCACTTTACACAAAGGGAAGGAATTCCAGGGCATTGTTTGCATTCAAACGTTGCCCGTTTCCTTATTTTACTTTGACTGCAGGTTTCACATTCCTTTCTAGACGCTCTTTTGGTTTCAGTACGCCCTTTCTTGATTCCATTTATGGTTTTCTCAGTTTTTGAAAGGCAATGTCTAACGTTCGAATTCTTTTTTTGAATAGCAGGACGGACAAGTACATCATCACTTGGGGCTAACAGATCTCTGATTATCTCCAGTCGAAAGTTATAAAGACGAAGTAGACGACCACCAGAGTACTCTCTATGTAGATGGCATGTGTTTATCAAACGCATTTGTAGAATATGAATAAACAGTTTCTTGTACTACCTTGTTGTTTTCCTATTGCAAGGAAAGTATGACAGCATCTGATCCTGGCGAACAATACCTGACATATAGTTGTTATAGTTTAGAATGACCTTAGGTTTTACAGTTTCTTTTCCCCTTTTATTCTTGAAAATCCAGTTTCATTCCCAAACTCAGTGCTTATATAACTGACATCGCGTTTGTCCTTCCATTTCCTAATATGAATTCCACTAGAGAACCTAGATTCGTTTGCTCCTGGTTTTAATTTCGCCTTCATGACTTCTTGTGGGTTGTGCTTACGGTAATTTCTTAGGGCTCCAGTAAAATAGGTGTCATTTTCCAGCAGCCCTATAGCTAAGTCAACACTGTTCAGGTTCTGTAAGCAAGTAAAGCTTTATTCCGTACTTGTGGCGTTTGTTTTGTATGTATTTTTTTAACTTTTAACGACCCCCAGAGCACCATAGATTCGTCTAACGACAATTTGTTTGCTGGGTAATAGAGGCTATTCATCTTCGTTTTGAAAGTGTCGACCACAGATCTTATTTTGCCTAAACGATCGTTAGCTCTAGTGTTGGTAGATGTAAAGTGTAGACACCTCATTGGTATATTGAAGAGCGG
Source organism: Vesta saturnalis (assembly GCA_036346205.1). Lineage (NCBI taxonomy): Eukaryota > Metazoa > Arthropoda > Insecta > Coleoptera > Lampyridae > Vesta > Vesta saturnalis. The sequence goes on along the minus strand of JARFJB010000966.1, from coordinate 6,316,571 downwards.
ATCCGTTTTCTAGTAGTCATTTACTCGTGTAAGTTGAATAGTACCTGTATGAAAAAACAGACCTACAAAAATTTTTTAGTCTGGAACATTCAGGTGGTTCCAATTAGTGATACGTAACTTTGCAGATGTTTCGCTGCTAAGAACAGCTTGAATCTGAGATAAAAAAGTGTCGTCAATTATAAGACTGTAAAAATCTATAGGTCTGCCTCTGCCAGGAACCGGTACCAAAAGTTCTTGATTTTTTTTGACGTAAATTGTTTCAATGTACCTGTTTTTGTCCACTGGAAATTCACTTGCGCATTAGTCGGAGCTGGATTGGTATTTACTGGCGAATCCGGAAGATTTCCAAACGACTGGTCATCGTCCTGTGCATCTGAATCACTTTTTGCTTCTGATTCGGAACGATAATCATCGTCTTCGGATTCTGGCAAATATTTGTCACCACTGCTATCTTCTAAACACTGTAATAGTTCCTCGTCTGTGAGTCCTTCCCGCCTATACACAGGTAAATAACTATCTTTTTTTCGCAGTCCAGAAGATCCAGGTTTGGCATCCATGTTTAGCGACACAAAAAATAGAAAACGCGCAACCAACTATAACACGTGTTCAACAAATGTTTTTAGAAGGACTCGGGACCGGCTGTAACCTTCTATCGCCAACTCCAACTAAATACTGGCCCGTGTAAGTGATACATACACAACACTCCGATCGGAGTCCGGGGCGTCGCCGATTGATGCCGGGACACTCCGATCGAAGTAGTCGGCAGTCAACCTGTTAACTATGTATGAACAAAATATATGTGGAAGTAAAAAAGAGCTATTTGTGATGAAAGCGGCAAGACAAAGTGCTCTATTATTAGTCAAAAACTAATAAAATATTCAAATCTTTTAAATTAATTCACAAAAAAAAAACTATTTCACATCCAAATCTTTATCATCATTATTGCTGTCAACACATGGGAACCTGGTCCCAATATTGAAGATGGGTTTCAGGAATAATTGACCGTAGTTTTAAGATCAGGCTATTTTTTCTCGTTTCAGATATTCCTCTGCAATTCTGTTTAGCACTGGGATTTGGCATCCCTTTCTTAAAGTATTTGGCAGCCAAAAAATTTAACTTTTAAGATTTCCGTTCTTTTTCTTAAAATCCTTATACATGAAGGTAGCAGATATATCAGCAGGCAGATAGCTTGTTCGGAGCGTACTCCCTTCTATAATGGGATATAACGAGACGAAAAGACTTAATGAGCTTCTTTATTAGAGTACTGTCAACTTTAGCTGGATTAGGGTGATGTCCGCCTCCATCAAGTCCAGGTAAAATAGCTGTAGATTCAGTATTTCGAACGGATTTTAAAAGACTGTTATTAGAAGAATTAAATCCTAATGCAGCGAGGAGAAAAGTTTTGCATACAGATGTGTCTAAGCCTTTTTTAAGAAAATATTTTAAAGAATTTTCTCTTCTTGAATCTCGTTGGGGTGTTTGCCTTCCTTCTGAATTAAGAGTTGATTTCATCTCGTCTTTCAATACCTATTTTTTTGGAAAGTTTTTTACAGATTTAGTATAGTCGGGCCGGCAAGAGGTGCCTTATGACTCATCTTTTAGTAAAGCATGGTTTAAGATTTTAAAAACGTATGTCGTTATTGGTTCATATAGTTAGTAATTTTGAATACCAACAAAACATCGTCAATGGTTCTAAGTTATTTTTAAATTTAAGCCGCGCTGTCAAATTTAAATAAATTCATTGCTCGAATATCTCGGGATTTAGCATCCTAAAGGTCTTAAAAATCCCCAACCAATCGTATAAATAAAGTGAATTTCGTTTAAGGTCTGTTTGCACTTATTCTGGCATGTAAGGTCCACTGAGTGTGGGTAGTCATATGATAAAAATATATTGTACAACTGTAAACGATTATCAGAACCGAGACCGGGCCAACAAGATTTTGTTTTGGATCTGTTTTACAAATTAATTATATCAATAAATTTCAATAAGAAACGAATTAGATAGCAGTAGGCAGTGCCCGAATGAATTGCGAAAAGTTTGGTTAACTGCTGGGGATCGATTTTAGCCGACAGATCTCACTGGCGTTAAAAGAGCCAAGACTGTAATTTGGTTATTGAAGCCACTTATAAATAACTGATTTTGGCATAAATAAATATACTGTATTGGATGTTAAGAATGTGATTTATTGTTAGTTAATAATATAAGCGATTTTAAAATCTCAGTTTATATATATATATATATATATATATATATATATATATATATATATATATATATATATATATATATATAACGAATGTAAACCTAAGTACATCTACAGAGGTATATGTTAAATATTCTTTACAATGTTATAAAATAACTAATATTCTAATTTTTGCTTTAAATTCAAATATTGGACGTCTTATAATTAAAAGTCATCACCTTCACTTTAACTATCATCTTCACTCGACTCTCCGACATTGATTACTAGAGGTTTTACCATTTCCTCAGCTCTCTTTTGAACGTCACACCACTGGCTCATTTCCTTTCCAGCATGTAGAATGCACTTTTGCCACAGTTCTTCAGTTACTTGGTTTAATGAATCCTTCCATAGCGATGAAACATTCTCGTCCCTGAAGCCCTGTCTTCCAATATCTTTGTTGTAATATTGTTTACAATTTGCCAATATTAACTCGATAGTGTTGAATTGGTAGTGATACGGAGGTAAACGTAAAATTTGATGTCCCCATTGATGAGCGATTTCATCAATTGCATATATTTTTGGAACTTGTAAATCCTTGGCAATTTTTGGTAATAATTCCACTTTCAGCATACCATTCGAATGAGGAATGTAGAACTAATGTAGAATGATAACTGGCATTGTCAAGAATTAGCGAACTGGGTTTTTTTTGAATTTGGTAAAACCTGTTCTGGAAACCATTTTTGAAATAAAGTCTGCTATCTTAGTTTTACTGGAAAATACCAATGATGAATTAGGTGCAAAAATCATCCTTGTTGCCAGCACTCAGTAAGATAAAACTAAAATTTATTCGGATAAAAATGTTTTTAACAAATCGAACTATTTTAATTACCGTTTCTCTTCGTCCTAGCGGTTTGCTTTTTGTGCTCTTCAAATCATTATCATGCCATGATTTTGGAACGCTTCCTCGACTAAAAATCCACGTCTCATCCAAAAAGACAGAATAGTAACTAATTTATTAGCAAAACATTTTCCAAAAATGTTGCTCGAGCACCAGCAATATGAACCTGCTCCAATAAATGCCTTCTTCCATCGTCAACAAGTTCAGTTTGGAGTTTTTCGATAGTAATGTGAGCCTAAAATTAAACAGTGATTAACTCCATTTCAACAATAGTTTCTGAATTATTTACCAGTTGCATGCATGGTGTAAATTTTTCGTTTCAAAACGTCTTTCACGTATTCGTTAACATCCTCTGACTTCGCAGCCTATGTTTTTGCGGTGAATTCGGCGCCGATTTCCCAGATTCTAAAGCGAGAGCCGTTCTTGCCTTTGTCCGAGTTACGGTTTTCTCGGAAATGCCGCATGCCAGAGCAGTTCGCTGCAACATAATATTATATAAACTTAAATTTAAATAGTGAAAATTATTAGCGTACCTGGATAATGGAAGTTAAAGATAAACTTGGCCCCCCCGTTATCGCGTTCCATCTCGAAATAATGCAGTATACTCATTAACATTGCTTTAGTTTGGCTTTTCAAAGGTTTACCTTTTAATGACATCATTATTTGCTGCAAAATAAATAAATGCATTCAATCAATTGGAAATACCTCGTAATAGTGAATATTGATAATAATAGTTTTGAAAAAAGCTGTTGTTTACAAATGCAATGGAAACTAATAAATTACGAAGCGAAAGATAAATTATTATAACTACAAAACACGATGCGATTATACGAAACGAAATACGAAGAATAATTTGAGGTTAAATAGCCAAGAAGTTATCTGACAGCGTCATGTGCTTTTGACTTTAGAATCGACATATGTTTTTAAGTCCTGCATGTAGAATATATAGCAGACGTATAAATTATAACCCGTGTTTCTTTAAGTGGGAACTTCACACTAAGGTAAAGGGAAACAGATGCATTTCACACTAATAATTATATCCCCATTCTCGAGTCCGCCATGAGACACCTCACCTCGGCGCTACTATACATGGAAATTTAACAGTATGAACGTTTTTCTTCTCCTGTAATTTTCTTTATTCCTTTCAGCTGGAGGTACATCAAATAATTTTCGCTTGCGAATGACCCCTTTCTTGGTATACCATAACTTTTTTAAATGTTCACGCATATCAACAACCTGGTTTACTAGATTTAGTAACATGTTTTTAGTCCACACTTCATTTTCTTCAAAAATTGTTTCTTGATTGTTGTTTTCTCTTCCCTGTACCGTGTCAATGTTTGAAATGATGCCCAATGTAATTGATAAAAGTGATTCGCGCTAATTTTCTTAGTTCGATGGGTATTTGGTATTTTTCTTTATCGATGTTATTTCTATCATTCGCAATGTTGTTCCCATGTTCACAACAATTTTTCAAATCATTATTTTCACTATGATGGCTGCTGGAATCACTATACGGCGGGAGATAATCGGGATCATCATTGTTACTGCTTTAGTTTCTTATTTGTCTTGAATTGAAAAATTTTCCGTGTAACTTCTTGTTTAATGCCAAGGATATCATTTTCTTACTGCGAGATCCCATTTTCTAACAATACAAAGGGAAACTTGAATAGTAAATAATAAATGCAAATCTAGGTAGATTATTTATTTACATTTAATAGAAAAACAAGAAATACTGGCAGGCAAAAAAGATATACGGTAACCGGTATTTAAATTGTTATAGAATCAAATGGACATGCTAGCTTATGTTAAGTATTAGGCTGATGCATAAGTAAAGGCGTTTTCTTTAATTTAAAAATTGGCTCTGAAATAAAAAAAATTTGATTACTCAATATTCAGTTTGTCAGATAATTATTAGTTCTGTCATATAGTGCGTTTGCTTTTGTATTTCATTCTTAATTGTTAAAGTTTATCCTTATTATACTGGAATGTCAATTAGACAAAAACCAGCATTACCGACATTATCATCTTTTTGCGTTTAATCGAGGTGTGAAAACCAGTGAAGCTGATCGTGATATTATCCATGTTTACGGTGAATATGCAATGCCTGTTACGACGGCGCAAGACTTGTTTAAACGTTAAAAAGCGGAATTTTCGACCTTAACGATATGAATCGTTCAGGACGTCCTGTTAGGTTCAATAAAGGGCGATTGAATTTCTTCATGAAAATTCATACCAATCAACTAGGGAGTTGGCCCAGGAAATGGAATGTGACCAATCCACGATATGTCGACATCTGAAATTCTTAGGAAAGGTTCAGAAACTTGGCGCTTGGGTTCCTCATGTTTTGAGCGAGAACAACAAAAATCGTTACCGGCGGCAAGAAATGGTGTTAGTATGTGAATATGAAGGAGAGAAAGCAGTGGCTAAGTCCCAATGAAGTGACACCTAGAGCGAAACAAGATCTCGAAAGACGATGTTATGCGTTTGGTGGGACTGGGAAGGTATCATTCACTATAAATTGCTCGGGCGTAACCAAACAGTCAATGCAGAGCTATATGTAGAACAAATACATCGCCTCTATCAAACTATTCGGGAAAAAAGACCCCATTGCCAACATGACCTTCTTCTTCATCACGATAACGTTCGTCCTCGAATTCGTAATATGGCAAAGAAAGTAATTCAAACGCTTGGTTGGGAAGTATTGCAGCACCCTCCATATTCTCCTGATTTAGCTCAGTCAGATTTTCACCTATTTCACTTTCGAACAGTTTTCGGGGCGTTCCGTTCAATAATGATGTTGAATTACGGACTTGGTTGGATCATTTTTTTGAGTCTAGGCCGAACGATTTTTACCGTAGAGGTATCGAGAAACTTGTTGAACGCTGGCAGGAAATCGCTAATAGTAACGGAGAATATATAATTGATTAATATGTTGTAAATTTTTGTAGTAAAATCTATATTTTTTCAAAATACGAAAATACTTATGCATCAACCTGATACTTCATTACATTTTCTATTATTTTATCAGATGTAAAACTAAAATCTCTCTACAGCCTACAGCATATTATAAATATGACATGAAATAGTACTATTGGAACCTTATTTTAGTGAATTTTTATAGTCATAAAGGTTTAATGAGTCTTATTATTAATTTCCTACCGTTAATTAGCACTTGATTACAACAACTGAACACAGGAAATCCTTATCACCATCACTAATAACAAAACACGAAGCACATCATGGACACACTACCTACATAGTATTAATTTTTATAGGTTACTAGTAGAAAGGAGGCACCACCCCCTCCACTTTTTTTATGTCACAAGTCATTCCCATTGGGGGCACCTTCCCTCCACTTTTTGTATACGCCCACGTGGGAGGCGTATTTTTTTCACCTGAGAATAAAAAGGTTTAATCTGTTATTAATTAGGATCCGTTCTTATCAAAGAATATTGCATAATTAATATTACATTTCTTATAATCCCATCCACCGATTTTGACCTAATTTATTTATGCATTGGGGGTTGTATTCTAATAAGGGGCCGTGGTTTGTAAGACGGGAATCTGTTCGCGGGCCTCTTAACATGTGTTTATTATTATTAAAAAGTTATACAACTTCATTGTGAATAGAAAGTGGCAATCAGTCGTCCACATCGCGTTAATTAATGTGTTTACAAATATGCTAAAACTTTACTGCGGCAAAAAACGTTTAGGTCTAAATATTAGATTAAAGAATAACTATTTCTACCCTAGCGTGTTTTATACAAGTAATTAGACATAAATTAGATATAATGAAACTATTATTGTTAATGCACGATGGGTGTGTTGGTTTTGGGAAATATTTAAAAGACAACAACAAACTAGAGTTATCTTGATGGAGATAATCACGATGAAACAGAGTAGAATACACTTGTGATTGCAGATTTTTTTTCACCGAAAATTTTTCTGTAATAGAAGTTGATCATGCACTGAACTTGTTACGGAACTCTTAATTAAAACAACTAAACTACTACAAACACTTTTATTTATCAGAGTACTATGGTTGAAAGCCAAGTATGATACAGTAACTGGATTATCTCATCATTTATAATTAAACATGTAGTGAAATACTTATTTGCAAAATCAATCATTGGTAAATTTTTTATTCTAAAATTCAAGAACATTATCGTATAAAGTCCGCACACACCCGAATGGTAATCCAGCAGCGTCGTTTTGTTTTAGCGGAACCATCTATAATTCTTCTCAAGGAAACGTAAATGGTAACCAAGCGGGGGTCATCCAGAGGAGTCAAAATATTCCCCGTTACCATTCTCGTCAATGTTGATAACAGTCCAATGCTGACCTGGTTTGTTTGCTGGATCCGTGTTCACAATAATTGCACAAGGTATAGGTGCGTGTCGCGATAGCTGGTTAGTAGCACATACAAGTCGAACCACATTCTTGTGGCTGGGGATCGATTTCAAACATTTCAACACTTGTACCGTATACATCTTTGGAGTTAGTATGTGCCCAGTCTTGCAATATTAATGCGTTTTTCAGAGCACACATAGGCTCCTCAATCTTATAGTTTAAACAATTATACTCCTTTGCTTCCTTTTTCACTTTTTTAATCGATGGACAACCAATCTCGTCCAAGTTTAGTACTGGTTTGTTAAGGAATCTTAAAACTGTTATTTTTCACTACCCTTAATGTGAATTTTGCTAAACCGCAGCAGAATGGCACATACCCTGACAGCCATTTCAAGCCGTGACTTTATCAACATCATCAGTAACGTACCATGATCTGTAATCACGGCAATTTCTTTCGGTATGAATTTGTTATCAATACCTCTAAACTCTTGTACGTCCAAGTATGCGCCCATCTTCTTTCACTTGCTGCTGGATACTGAAGTTTGTGATCTAGAGCGGTCCCTTTTAATAGGCGAAATCCACGACCTCACTACGATGTTTATCTACCTCAATCACGTTACCGAATTCGGCGTACACCAAACAGTTAACGGTTTCAACGAGAGCTTCTTCAAAGCCGACTTCTAGACGAAGGGAACCGTTTCCAACTAAATTCCAGTTTGTGCTAGCCTTTGCAGACAAGTCAGGTGTTAGGTCGGAGGCCATTAAATAGTAGCTGTTGGGGTAATCGCTTCTCGATATATCGTTGCCCTCGTTCAATAAATTAATACCCGTACCGGAGAATAAGGCGTGATATGCCCTTACATATACACCATTAGCTGTAAAGCCTGGATGTAAGGCCTTCGAAGGAATTTGTTGGCCGTCAATATATAACGACATGTAATTAATATTGCTGTGATGAAAATTGAATGGATTTGAGGGATAATCACTATTGAAGGCCTTATTTGCGAAAAAACCTACGATACATCGTTTAGGTAACTGACCATAGAAGATATTATCCAATCATTTTCGCTGTATGCCTGTAGGTATAGCTAACACTTTATGTCGATCCTTGTAACAGGATATTTTGCTGCAGTTGTTTTTAAAGCTTTAGCGTGTGCACTTAGAATGGAGAAGTTGATTCGCCTACGTCTCACCAGTAAACTAGCGTCCCTAATTCGCACCCGTATCTGTTTTTATATTAATCTCGATGTTTTCAAATTCCCGTATCATCACGGGCATGTAGTGTGTAGACGAAAAAACCACATCTTTATGACCTCCGTAAGCGTAGTTTTCAGACGTAATATTTATTATACGCATAAGCGGAGATGAAACATCGCCCACAATTTCAGTTCAACGCAGTCGCAATAAACAAACCTTTGGCGTTGGTAATCCTATCCATATACTAGCGTGGTGCGGGGGTATTGGTTCCATAGCAATGTTTTGATATGGCCGGTAACCCAGCTGTAATGCTAAATGTTGTGAGAATCCGAATTGCGAGAGGTAGGTTTTTAATTTCGTGGTGACGCGCTTAGTTAGATTATGGTATTCGATTGTTAGCAATTTACTTATTAGGTCGTGGTTATTTAGCTCGCTGGCAATTGCATCAATGTTTTCATAATTCCCCTAGGCGAAACGTAACAAATATCATCCGTCCTCAATATAAATGACTTTCTCGCTGTCGTGTTGGAAATGTGATGCAGACTTTTTTAATATCGTCTGTAATACATCCTCTTCTCCTGCGGGTGGATCAGTTCTATAATAAATAAAATTGTCTGTCGCACTTACAGCGGCAAAAGAACAAGGGTACTGAGTTTCCGAAATGCGTACAACCCATGAGCCTGTTAATCTTATCCGTTTTGGCAGTTGTGTAATAAAACTTGACGTCATATTGTCGGGAAAATACGTCATGGAGCTATTACTTAATAAGGTAAGATAAAACTCCATTTTATGTACCTCTCAGCTGAGAAGCTAATACCAAACTTTTTGTCACTGTATCCACGCCACTTGAACAGGTATTGTTTATATCGTGCGCGGCCCTTTTCTGCTAAAATCTGATCGACTTTGAATAGGACGTCTTTATCAACCGTAACAACTTGCAACTCCTCCTCGTAAAAGGTACCATCAACAGAATCGTTATTAAGATCGCTTATGCGATAAACTGGAGGTATTCTTTTTACCACTGCACTGATTGTAAAGACTTCCTCGCTACAGTTCGTTTCATATCCCTTCTCAAAGATGTACTTAGTTCTGGCGAACCTAACATGTTCACCGGCTTTATAGTTAGGATGACGTGATGTGCCTAAGCCTTTCTCGTACAGGTTATTCCACACTTCCAAAATGTTTTTATCGTTTACAGCCGCACGGACCATATTTATACTTGAATGAGGGATATTGTTGTAAGGAGTCACAAGTTTTTGGAGCACATCAAAATACCTGTAGTAATTTTTGTAGGTGCAATAACGCCACCTCTTCAATGTTTTATTAAATATTTCAACTACAGATTCTTTTAGATTAGGCTTATTTGTTACATAGAAATTGTTATTTTGCTCCTTGAAAAAGTTTTGTACACTAACCGCCTCAAACTCCTTGCCTTTATCTGTCTGTAGATTTGCCGATGTATTATCACTTTCCTTAGAAATATCGGTGAATGCTTCAATTACAGATGCTGCTGTCTTCGTTTTAAGAACTCTCGCCCAGGCCCTCTTGCTAAACAGATCAATAACCGTTAGTATGTAGTTGTATCCACCATTGCGTTTACTTAAAGTTCGCATATCGCAAAGATCCGTTTGCCACAGCTCGTAAATGTTGCTCACAATATATTTATTTCGCGGAAATTTTTTTCTGACAGGCATATGAACCGTATAAGCCTCATGACTCTGCAACGATTTTTTCACTTCACTATATCTACTCTTTACATCATTAACTAAAGGTGTTATACCACCAAACCCTTCCGTATGTTCTGGATCATAGTATACAGTATCCATGTTACGTTCTCCACGTATCCCAATCTAGTGAAAGTCGTCTTTTTCGAAAGGATCTTCGCGGGGTTTCCCTCGATTCACTATCGGCATCGTAATTTTCACCTATAGTTGTCAGGCTCGGTTCAATGTTAGGTGATACAGTAGCATCACGTCTGCGAGCATTTCCGATAAACTCTCGTGGTGTATTCATATCTTTAATATACGTCGCAAACTGTCGCCAGCCGCGTGGGTGTGAGTAAAATGTAGATATCTTTGAAGAACCTAATTGTACTGCTGCCATTTGTCATGGTCGGTCATTATGGTTTTCAATGCTTTATCCATTTCGTTACCTAACTGCGTTAATATGTTGTGCGTAACATCTGGCGCTTGCAGACGCTGTATAAAATCCATAGTGGAATAATCACCTTCAGATTGTGGTCCATAGTTATTGATACAAATTACCCAGAATTCCGTCAAGTAATGGTCCTAACAGGAGCGGTACGAGAAACTGTGCCAGCCGCCTTAAAGTGTGCTTATGTTGAGAGAGTCGCTGTTTCTGATCAGCTGACAGCGGTACACGATCTTTTAAAATGTTATGTGCACACTCGCAAATGCATTCAACCTGCTTGCTGTCCAGACATTTCAATAAAGCGTCACGCTGACCTTTACTTAATCTAGATAATGCATGCAAGATATCGGTGTTTTAGATTAAAGCGTCAACCATCGTATATGATGTAATCTTTATGATTGTGACGCTTAAATCATTTTTTCGCTATATATACTTGGCAAATACCTTGAGGCCCGAATATGCCTGTTCTATAGCGTAGCACATCCGGTGTATTCTGTTTTAATTCGAACACTAAATATCCGTGCGGATTAGAAGTAGTATCTTGGTACGCAGCCTCTAAAATTTCGGGTTGTCCGGTGAAATCTGCCTTGCTAAATGCTGTATCTGTGCCCTATCACTTGGATTCTTAAACAAGATTATGTAACGAGCGTTGAGACAGATATCTCGCTGTCCACTTCCTTGATGATATATGTCTTGTGTTAAGAAAAACTCGCTTAGATTTCTATGAAGACAACCCCTTGTAAAAATATCAACCACCGAACCGTTAGTCTCACGCATTAGATCATCAGTTATTATTATGACTGGTTTTTTTACCGTCAAACTCTTCCATATCAGGTAATCCTTTTTGAAAATCCACTGAGAGATCTTTTTGCCTACCTTCCAGGGGCTAAACTGCCAAAGAGGCTCTTAATACAACAAAATTATAGTGAAAATTCCAAAAAAAAATGGCCGACAAAAATACGCCTCCCACGTGGGCGTAAACAAAAGGTAGAGGGGAAGGTGTCCCAAGGGGCGGAACTTGTGGCATAAAAAAAGTGGAAGGGGTGGTGCCTCCTTTCTACTGTTACTTTCTGTAAATAACAATTTATCATTAAAGCCTATGTGAGTAGGTCTTATTGAAATAGACAACAGATTCTCCTACATAAACCAAGTAAAATTATCCTATCTACAGCAAATATGTGATATAGGACAATTTAACTTAGCTCGTGGTAAGACAGAACGTTTTACTATAGCAAAGCTCTCATGCGGAATAATCATGTATATAGTCATTAGAATGGACAAAGTAAGTTGGGATTATTTAATTTAGCAAATGTTAGATAGGATATTCTTCGTTAAAATGTATTAAATTTGTAGATAAGATGATATATTTAGGTAAATTTTAGCGACTTTAGGAGTAGTTAGGAGGTTCTAACTTAGCCGAATAGGTAGAAATAACACCAACATTCATGAAATTGCATTTGGGTTAAAAATGAAAAAACTGCAGATAGGACGACGAAATTACCAAATCATTGTCTTTTTATAAATCTTTTGATGAAAAGAAGCTATCAGCACTATTATATTCATTAGCGTTTTTATCTGTAGAATCTAAGTGAGGTGTAATACTAGAGGTGAGTAAGTAGGGTGAAGAGGGGTTTAAACGAAACAATACATTCGTTTAATTAAAATACTCCTAGCTTTTGGGTTATTAAGTCGTGTAATTTTCTATTTATATTTTATGTAAAGCTATAAGTGTGGAAAAGAATTGCTTGAGATGTTAGAAGAAATTTTATTTTCATATTTTATAAATTTATTCTAACTTGTCAAGCAATTCTTATAGATATTATCATTGGCTGAAGACGATAACTGTAATTGTTATGGAAACGTGCAGGTGTTTATAAAATCTAAATAGAAAAGTACACCACTTAAAAACCCAAAATTTAAGAATTTTAATTATGTGTAATAATGGTGAAAGTTTACATTTCCATACTGCATTCGTTTATTTAGATTTTAACACACTCTTAGTACTGCTTCACTCCAATCACGTATTCCAATTATCTGTAAATTCCCTAACTCCTTTCACTAATTATAGTTATTAGTAATGATCCGATAACAATAATCCTTGATAGTAGACCTTATTTAGTTATGTATTACTGCAACGCATTCCCCTGTCTACACTACGTTCGGGGGTAATTGTGCAGTGTGCGAAGATAGTCAATGCTCTCCTTAAGGGAATTTTATTTGACGTTTCCGGTTGTATGCAACGGGCGATAGTACTCGTATAAGCTCATGAAACAACGACAGTTCTCAAATAAATTCCCATGTAATATTTGATGTAATTTTTAAACTTTTTCTTACGTATTTGCTTTATTTGTTTTAATTGTATCCTGTTAATGACCTGTCTTATTATATACGATGATTATTGTTAAATAATTACATTTTTGATCGGTTTATTTTGTAAATTTAACAGACTCCTTACTACTTTCTAATGTTAAATACCTAAATACCTTAAATATTAATAATAAATTAGAACAATCATATAATACGATGTTAAAACTATTAAATAAAAATATAGCATTACAGTAATTTTTGTACAAACGTTGTTTATTCTTTATCTGTTCGCAAAGCGTGTTGGTATTATTCAGTGCACTGTATGTTTTGGTCAATACTTTCATTTATTGAACTGATTGTTGGAAATGGAAGAAATTGTTAAACGGAAACCTGGTCAATCTTTGCAAGTTTCAGAAAGGCAAATACTAATAAACTACGAAAATCACATATTAACAACGGAGCAGAAAATGTGGGACGTCGATAATTTGGTAGATAATATTGAACCAATTATTATAAATATAAATAATCCAGATAGTGGTAGTAATAGAGATGGTGATAGTGATAGTGGGAGACTATAAATGTTTACTCACCCTAATTATATTTTCTTGTCATTTTCCACCTTTTTGCGTGTAGAATATATTTTTACAACAATGTAATCCAACTTAAATTCAATCTAAGACATTTTTATATTATTAGTTTTCTTATGAAATTTTTGCTTTTTCAATTAAATTGGTGATTATTTTCAATGTAATTTTTGTATAACTTTTCTACTGTGTTTATCAAATTTTCATTTTGTATAGCCTTGGTTTTTGACAATATGTTATATTTTATTTTGTTAGTATTCAACTTTTGTATAGGTTTTCTATTATCTTATTGCTATAATAACAAAACTTTATAATTATATTTCTGCTTTTTTTTTTGTAATTTTTCACCTTTTTGCATGTTTTGTTTTTAAATTTTTAATGTCTATAAATAAATTGCTGTTGTTTTTTTTATAAATTCTCTTTAAAAAGTCAATTTTGTCACAATGATATGTTACAATAGCCGGATTTGTTTGTGAGCGGTGCTTATTTGCACACGTTTGCACGGACATGTCATCGCTTGCGCTGTTTGCCATAAGCGCTGTACTGCATTCTCACCCTCGAACGTAGCTTAGATCAATACTTACCTTTCAATATTTGACTTACAGACTCACAAAGTTTCCTACCTAACTTAGTTAAACAATTTCGCTACACCTCTTCACCTAGTGCCAGGGAAAGGCTTGTGTTTTATCACACTTAATTCTTCTACAATCTTTCTTCCTTACCTTAATATTTGAATTTAAATCACGAATCAAATTTTTCTTCTTTACTCATATTGTTCAATTTTTGAACTTTTGAACTATTCTTAAGTACCATAAGTAGAATGGGTGGAGCTGAGGGACGACACCCGTCGCGACGTACAAGGTTCGTTTTCTGCGTCTATTCTCTCGGAGGATCCGACCCTATTTTGACGGATTCTTTTCGGGGGCGTTTTTCAACCCCTTTACGGAATTTTCACCCCTACTTAGGGACCTTTTGGCTTTTTTTGGCAGTTTAGCATTTAGACAAATGCACGCGTAGGGGGCCGGGGGTGGTGGTGGGATGGGCGGGGCTAAGTGGTGGTGTAAGGGGTCAGCTTCCTTTCGGGGGCTTTTTTCTACCACTGGGCGGGGTTTAGTCCTTTTGGTAGTATTAAGAGCCTTTTTGTCGGTCTAACCCCCTGGTTAGGGATGTTGGATGCCCCTAGGGTATGGTGTAGCGGCCATTTTGGAGTTAAGTAGGTTTTAAGACTAGATAACGCCCTTATAGCTTCATTAAGGCGGGTTTAAGACTAAGCCACACCTTGTCGCCTTGTCCTGGCCCCCTTGGGGGAAAATTTTAATTTGTATTCTAATAAAGGGCCCTAATGCTAGCTTGTGAGACAGGTGTAGGGATTCGCAACTTACTCTCTGGCCTTCGCCCCCTTGTCATGGCCCCCTTGGCGGAAAATTTGAATTTTTATTTAAGTCTCTGCAT
Source organism: Vesta saturnalis (assembly GCA_036346205.1). Classification (NCBI taxonomy): domain Eukaryota; kingdom Metazoa; phylum Arthropoda; class Insecta; order Coleoptera; family Lampyridae; genus Vesta; species Vesta saturnalis. Next base: position 6,301,449 of record JARFJB010000966.1, on the reverse strand, counting down.
TCTGATTGGTTATGGCGGGAAATTTGAATTTGTATTCTAATAAAGGGCCCTAATGCTAACTTGTAAGACAAGTATAGGTATTTGGAACTTGCTCTCGAGTCTTTGGACCCTTATCGTGACCCCTTTACCCAACAAAATTTGAATTTGCTAGTCGAGCCATCTAGTTGTGTATAGACTAATGAATGTTTTCTGTAATATAGCTGGCTCCATCTAGCGGTATATTTTAAGGGTACCCTGTAATTGCTGTGACGGGAAATTTGAAGTAAGGGGTCTAACACTAACTCTTAAGGTAGGACCTATGCATCTGGGCTTCAACCCATTGCTACGCACAATGTATTTTGGTTTTAATTATGAGTCACAATGTATCGCAATCCTTTTGTTTTAGTTATGAGTCATAATTAAATCTCGCTGTCATTCAAATCAGCCGGTATCAAATCTTATGTACAACGAAACAAGAATTTTATTAAACCAATAACACATAACAAAGTAATTTTATAATACCGTTGTCTACTTGAATATTAAGTTTGTTGAGAAGGGGCCCTATCTCATAAGACAGCTATAGGTCTCCTGGCCTCCTGATTGCTTTTGGCGCATATACTGGTGTATTTTTAAATCTAATGAATGTTTTTCACAATAGGGGCTGGCGTTATTGGAAATTGAAAGTGATAATTACAAAATTGTACATACAAGTTCTACCTTATCGGAAACACCTCTGTCAAAGGGCCTTAAATTTATAAGCAAGTCTAAACGTCCTAAGACATTATTAAGCTGTTTTTTAATTATGAGTCCTAATTAAATTTTGACAGCCTTTTTGTTTTGGCGGAATATTTGAAATAGTATTCTAATAAGGGACCCTCATGCCATCTCATATGCAAGATATAGGACACCGGAACTTGCCTTCGGATCTTAGCCCCAAAACATCGCAGCCGATTTACTTTTAAGTATGAGTTATCATTAAATTTTGTGGGTTAGCTTGGTTTGTCAGCCATCTTGGAGCCCTTTTTGTTTTTGGCGAGAAATTCTTATTATAGTAAGGGGCCCTTGTCAAAAGACATAAATTAATCAAATCAATCAATCGACCAATAAAATCAGCCGAAGCATATCAAACCAAAACAATCAGCCTCAATCAAATCAAACAAATCAATTAAGCAAATCAATACCAAAGAAATCACTCTTGGTCAAATCAATCACAAGCAATCAATCAAAGCAATGAATCAAATCAGTGAAATCAATTAACTTCAATCAAATCAAACAAAAAGCTGAGCTAACAATTCTTCATAACCTTCAGGTAACGATTCTCCCACTGTATGCACCAAGCTCGTATGAGCTACCACTTACTTTGTAGATAAGTCTAACCGACACTCAGAGTTGGTACTCTCCCTAAACGTGAGGGCACCAGTGTGGGGAAACAGTCGATCATTAGCAAATCAATATCAATCAGTTCAATCTCAATCAATTAAGTAATAACTTACAGCTTGCAAAAATCAGCTTACAATTCAAAAATACTGGTCTGGCTTAACTTACAGCTTACTAAAACCAACCACAATTCAAAAATACATGAGATAGCCTTCGGCATTACTGTCATTAGACTTAGCATCCAATTAGCTTGTAACTCTATTGCCGAGTTTTTCATACAGTGCTAAAAATACCTTTTACAGTTAAACTAGCAAAAATAACTATACAATAGCAAATATAACCAAATTGTAAATAGTACCACTATATTATTCTACACAAGGATTGTCTTATCGGAAATACCTCTGGCAAAAACGGCCCTAGATTTATTATAAACTAGCTTGAACGCAATATTTTGTTTTGAAAACGGGGAATTGCCTGGGGACAAATAGACAAGCTGACTTTTATTTCCAATTTTGATAATACACATGAGAATTGAAACTAACACCGATTTCGTTTCATAAGGCAACTATAAGGCTCTGTGTTTTATTTTACACAACGCTTATCATTATGATTAGACAACCATAATAATAATAATACCACTCAAATTCGGGAATACCGCTGACAAAAAGGGCCCTAGGTTTATAAATAACCTTGAACGCACTATTTCGTTTTGAAACGGGAAAATACCCGGGGATAAATAAACAAGCTGCCTTTCATTTACAATTTTGATAATTCACAAGCGTTTCGAAACTAACACCGATTTCATTTCGTAAGGCAGATATAGGACTATTAGACAACCATAATAGCAATAATATCGCTCAAATTAACATTTACACTATTGCCGAGTTTTGCATACAGTGATAAAAATACGTTTTACAGTTAAATCAGCAAAAATGCCCATACAACAACAAATATAACCAAATCAGGCCTTTAGCAATTAAATAAAGTAAATAAAATAAGGGGCAGGGTTAAAATAAGTAACGAGCACGTACCAGGATTGTTGCCGATAATCGTATTGGAAGAATGCGTTGACAGGGTAAACACCTGCTTACAGATTCACTTTTGGCTTCTTGTTTATAACTGAATAATATAAAGTACTTAGAGTCTTCCAGCAATCATTAATATGAAGTAATTGTTTTCTGGATTTCCCCAGTTATGTAACCACAATAACAACCTTTCATAATTCAAGTACATATAATGTATTTGGAAAAAATAATAGTTCCACATTAGTGAAATCTTTATGAAAATTAAGTGGATTTGGATTATAAGATCCCTCCAATTACATTACACTTATTTTTGAAAGCAGACTTGACTGTTTATGACGTCATCTAGTGGTGTATTTTTAAACTAGTGCATATTTTCAGTAATGAAAGTTGATCGTGGCTTTACCTAGAAGTTTATTTTTAAAAGTAGATTTGCTTGTCTACAGCGCAGTCTAGTGATGTATTTTTAAACTAGCGAATATTTTCTGCAATACAAGTTGATCGTATTCCCCTCTCTCGTCTCTCCCGCCTCTCACTGGTCTCTCTGGTCTTCCTCGCATCTCTTGTTTCCATAGTTTCTATCGGTTCTCTCGTTTATTTCCGCTTCCTCGTCTCCCTCGTTTCTCTAGGCTCTCACGCTTCCCTTGTTTTGCTCGTAGCGGTCGTTTTGCACGTCTCTCTTATATCTCCCGTATCTTGCCTCTCTCGCTACTCCGGCCTCTCGCGGCTCTGCCGTCCCCTCTCACACCCCGGATCTTTCCTTTTCCCTCTCTCTCTGCCCCGTCTACCACGGTTCTCTTGACTCTTGTCTCTCCCTCATCACCTCATTTCTATGGTTTCTTACGTTTAGAATATGCCAATACAAGTAAAATATTAGGCTAGATTAATAAACGCACGGTTTTTAGGTTAGGTCAATGCTTGTGCGCGAGTATTGACCTAACCTAAAAACCACGCGTTTAAGTAGACAAACTTTCTTGAATCTGTTCATCCGTTTGGGAGCTGCGATGCCACGTAGACACAGATTCACATATACACACGTTAAACTTATCACTTTTGCGTTGGGGGTAAAAAATGTTTTTGTAATTTCCGCTCTGTAAGTTGGAAGGTCGTGTGGTGTACCACACCAGATAATATTTCAATATTTGCAAAGAACTGCGTTTTAAATCTTAATAATACAAGCCCACCTATTTTTGATTATCGATCAAAAAAAGGACGTTATTGATTATTCAATTAATTATGATCTGTGCGTAGATACGAAAACAGCTAATATTGTTGTCAAAGTGACGCTACATTTCACCTTTTCTTCCGGTCCCACTGTCAAATTGCGAGTGTTGACGACTTCAGTGTGATGATCATAATGTGGAATATATATATATATATATATATATATATATATATATATATATATATATATATATATATATATATATATATATATATATATATGTACTTGCTTAAAGATATTGCTGTACATAATATTTAGTCATATGAATATTAAAACATTGCAGAATTGACCGTACAATTATACCAATTCTCTTCTGTAGGTCAAACACAACCCAGATCTTCCTTCACCTAATAACCAAGACAGAAGTTAGTGGAGACTGTACAGTTTGATACGTGTAAAACTCGGTTGATGAATTTATGGTCTTTAATTTGCGACTCCTCGTGTATGTTGTTGGAAAACGGCAACATTGTCACTAAATATCGTTTCAATTTAAAATATTTCAAACACGTGATACTTTAAAATTCTGGATTGGTGAAAATAATCAGGCTATGGGTTTTTTGGTTTTCTGGTACTTCGAGATAAGAAGTAAAACGCCATTTTGGGTAAAATGCGTAGCGAGAAGCACATGTAAAATTTGGAAAAGGTGTTCCTAAAATTGGATTGAATTGTTCAAGAAAATTTTAACTCAGCGCCTGTTGCTGGTTTTATTCTTTTTCCACATAAATAAGTCCTGTTGGGGACTTCGAATTTAGTTCGGCTTTAATTTTTTGGGTGCTTCTGCTACACATTGGCTTCGATCAAGAGGTAAGCTATTCACTTTTCTTAGTTACTAAACTTAACATTGTTAATACAGGTGTACATGTTTTGAAATTTTACATACATCATAAAGATCATATTTTTATAAAATTTGGTTATTGATTTAAATTCTAACACGGTTATTTTATATAGGTTTTTTCTGGTTCATACACATTTACTGAAGATTAACATCCTTCGTGCTCCATAAGAGGTAGTTAAATCGTGCTGGCAACACATTTGGATATCATTCGTTAGAGGTGTGAAATGTTGGTTATGGGTCTTCGAACCTGAATGAAAACAGTGTACGATTACTCCTTCTCCTAATATCTTCCGCATTAACAGAAGAAATGTATGTTACACCTACGACTCGGTTCTGATAAGTATTATTGTTGCACGCATACAAAATTTTACCTGGTGAGTGACTTTTGCTAGTTTTCTGTATCAAGAGGCTCTCGTTATCTGTACTTTACTGAAAGTTTTATAACCATTACATTACTGTGTTTGCTACTTGTATTAGTGTGTTATCACAATTATTTTAAGCCTGAAACTAATGCTTATACTTTATGGTTAAACCTTTGCTTAGTAATCGAGAGTAACATCATACACTTTTACCTGTAAAAGATAAGTTGGGTTATTTCAAAGTTTCGCTTATACTTACATTTGACATTACAATCCAATTTGTACTTTATCTGTCAATCTCTAACGTTTCTTATGTACTAGTTTTACTCGGATAAATAACCATAGTTGTTCAATGGTTAGAACTACTTGTGTTTACTGCACATACAATCAGCTGTTGTTGACTGAATGCTGCTAGTCGAGTTTAAATATACCATATATGTCATAAAATTTATGCAAACTGCTGGGGTTTCAATTACTGTGTAAAGCAAATTGCTTATTTAACTGTTATAATTGGGATGTATAACACTTGTTATTTTATTTATTTCTGAGTACAAGTTTAATAATTGTTAGTATAAAACTGTTTGAAATAGGATTTACTAAGTTGATTTTTTTGTTGGTTGGTAGCCCTATGCTTACCAATAACTGTATCAATTTGTGCTGCGCCTTTGCTAACTTCTTGTATTGCAATTGCCGAATCGGTAATGAGCTTCGCCTTTCACATATTTTTAAACGCTTCATGCTTACTATTTTGTTTATAATGCTCATGTTAACTAAATTTAATAATATTTTGTGCTTGCATAAGTAAACAACTGGGTAGACATCTAGTGCTAATTTTCGCTTTATATTCGGGGTTTAATTGCGTCCGGTTGATTGGAAACCGATAAACTAATCCGACGTAGAGCTCTTCGTGGAATATCGGGTTAAAAGATTTAAATTTCGGATAAATAATATATATATGTTTGGGTATTCTTTTCTTTTAGGGTCAACGCTAGATGCCGAACCGTATGGGGTCTGTGTAGGTACATTTTAAGTAATTAATAGTTTGCTGAAAGGTAAGTTGATTACTGCGGATTCATGTTGTAGTTATATTATTAAGTAGTATTATTTATTGTATGGGTAATATTTCCTTACGAAGTGGTATTTATGTCAGCGAGTTGTCGCTTCATCAAGTTTTGTTTTGGGTAAAGGTTTACGGATTTAAATTATTATTTATACCAGTTGTACCATTTCATTTGGGGTATATTAAAAGTGATGTTAAACAATTGTAAGTTCTTTCATTAATCCTGTGATCTACGATCAAATTCCTAACCAGTTCCTCATCCGTGTGGACTTAGTTCACCATTTTCTCTTAACTGTCTCTTTTGTCCTATGTGGCCGTAGCCCTTTTCTTGATAGAGGGGCGATAAAGAAGTCAATCAAGTGGTGCCCTTTTTTAAACTTTATGTATTTCCTTTCTCCTGCCAAAACGCCCATGCATCCAAGTGCTGAACCGACCGACTGAGCTTCCGGCTAATTCCTCTTTTCCTTGTTACTGCACCTTGGTCACAAATTTCTACCAATATCCTTTTGTGCACGTAACAAAGAAAGATTGGCACCCAACTTTGGGGGCGATTTGTTTTGGTGAATATTCTTTATGTGTACCAGTACACATACTTTTAATCAGTACCTTATACTTTAAGATTTTGTCCTTATACTTTAATATTTTGTATCCTTTACTCCTTTTCTCTACAATAGTTTAACACAACTTAGTTTAAAATTTAATTGATCAATTTAACGCTGTAGCTTTAATTGGTATTTTACTTTAATAAATTTAGACTTACGTTCATATAAGTTAGACTTTAATATGGCTATTATTTGGAAAATAGATGTTAATCGATTACTAAAAGCGGAGCTTCAATACGAATTATCTTCAAGGGGGTTTTCATGCGACGTTTCTGTAGAACAGTTACGTAAATCAGTTCGTAGTGCATTAGTACTAGACGGGGATCAAACTCTTTCGACTGTAGATTATACTATTGCGGGTGATGTTGATCTATCGGCTATACGAAAAGCTAATGAAGAGCTTTCTACTATTCTAACCTCTTTTCGGGTGACATTTCTACACCGGTTGCTAAACGTTTGATTACACTTTGGGTACATACTCATCGTCGTTGTACTCTGACGAAAGTGGATACCCGGATGAAGTAACTGTAAAAATGAATTTCTTCTCTCACTTCAAAATTATCGCGCTGAAGTAGAGGCTATGTATCGCAGGTGGAAACATCCTGCTACGGTTAGTTTCACACAAGTACCTTCTTCTAGTCCAAAGGTTACACCAATTAGTAGTTCGGAAGGTGAACCTGATTTTATTTCTTCTGATTCGGATGACTTGGATGCGTTACCTATTCCAGGTGTTAATACGTCTACACCAGTAGCTTCGCGGAAATACTATGCGGTTGCGAAATTAAACTTAACTTTTTCTGGGGAAACTTCTTCGTCACTTCTTGAATTTTTGACACGGGTGGGAGAACTCGCTTCTGCTAGGGGACTTACTAATTCATACCTTTACGCTGCTTGTCCAGAACTTTTGACGGGCAAGGCATTATTACTATACAGGGCACATAAGGAATCCTTAACCTCTTGGGAAGATGTGGTAGCACTTTTAAAATCAGAATTTATTCCAATTAACTATGATGAACGACTGTTGGAAGAAATTAAAGCTCGTACTATGGGTCCTTTAGAATCGATTGGTATATATGTAGCTACTATGCAAAGTTTATTTCAACGCTTACTTCTACCTCTTTCTCCGGAACGACAACTTGAGATTGTCCGACGTAATATTTCTCCGTTCTATCAAACTTCTTTAGCTTTAACCGATATAACCTCTTTGGCACAACTTATCACTTTGGGCAAAAGCTCGAACATAATAAATATTCTATTGAAACATTTAGACCTCCTCCTTCTCGTCGTACTTCCAAATTATTAGAACCTAATTTAGCATATGTAGATTCTGCTAGTGAGGCATCAACTTCGTCTAATATTCGTAAACCTACTCCTTACGTTGTTCATACCTTATCTACTCCTTCATCTCCTAATTTACGTTGCTGGAATTGTCAAAAACGAGGACATACTTCTCCTAAATGTTCAGAACCACAGAATAAGCATTGTTATGGTTGCGGTAAACCAGGGGTTACCAGACCAAATTGTCCTAAATGTAATTCTCGTCAGGGAAACTAATATTAGAGGCTTCTGACCGAGTAGAAGACTCTCTGTACCTACCATCTCGGATACTCCTTTTCGGGTCTTACTGACCAACAACGTTTTCTTCTTGACTTTATATTCTCTAGTGTTCGTAACGACGAACGATCTTACCTTAATGTCTCAATTCTTGGACAAATGTTTAAAGGTCTTCTGGATAGTGGATCCTCACGGACCATACTTGGCATGGATGGGTGGAATTCTTTACGACGTTTACATATTTCACTTTTGACAGACAAATCTCCTTTATTTTGTTCAGTAGCTAATGGTGGCAAATGTCAGATTCTTGGTCATGTTCCTCTTCCGATCACGGTGGAAGATAAAACGGTAGTTATTGATGTGGTAGTAGTACCAGAAGTTTCTCAACCACTTATTTTGGGTATAGATTTTTGGAGGGCGATTGATTTCGTCCCAGATTTCCGAAAGGGTCATTGGTCTTTTGGACCTACTCCATTACTTGACGCTATAAATACCGAACATTTAAACTCTTTCTCCGAATTATCTTCTTTTGAACAAAACTCACTACAAAATCTTCTGAATACAGCTTTTCCTTTGGCTTCCGATACACTTGGCTGCACTTCTCTAATAGAGCACAAAATTATTACAGACGCAGAACCTATTAAGCAAAGATATTATCCGTTATCTCCTACCTTACAAATTATTGTGGATAAAGAGCTTGATGACATGTTGGCTATGGGTGTTGTAGAACCTTCGAATAGTCCATGGTCTAGTCCAGTAGTTATGGTACGGAAAAAAGACAACTCCTACAGATTTTGTATCGATTTTCGCAAAGTCAACGCTGTGACACAAAAGGATGCTTACCCTTTGCCTTATATAACTTCGATTTTGGATCGGTTACGGGATGCTCGCTTCTTATCCAGTTTGGATATTCGTTCTGCTTATTGGCAAATACCTCTTTCTCAAAATTCTAAACCGCTCACTGCTTTTACTGTACCTCATAGAGGCTTATTTCAATTTACTAGAATGCCTTTCGGATTACATAACTCTCCTGCTACTTTTCAAAGATTAATTGATCGTGTTCTCGGTGCTGATCTCGAACCATACTGTTTCGCTTATCTGGATGATATAGTCATTGCTACTCCTACTTTCGAGAAACATTTAGAGGTGCTGACGCAAATTTTCAATCGTTTACGGAAGCAGGGTTAACTTTAAGACGCGACAAATGTCAATTTTGTCGTCCCGAATTGAAATATCTCGGTTATGTGGTCAACAAAGATGGCTTATTGGTTGATCCGGATAAGATCGCTGCAATTACTTCTATACCTGTTCCTACCTCAGTAACGGAAATTCGTAGATTACTCGGAATGTGTAGTTGGTATCGACGTTTTGTTCCAAATTTTGCTACGCTTACTGCTCCTTTGAGTGCGCTTACTCGGAAAAACACTCCTTTCGTTTGGTCAACTCTATGTCAAGATTCTTTTAACGCTCTAAAAAAATGTCTCGTATCTGCTCCTATTCTTTCATGTCCTGATTTTTCTTGTCCTCTTACTATACAAACAGATGCTTCAGATTTTGGCTTAGGTGCTGTTTTAAGTCAGACTACTACGGCTGGTGAACAAGTCATTAGTTACATCAGTCGCTCCTTAACTAAAACGGAACGTCATTACTCAACGACCGAGAAAGAATGTTTAGCGGTCTTATGGGCCATTGAAAAATTTCGTCCTTATGTCGAGGCTGCACACTTTTCGGTAATTACTGATCATCATTCTTTAGTATGGCTAAATAAACTTCAAAATCCTTCGGGAAGATTAGCTCGTTGGGCTATTAGGCTTCAACAATACGACTTCGACATCATACACCGAAAAGGTAAAGAACATGTAGTACCTGATGCTCTTTCTCGTTCTGTACCAAAACTTTATACTCTCGTCACTGAACCAACTACTTCACGTATCTCACTACCTATTACTGATCAATGGTATATTTCTATGCGCGAACGCGTAAATTCTTCTCCAAGGAAATTTCCTTCCTGGTTTGTTAAAAATGAATTGCTCTTCAAGCGTACTAAAGCTACTTCAACTTCTGATGACTTAGGGGATTGGAAAATGGTGGTTCCAAAGAACCAACGTTCAGAAATTCTTCGCGAATTACATGATTCTCCTACTGCAGGACATTGTGGGGTAACAAAAACTGTAGCTCGTATCTCCCTTCATTATTATTGGCCAGCCTTACGGGCCGACGTCTCGCGTTACATTCGACGCTGCAATACCTGTGCTGCTCATAAGGTGGAACAACAGACACCGCCAGGATTCTTTGCTCCTGCTATTGTGCCTACCAGGCCATGGCAAGTACTTTGCGCAGATCTCGTAGGACCTCTGCCACGATCCTCAAAAGGTCATTGTTTTATACTTGTGGTAGCAGATTATTTCACTAAATTTCCATGCTTCTTTCCTTTACGTACTGCAACAGCTACTATGGTTACTCGAATTCTAGAAGAACAAATCTTTTAATGTTTGGTACTCCACAATACATAATCACTGATAATGGGGTACAATTTCGCAGCAAGGAATTTACAAACCTGTGTTCTCGCTATCGTAAAATATTCTATATACTCCAAAATATCACCCTAGATCGAATCCGGCTGAACGAATTAACAGAGTTCTAAAACAATGCTCTCTTCTTATATTAGCTCTAATCAGCGTACCTGGGATGTAAATTTACCCAAGATCGGATGCGCTATTCGCTCAGCTAAACATGAAATTACCGGTTACTCTCCGTATTTTGCTTTCTGTGGACGCGAACACGTACTTTATGGTGATCTTTTCCTGAACCTCTTGACTCTGACTCTCCTATCCTGAACCCTAGTGAAAATACTCCTCCGATACGATCCGACCAGTTCTACAACTCACTTCGCTTGGACATTCTTCAACGTATGAAACGTTCTACTAAACGAGTCCAACAGCGGTATAACTTTCGTCGCCGTCACGTTCGCTACAAAATAGGCGATCTGGTTTGGAAAAGAAATTTCGTTCTCTCCGATGCGTCTCGGTATTTCAATGCCAAGCTCGCACCGAAATTCGTGGGTCCGTGCCGTATATCACGGGTAGTTTCTCCGTGGACGTACGCGTTAGACGATGCAACGGGAAGTCTTTGGGCGTCTATCACGCTAAAGATCTTAAACCGCACACACCTTTGCTCGCTGCGCCTTCTATTACGTCATCGGACGAGGATGCGATTGATACTGTGGGTTCGAGGACCAAAGGTACTCTTGTAGGGAGTCCTAAACGCCGCAAGCGGCACAAGTAGTCGCTACGCTACTTCTTTCGGGTGGTTGGTTGGGTTATCTTCATAGGGGTGGCTATATTTAGGGTTACACTCACTTCTGTCTTTTCGTTCTTCGAGTGTCTCCCTGCTCGAACATCAGAGCCCTTCACTTCTGTCTTTTCTATTCTTTCGGGTGGGTTTCTTAGCACGTCTGTCTCTTTGTGCTGGGGTTGGATCTCTTGGGTTTTTAAATTTTGTACGGGGTTTCGAAATTCTGGGTGGGGTTTTTAATTTTGCTAGGGGGGGATTTGATACGTGTAAAACTCGGTTGATGAATTTATGGTCTTTAATTTGCGACTCCTCGTGTATGTTGTTGGAAAACGGCAACATTGTCACTAAATATCGTTTCAATTTAAAATATTTCAAACACGTGATACTTTAAAATTCTGGATTGGTGAAAATAATCAGGCTATGGGTTTTTTTTGGTTTTCTGGTACTTCGAGATAAGAAGTAAAACGCCATTTTGGGTAAAATGCGTAGCGAGAAGCACATGTAAAATTTGGAAAAGGTGTTCCTAAAAATTGGATTGAATTGTTCAAGAAAATTTTTAACTCAGCGCCTGTTGCTGGTTTTATTCTTTTTCCACATAAATAAGTCCTGTTGGGGACTTCGAATTTAGTTCGGCTTTAATTTTTTTTGGGTGCTTCTGCTACACATTGGCTTCGATCAAGAGGTAAGCTATTCACTTTTCTTAGTTACTAAACTTAACATTGTTAATACAGGTGTACATGTTTTGAAATTTTACATACATCATAAAGATCATATTTTTATAAAATTTGGTTATTGATTTAAATTCTAACACGGTTATTTTATATAGGTTTTTTTTCCTGGTTCATACACATTTACTGAAGATTAACATCCTTCGTGCTCCATAAGAGGTAGTTAAATCGTGCTGGCAACACATTTGGATATCATTCGTTAGAGGTGTGAAATGTTGGTTATGGGTCTTCGAACCTGAATGAAAACAGTGTACGATTACTACTTCTCCTAATATCTTCCGCATTAACAGAAGAAATGTATGTTACACCTACGACTCGGTTCTGATAAGTATTATTGTTGCACGCATACAAAATTTTACCTGGTGAGTGACTTTTGCTAGTTTTCTGTATCAAGAGGCTCTCGTTATCTGTACTTTACTGAAAGTTTTATAACCATTACATTACTGTGTTTGCTACTTGTATTAGTGTGTTATCACAATTATTTTAAGCCTGAAACTAATGCTTATACTTTATGGTTAAACCTTTGCTTAGTAATCGAGAGTAACATCATACACTTTTACCTGTAAAAGATAAGTTGGGTTATTTCAAAGTTTCGCTTATACTTACATTTGACATTACAATCCAATTTGTACTTTATCTGTCAATCTCTAACGTTTCTTATGTACTAGTTTTACTCGGATAAATAACCATAGTTGTTCAATGGTTAGAACTACTTGTGTTTACTGCACATACAATCAGCTGTTGTTGACTGAATGCTGCTAGTCGAGTTTAAATATACCATATATGTCATAAAATTTATGCAAACTGCTGGGGTTTCAATTACTGTGTAAAGCAAATTGCTTATTTAACTGTTATCATTGGGATGTATAACACTTGTTATTTTATTTATTTCTGAGTACAAGTTTAATAATTGTTAGTATAAAACTGTTTGAAATAGGATTTACTAAGTTGATTTTTTTTGTTGGTTGGTAGCCCTATGCTTACCAATAACTGTATCAATTTGTGCTGCGCCTTTGCTAACTTCTTGTATTGCAATTGCCGAATCGGTAATGAGCTTCGCCTTTCACATATTTTTAAACGCTTCATGCTTACTATTTTGTTTATAATGCTCATGTTAACTAAATTTAATAATATTTTGTGCTTGCATAAGTAAACAACTGGGTAGACATCTAGTGCTAATTTTCGCTTTATATTCGGGGTTTAATTGCGTCCGGTTGATTGGAAACCGATAAACTAATCCGACGTAGAGCTCTTCGTGGAATATCGGGTTAAAAGATTTAAATTTCGGATAAATAATATATATATGTTTGGGTATTCTTTTCTTTTAGGGTCAACGCTAGATGCCGAACCGTATGGGGTCTGTGTAGGTACATTTTTAAGTAATTAATAGTTTGCTGAAAGGTAAGTTGATTACTGCGGATTCATGTTGTAGTTATATTATTAAGTAGAGTATTATTTATTGTATGGGTAATATTTCCTTACGAAGTGGTATTTATGTCAGCGAGTTGTCGCTTCATCAAGTTTTGTTTTGGGTAAAGGTTTACGGATTTAAATTATTATTTATACCAGTTGTACCATTTCATTTGGGGTATATTAAAAGTGATGTTAAACAATTGTAAGTTCTTTCATTAATCCTGTGATCTACGATCAAATTCCTAACCAGTTCCTCATCCGTGTGGACTTAGTTCACCATTTTCTCTTAACTGTCTCTTTTGTCCTATGTGGCCGTAGCCCTTTTCTTGATAGAGGGCGATAAAGCAGTCAATCAAGTGGTGCCCTTTTTAAACTTTATGTATTTCCTTTCTCCTGCCAAAACGCCCATGCATCCAAGTGCTGAACCGACCGACTGAGCTTCCGGCTAATTCCTCTTTTCCTTGTTACTGCACCTTGGTCACAAATTTCTACCAATATCCTTTTGTGCACGTAACAAGTTGCAACGTGCAAGAATCGATGATTGATTCTTTCCTATCGACTGCATCATTTTTATAGTCGCTGTATTAAGAATTACCTTTTGATGAGAAAATTAAAGGCATACATATACTTCACACCTGTTTTAACAGTCTATATTTCATAATCTTCTGTAGTTGGTGAATACAGCAAATTATATTCAAACGTTAAACTGACATAGTAGCGACATCTAGAGGATTCTTACGATTTTCTTGTTGGTTTCAAAACCGTATCTGTTTTCGTCGAATTCCCGCTAGAGGGCAGAACATGTAATCACTAAATAACAAAAATTATTATTAATTTTATTAAATACATAAATAAAAAGTTTACCTGGAGTAGCATTTGAACCTATGATCTGTACTTTGCTACAGTACCGCACCAACCAACTGTGTTATCGAGATTCAAACCCCAATCGATGTAAATTTTGTCTTTATGTATGAGAACTTACATCAGTTCTACATATATAAAGACAAAATTTACATCGATTGGGGCTTGTGCTTCGATAGAGCAGTTGGTTAGCACGGTACTCTAGCAAAGTACAGGTCGCAGGTTCAAACGTAAACTTTTTATTTATGTATTTAATAAAATTAATAGTAATTTTAAATTACATGTTTACTTTTGAACTTATTCGTTGGTAACCAAAATTTAAAATAATTTAATATTAGTCAAGTTGCTTTGGTATGTGTGATTCCTTGCGATATTGCAGGCTCACATTCCATTAATATAAGTAATTTGATTATCTCATTCAATTTAGAATTTACATCAGTTCTACATACATAAAGACAAAATTTATGTCGATTGGGGCTTGTACTTCGGTAGCGCAGTTGGTTAGCGCGGTACTGTAGCAGAGTACAGGTCGTAGGTTCAAATCCTACTCCAGGTAAACTTTTTATTTATGTAAAATTGTTAATTATTTTTAATTACTTATTTACTTTTGAACTTATTCGTTCTTAACAAAAGCTTAATATAACTAAATAATAAGTTTTGACCACATTTGTAAATAATCCACACAGAGCTCGCCTTAAATCTAAATATGGAAAACAACGTTATCTGGTCAAATTATAATTAATGATCTTACCTTATTTTCAACTTTTCTTTCTTGTCAATTTTTTTAGCTCTTTTCGATTTGCTCTTTGATTTTAGCTTATCATAGTGCCTTGGTTTCTTGTATACGTCCTTGCTTGTTGCTGTTGATGTTTCGTTTATCTGGAATTAACGTTATGCTCGGCGAAAGATAGATCTGTTTACTGCTCCTAACTATTTTGTTACTGGTGGTTACGATGATGGAATTGAGCTGTGTGTTTTGCTGTTGGTGACGTCTCGAAACCTCACCTTTAAACAACCAGGACCAAGCTGATTCATAACAGGATTGAAAGTGAATTATTCGTCAAACCATGTTAGAATACTCCATTAGCGCATGTGTTAGTAAATTATACTGTATAAATTGCCATATTTCGGAAGCTGCCTTTAGTAGTGGTCGACTCAGTTTCTACAAAATAAAACGTGCGCTTAAATTAATAAATAGCACCGAACGTTATAATAAACTACTACCTTTATTGATTGATTGATTGATTGATAAAGCTGTCTTCTACAGTTTCTTTGTTGGAAAAATTATCAGCATTTGTACATCCCTCATAAATACTTTACTGTAAGGTAACCAATATAGTTTGATAAAACCGTTAGCTATTACATTGTGTAACTAGAATAATCTAATTTAGGTAACTTATAACCGAAATTTCATGCAAAGCAACCAGTGCTGTATTATCGTTAAACGCCCATTTTCTGATTTTAAGGAGATATTATCTAAAACGCCACCGCAGCGCAGTGGCATAAAATAAAATATTGTGTCATACTGGTTGTATTCTTTGTCCAGTTTGTGTTATTATGTCAAACTTTAGTGCGGGATACTGCGTTCTTTTAAATTCTGTCGTATAGATTTAGACAAAATTTCAACCTGTAAATAAGAGTGTTTAGGTTTTATGCGACCTAACTCTAATTGTTTAGGTATTCACATGTAGTGTGAACTAAACAGGCTTCTCCAATAATATATGTAAATGAAGTTTTGCTTGTTATAGGGATTACTATATTGTGAAATAGAGTTTGGCACATCTATGAATTAAAAATGTCTTCCTTTTCAGGTTAACACTTTGAAAGATCCTTCAACGAACCAGAGAGGGATATTATTTCATTCTAATAATTAATTCTTAAATCTTATTTTGTCGCGACTTTCCCTCCTAAGTATATTTACTGGTATATGTATTTACATACGAAATTTCATTGTTTCATCGGGGAAACGATAATATAATTATACTAAAATTAATTTACTATTAGGAATCTGTGATAAATTGCATGCTCTGTATGTATACGCAACTCGTCTGGTCTTTGGGGAAACTAAGTATTCGAATTTAATTAGTAAAGTAAATATGAAAATCAGTAATATAACTTGTCTAGTCCTTTTGAGGAAAGCTTAATGTTAAACATATCTAGTCTATTGATCGAAAGCTTGAAATAAATTACGATTACTGAGGGAACTCTTGTTTATTTACTCGTCCTGTTTCTTCTCCCTGGTTCAAGGTGTACAGGGCCTCTCTCTGGAAATAATTTTTTCTTTCTTTTATTTAAAACTTGTGGCCCTCAATTCTGATTCGCTTTTCTTATCACTTTTACTACAATCTTCTTTACGCTCTCTAACTAACCTAATCGTTTGTACAGGGCCTCTCTCTGGAAATAATTTTTCCTTTCTTTTATTTAAAACTTGTGGCCTTCAATTCTGATTCGCTTTTCTTATCACTTTTACTACAATTTTCTTTCCGCTCCCTAACTAACCTAATCGTTTACCGATTATAATGGCTATCAACACTTCAAAACTACCCACGTCAACAAAGTGCTCTACGATTACCTATCGTTTGACTGAGTTCGCAGCCTTTCTACCTTCTTTCAATATAATATTTATTATTATCTTATTAAAAATTTCGTATCTTTGATATATGACGTGGTAGGCTGGACACGTTACAGAGTGGTATCAAGGGGCCATCATCATACGACAATCGACTATGTAGTTTCTTGTAGATAAATCTACCACAACTTTTTTTCCCATAAGTATATAAAAAACTATACTAACATTTGTTTCTTTCTAAAACTAAACAAGGGATCTACCGTACGGCAGATTATGGGTAAACACACAGTTAGAACAAACAGTCTTGACAGTAATCACCTAGTGACGTAAGAATCAAGTCTACATTGGTAGAATTTGTATTTTCATACTGTTGTATTCATTATGCTTGCAAACAAATCCTTTCCAATATTTTCAGTACAGCGAACGCTACAAGGTGCATCACACACTTTTGCTTCATACGATTAAATGTGTTTATACCATGTGTTCGCAGACATTTCTTCCAAGTTGAACCAGCCGTCTACTGTAATATATGGTACTCTAAATTAATGCTTTGATCCATACAGTGAACTTCTCGCATCTTCTTAATTTGTATGATAACTAATCAAACGTCAGGGGATAAGTTGTAATCAAAAGGCTTCCAACTGTTAGTAGTTGGAACCCTAGCAATTTCATTGCTAGTGTATAATGCTACGCTTTGGAAGATTAGACTATCAAAAGGAAGATAAGACTGTTTAGATTTGACTAGTTTAGCATATCGAAATAATTTTCCTAATTAAGCTTAATTATATTATTCATCTGGAGGAGGGTAAAGCTTGCTTTTCCATTATGTTACGTCATTTCCATTGCAAACAGCTTGTAAAATAGTTTAGTACTGTAATTCGTCACACAATCACTATTGATAAATGATTTTTAGTTACTGAAAGGGTTACCGTTAAGTACGGATTGCGGGCTAAAGGCACCCTTGGTTCTTACCTTTTTGTAACGGCCCATGGACGATTTTTTGGAATCCGGGGATTCGATGTAAATCCGTAAAATTCCATCCAAAGCTTTGGGTTTAATACCATTTTCTATTTAGAGATTTAATTTTAAAAAGATGTTCATGTTGGAGCAGTTATTCACAACACAACGAATAAAATTAGTAAAATATTAGTAAAGCATAATATAAAAGTAGCTTACAAAAGTAGTATTAAAATTCGTAATCTTCTGAATTCTGCAAAATACAAGTACCTTTACACATATGTGGAGTTTAGAAAGTACCATACTCTTGTGGTAAAGTCTACATTGATGAAACTGGAAGAAGCGTTAACACCAGGTTAACATAACACAAAGGACGCTTACGTTTACTTTGTCATACTAAATCCTTACATGTCTTAAACAATCTGCACAAAATATTCAGGATAACGATAGGAACGATAGGTATGTATGTTTGTGTGCACAAGGAATATTCGAGAAACTGTTGATATTATGAAACATCCTAATAACTTGAGAAAGGACAACGGATATTAATTGTCCGATACCTGGGTGTCTATTTTCAAGAACTAAAAGTTATCTAGTTTACAATAGTGATTTATTTTTAATTCGCTGATTTAGTTATAACTTATCAATTTTTGTCACTTTGATGTTACCTTGTCAACATCTGTCACTTTGATATTACACCTAACGAAGGACAGGGATTTCTCTCTGAAAGCTTGCCAAAAATAAATAAATAATTTACACCACCTAAAGAAAGTGGTTTTTACATGTTCAAAACATGGTCAGCATAAAGCGCCTTTTTCTAAAATATGAGACAGGGCTGAATACTGGAAAAAATTATAAATTTCTAAGGATTCTTCCCTACAGACCCAGCAAAAAGTCGTTTACCTAAAGTAAACCAATCAGATAACAAAAATAACGTGATTACACCTGTAGTGTTCCAATGATTTCTCTTTAGAAAGCTTATAGAAATAATTATAAAACTTAACGTTTGTCTCTATTGAATACAATAGGAACATAGACTTTTGTGGGTAACACGAAAAAGTTACAATAGACTGGAATGAAAAAAAAAAGTACAAAAAGTGGCCAGTACTTTCTGAATTGGTTTTTTCCGCCCAATCACGATTCAGCCAACTAAACAATACATGACCAAAGTTGTTCGTATTCCTACTCATAGGATATACCTGATCAAATCCTGTGGATTCATTCACTTCAATAGATAACATAACTACCTTTCTAGAACTTCTTTTATATCATTCTAAAGAAGTATTTCCTTTGATTGGGAACAGGATAGTCTGATGGTAATACCCCTAAGGTATGTTACTATTTAGATTACTCCTAATGGAACAAAACTCCCATCACACTTTGGTTGTCTTATAACTCCAAAATCTAGCTTTTTATAGCTGTTCCAAGACTAATATCTACAATTTTGACGTAACATATAAAAGAATATGATTATTTATGTAACCTAACTGTTGACGATAATTTTGTAACAGTTCTGGATATAAAACTGGAAATTAAGAAACTTAATAGTATTAAATATATGGGACAAACTACCATTTCATTGTACATCGTAAATGCTCCTCCTTAAAAACTCTAATGTGCCGAAATAATTCTCATTTACAAAAAAGCTCTATATGTGATATTGAGAATAATAGTCCTATTTAACAGCAATGATATCTTGCCTTACACAGTCATGATTTGTTCCTAAAGGATCAACACTTACAAATTTATGAGCATTTGTACAAATATCACAGTAAGGATTAGATGGTGAGATGGATGATATTTACCGCGACTTTTCGAAGACCTTTAATACAGTCACCCACGCTAATTTGGTCAAATAGTTTCTCTCACAAAACTTCTAAATCGTATCTATACTCTGTTCCATCTCATTTTGTATCAGAGAAAGCCGTGGAAATGTAGGGAGAGTGTTTTAGCACCTTCAAAAGAACAAGAAGTTATTACGGTAGCTTAACTTTCGAAAATAGTAAGCTACATTTTTAATGTGAAGTTAACGCAGCGTCGTAACGTAGTTTTTCACGCTATTTATACTTTGTTTGCACGAAAATTGGAAAAAAGTATATTTTAGTCTTCGAACCTGAAACGTCTGTTACGTACATAAAACGGAAATTGTACATTCTTTATATTGGCCATAAATGACATCTTGTCTTGTCTAATAAAATGAGATGATATGATAACTAAATCTCCGTAAAACTAATAAGGATAGCTTATCCTGTTTTCACCCTTCCAAAATAAAAAACAAGGGAGAAATATTCAGGAAATCCAGAGCCAAATTTCATAAGTAATCGAATGGGAAATTTACCTACTGCATCTTTGTCTTTTCTTTCTTGGCAATTAAACATGATGTACAGTTATCTTGATCTGTCGCAAAATCAATAGGTATTTGCTGCGTCGGTCTTTTATTGGCTAGGTAGTTTGAACAGTGCAGGAGTCAGCTCAACCAATCAATTTTGAAACCGATGCCTATTCATAGTTTCATGATAATCTTGATCCTCGTTCCCCGAATCGAGTAATTAGTCGCAGTTTCCCAAAATCTTAAATTTTACCCCACGTGTGAAATGTTAATTTTGGATGGATTACTTTTGATATCAGCATTCTGCATCCAACGATGGATATTAAAACCATTTTGATAAAGCCACGTTTCATGTAGATACTAACTTTGCAACTGCGGAAATTTTCTCAAAAATCGAATTTTGACTGCAACGACGTGTTCTATTTTACATACAATTCTCTGTCCATTAACACGTTTGTGTTTGTACCCCATTGATTTCAAAATTCTAAACAATGTCGTCCGACTCCCATCAAAATCGAAACCTGTTTTAACGTGTTGTCCAAAGTAAAATATTCATTTTTCGAATAAAATTGCCAAATTAGTCGAAAGGAAATATCTTTGATAGTTCGCTGTGAAACCAAACACATACTTAATGTGCGCATGAAAAAGTGATTAAGGTTCTTACGTAGTTGAAAAGTATGCTACACTATTACCCCCAATAACACTACAGAAAAAGAGATGGCTCGCTCTAATGCATAATAAGGTGTAACAGAGTGTATAAAGTAGATCAAGGTATGTTTATTTGTATGGACATTCTTTTGCCCACTCCTGGTGTTTTGAAAGAGAAAGGTTTGAGTTACCTACTATACATACAGTTTCAACGACGTCGTCTCTGACACTCCTACATTGAATATATTGTTTTGCGCACGAACCACAAAATTGTTCTGTATAATCCAAAACCCGTCATGGATAATATTTACAATTGACATTTAACTAGTAACTTTTTCCTTATTATACATGGTGTTTCAAAAATGTCTGCCAAACTTTCTAGGACGTATTCTGTGTGTCACATTAAGCTAATTTTGTCAAATGAACATATGGTCCAAAGGCCACCATTTTCGAGATACAGGGTATTGAAGTTTGGAAAAAAGGGAGTTCTCTATTGATTTCTCAGGAACTATATACACAGACAATCTGACACTATGTACATAACCCACAAGTCAAACGCTGATGCTCGCGATACTCAATTTTTCGATACAGTGGCGAAGATACAGCCAGGTCGAAAGGGTTATTCAGGTTTAACTTCTACACCACTGGATGCACTCGAATATTGTTTACATTTTCGTATTTGTCAACTCAATATACACGAATAACGTCACTAGCGATTTTGTGATTTGACGGCACGTTTACAAGCGAAAGGTCATAATATCAAACAAGTTTTGGTAGTGTATGACGTGATGACCTTAGATGAAGACTACTCTCTAACCCTACTTTTATATAACAGCTAGCGTTAGGATATCACAAAAATTTAAAAAATATGATTTTAACAAATTTGAAATCGACGTTTATAGTTGAATATTGAAGATAAGTTTATGCGGACACTTCGCATTTTCTTATTTTTGCAACTACTAAGTGGCCACTACCAACTCATCATATATATTATACGTCCGTTATTTAATACTGTATTTAGGTTGAAACGTTGCTTAAAAATTAAAATTTTAATAATTATATCACAAGATACCCTCAATATTGCCTGAATAGTTTCAATTCTTCTAGCCATTGCCCTGTAATACCATAATGCGAACTCTCCATTTGGGTATTAAATTTTCAATTTTTTGTTTCAGGCACATACTTCTTAAACAGTATTTGTAATAACTCAGATTATTACAAGCAAACAATACTCAAATATGTGATTAATAATATATGTAATAATTATATACGTAGACACAAAACAGCTTAGGATAGAATGGATATAGTTTTAAGCTTGGTCGTAGATTTTGACAAAGAACTGTGGAACTACATTAATTTACGGTGCCATGTGTGCCAAAGAACATATTTTTAAATTCATTAGTTCTACAATCTACATGGATAATGACAAAATTTTTCATCGATTGGTACTTGCATCTCGATAGCTCAGTTGGTTGTAGCGGTACTCTAACAAAGTACGTGTCGTAGGTTCAAATCCTACTAGAAGTACACTTTTTATTTAGGTGTTTAATAAAAATAATAATAATTTTTAATTACATATTTACCTTTGAACTTATTCGTTCATAACAAAAACTCATAATAAGTTAATATTAGTCAAGTTGCTTTTGGTATGTGTGAAACCTTGCAATATTGCAGGCTCACATTCCATTAATATAAGTAATTTGATTGTAATCTCATTATATTTAGTATTTACATCAGTTCTACATGCATAATGACAAAATTTACATCGATTGGGACTTGTATCTTGATAGCTCAGTTGGTTGTAGCGGTACTCTGACAAAGTACGTGTCGTAGGTTCAAATGCTACAGGGTGTACATTATTTATTTATGCATTTATGTATTTTTAATTACATTTTTACTTTTGAACTTATTCGTTCATAACAAAACATAACAATTTTGAACTAAAACTGACCGTTTTTGTTTTACTCAATTCTTAGTTTTTATTATTTCAATTAGAGTAAAATCTATGTATTTCCACTTTTGCCAGAAAAATAATACCTTATTATAAACAATGTTTTTTGTTTCAGGTGAGTACTTTCCACCGTATCAGACTACAGAAAGAGGTTGAGTACATTTATCATAAACTTTTAGTGTAAGTAAGTATAATGTATGTACCAATAATTTATGTTATGCTGATATGTGTTACCTACAGGTACGCTTCCTGTCATTGGTAAATGAAACATTTGTTTTATTATCATTTGTTGTAATTTATATCTGGCACGTTTGACTGATAACGACAAATTCGCGCTGGGGGACTCGTATGCTTATTAACATAAGTGATTCGCTAGTTATACTTGCCGAAAACGGTTGAAGTTCGTTGTAAAATTGCCCAGTTTGAAAAATGACTTGAAAATTCAAACCTATTTGTAAATAATCTTAAGGGCCACTGCGATAAAAATTTGTGGGTTAGATGTACTTGGGCGAAGTGTTACGGATCCTGACTGATAACAGAAATCAAGATCTTGGCAGGCTCGTTAAATAACTAATTTCAAGTTCATCAAAGTACAGGTCAATAAGCTTGATAAGTTTAATTAATGTCGAAGTAATTAATACACAACGTTTCAATATATTTTGAAAACGTAAAAGGTTTAAAAGCATGGATCACATTCTCCAAGGTTTGTGTCAATAAGAAAATTGAGAAAACGGTATCGCTTAAGCTATTTGTCACCCGTTTGTATATTTTACGTACATACTGAATATTACCAAAGCAAGTACTTACTGCTTCATAAACAAATATCCACAACACCAATTTAGAAGTGCTCCATGGCCTGAATAAATGATTACTCTTATAAAAATTTTATGAACTAAAATAAATCGTAAGTTGCTTAATATATTCAAATACTGTACGTTTAATACCATATAATATCCCATAAATGTGATATAATGGCAGTGAATTTATTTGGAAAATATGGGCATCTGGTAGCTAATAAATATAGTATCAATAACATAAAAATTATGACTATCCTTTGTATATTAACCTCCACATGATCAAGGTAATTATTATAACTGTGGGTCGTTTTGTATAGTTTCGTATTTTAATCGCAAAAAAATAAGTCTAAACAATTATTTTGAAATGAAGGTGTAATGAACGCATCACTTGGCTACTATATTGCAAAAGTTTGTCATTAAGGATCAGTAGCTTATGCACTTTAAACGTGCAACAATCAAACCTTAAGTTTTAAAAAGAAACAGCTTGGCATTCTTATTATTTCAATTAAAATTTTAGTTAGCTTGGTAAAGTTTTAGACTGCAACCCTCTATATCTATAGCAACTGACATTGGCATTTATCCAACAACACATCTTGAAATTTAAAATAGCGTAAATCATCGACATTAATAGCCTTGCCAAATTTAACCCTTTACAAATAATATCGTCATTTAAAACTGGAAAAACAGGGAAGAGACTTGAATGTTTAAAACCTCTTGCCATTTATAATTAGATAAACTTAAAAACAAAGCAGTTAATGAGATTTACTCTATACATTATTAATCACATTGTGATGACATTGTGGTATCCGAAATTGCAAAAAATAACCGCAAAAACTGCAGATCAGTAATCCCACTGAAGGTTACCATACAATAGCATTTCACGTGTCTGTATTTAGCTGCTATATAGGGAAGTTAAAGTCTGACCGCACTTTTTCTGACGTCAAAAGCTTATACTTAATTACTTGCTAACAGGTGTTTTTTTCTTGCACTTGAACTGCACGACGCTACTGCTAGGTTTTTCATAAATTGATCTCAGGTAGTAGTTCTTTAAAATATATAAAAGGTGTTTTCATAAAACTTAAATTTTCTCACACAGAGTTTTTATTTTGAAATTCTTTATAGATTAAGTAGTTTGATATTTTTAACTACCGTTACATAGTTATTTTATTCACTTTGCCATCCTCTCAAGGCAATGGTCAACAACCAAAGACCGGGATGCTTTGTATTCAAATAGAGTGTAGAAAGCAAATATCGCAGTTCTTAAGAATGTTTTAAGCGACAGGTTGACGGGAGTTTTTGGTAAAATTTTTGGTCTTAAACAAAGAGTTTCGCTTTAGATCCGAGGCGTTAAGGTCTAGCGTCGCAATGAAATCGTTAACTCAAGGGATATCAATTACGTTTAAAAACAAATCGCTTGTTATGTTGTGTATTTTTTCTGATGCAATTTTTTCAGTTCGGCTCACGAAGTCAGTCTAGTCCAATCAAACGTTACCGTAGGAGGATTCTCCGCTTCCACTGGTTGGGATCTTAGAAGTTTTAACACACCCCCTGTTTATTATAGCATTGTGTTTTGTTTTGTCAATAGTGACAATTTTCGGTCATAGAGTAATTGGTTTCAATGTTTTTATAAAGTGCTAAACCTTTATTCTGTTGAACTGATTTATCGAGTTTTGGTTATGCGGATTAATATTAACGAATTCCTGGATAAAGGAGTAGTTTCGCGTAAACTGCGAAGCTCAAACAAATAATATACAAATTTGCTATATAAAGTACCGCTTTAGTAAAGTTTAGAGTTAATAGGCTAACGTTAAGGAACGGTCGAAATTACGGATAAATATTTGCGCATTTAGTTTAAATCAGATGATAAATGAGTTAGTTGTGTACTTTTGTTTCAATTACCTAGCGTAATTTAGTTGGAATAATTATAAATAGGAAGTTGCTGTTCGTGAGATATTATTTGGAGAGCGTTACCGTAGAAATCAGAGGAACCCTATCGATTCAGCACCTGGTGGACTAGTTGCATGACGTATTTTATCGTAGTCCACAGGAGGGAGAGTATTTTATGCCGTCTATTGTTGAACGTAGTATCACTTAAGGTAAAATTTTGCATTTTATTCAATGTTGATTTTCATTAAAGTGTGTTTTTTATTGTTTTTGATGTTAGTGTGCGGGGATGTAAACGCATGCTTTCGTGTAAACTGTTTTCTAAGAGCCCTTCAGGCCTTTCAGAATGCGTGTTCATCCACGCATCTCGTTTATTAATCTCCTGACTTTTACGTATTTAATTTTGTGTATTGAAAGTTTAATTCCGTTGTTTAATAGAATGTAGTTATTTAGAATATGAGGTAATTGAACTTGAGGGATATGGACTTGCTGCAAGCGTCAACAGAATTTTGTTAATGTCCGTTGTGTTTAAGTGAACTGCAAAATTTAATGTATTTGTTTTGTACTAACTGCATTAAAATTTTGAGATGCATATATGTCATAATATAGGACCATTGTTAAGGTTTACAATTGTTTTATTAATAGATATGAATCTATTGTAACTTCGTCCTCTGTTACTACCATTTGCCGTCGTAAAGTAACCGAGATTACACGTTTTTGACCCACATTTAAGATTTTTTTGGTGTTCGAATTATTTATTAATGACTAATGATAATTTGTCGATTTGAGCGTTTGCTATTTTGATTTTGGTAATAGTGACTTTAAAAGAGATTTCAGGTTATAACGTAACGTAATTATGGAGTAAGTTGGTCGTTGACCGGTCAGATGCTTGTTCTTTCATACGATAGTTTTGCTAGTGTAATGTCCTCCAGGTACCCTATCTTGAAAAGAGCAATTTGAACCAAACGATCGGTAAGTGATTTATCTCGACTTGACTGACAATAACTTCACTATCACTCAAATTAATTACTTGCCTTACTTTGACTATGCGGGCAATAATTAAAACATTAGCATTTATTTACAAGTCTGATATTTATTACTCGCAACCCTCAAACCTGATCAAACGAAATGGCCGTCTAGTGCTAGGTCCGTTATGCTATCTAAATGAGATAGTCTGGATGAGGTACGTGTTGCATCATGAAGGGCAGGTAAAAAATATGAAGCTACTCAAACTAAAATCAACGAACTTGGCGCGCCGGTGATTCAGCCCGTTGATCTACTATTGTGGGAAAGAACCACCAATAAAACTCACTTTATTCATAAATAATCAACTGCACAAGTACATTATTAAATCAAATAACACAAAAAAAAACAATGAAAGGGTTAAATATACAACAGAACGCCATTAAATCAGGTTAAAGTGTGCACAAAGTTATAATATTAAGAGAAAATGAATAAAAGCAGTTTAGTTACACAGAAATACAATAAAAAAACTACATAGTCACATTTACAATTGAGCCATAAATAATCAAAGTAAAAATCATAATAAAAATCGTAACACCAAACATGTGGCCCTTTTTCAAAACCAATCATGCCGGTCTTTAAGTAAATAAGCACATAAAATAATAAAGCAAATCACGGTACATGTAAAATAAAACAACAGTAAAATTGCACAGGTACTAAAGTAAGTGCGAGGATCAGAAGAAAACAGACAAGGAATTAACATATTATCCAATTGTTTAGTGACAGCTGAAGCACAAAATACATAAGTCACATTTTAATAAAGCACATAAAAAGGGGGAATATATAAGTTTGAACGCGTTAGCAACATACCATGCGTCTTTCTCTCTCTCTCCGGTTACACATTCACCTATACAACATATAAAAATAATAAATATAGAATTTGAGGTGTTGAATGGTCTAGCTTGGGAGTGTGTATCAACAGGCAATTTCCTTTTACAATTAATAACCTGCGGCATCCTATACCCATTCACCGGCCACCTTTCCACTATTCGAAATATAAAGAACAATCAACAATGCTAATTCGCACAAATACCAAAGGGAGATTTCCCTGTACTGTCCTTTTATTTTAACAGATTTCAGCTTAATGAGTCCGCCTACGAATAAGATACCTTTGCAAGACAATGTTTGGTATTTAGTATGTTATCTAGACTGGTAAAACTATTTGCAGTGAGCTTTCAGTTATATAAAAATACATACACTAGAATAGATATTCCCTTAATTGATCACAGCCACAAATCGTTAATAGACGCGGTTTAACCCTGAAAGAAAAGACAACTTGGGGTTGGCGAATTCAAAGGAAAAATGTACACGCACGAATTATTTTAAAGACAAACTGTTTACAATGAAGGGATTTAATTAACCCAAAAATTGACCTGGCTCGATTGAAAAAATCGCTGTAACTGCCTTCCCCTCCCCGATCCAAACATAACTATATCTACTCAAACCACTCCCGTCTTTCAAATGTAATAAAAAAAATAAGAAACACTAACTTATGTTGGAATAGTTTCGTAGTAATCATTGCACGACATCTTAATTTTAAAAATATGTATTCGTATATAACAAACTTCTATT
Source organism: Vesta saturnalis (assembly GCA_036346205.1). Taxonomy (NCBI): domain Eukaryota; kingdom Metazoa; phylum Arthropoda; class Insecta; order Coleoptera; family Lampyridae; genus Vesta; species Vesta saturnalis. The sequence goes on along the minus strand of JARFJB010000966.1, from coordinate 6,273,410 downwards.
TACGGGTCTCGAGTTTCCCAGTAACAAACATTTCTTTTCATCGGGGCCCGTCACGCCACAATTAATCATTCGACCCATGTCATTTTTACATCAAGAGCGCGCATAAGAAAGATTCTAATGATTTGTTACGCCCCTTCTGTAAAGCATTTTTAAGCGTGCACCTGCTACTCGCCCCCTAACATGTGTTTACATACCTATTAGTTACATGATAAAAATATATAAATAAAAATATTTTGAAAACATTAGTAAATTACGACGTATTTTCAAGATATTAAAAATTCACTAATTATCTTTTCTATCGTAGTAAAAATGGTGATTTGACAAACGTTTATTACAATAATAATATTTTCACGGTCCGCTACCTACACGAGCAGTCACAACCTTTAAGTTTTCTTATAGGAACCATCTGATTAGTTGTCGGTTACCTGGATTTGCCAAAACGTAAGCAACGTGTTTATTTGTTTGGGAATCAGCTGTGTATTTTCGAATTTAGGAATTTCAACCCCGATTTCGTCGTTTATTAAATTTGAGGACTATAAATTTTCGATCGAGTTTAGTAATAATTCTGACGTTGAACTTTATAGAAATATTTAGAGAGTTTCGGTTTTATGATCGCATTTTTCGGCTTTTATATGAAGCTTAGGATTGAGGTTTAGGTAAACTTTACATAAATATTTTTGGAGTAGAGTAGAGTAGTAGAGATGGGGGTTTTATTTTGAGTGAACATTATGTTTTCCTGTTAGGCCATTATTAGATCTAGTTCATGACGTTTTCCCGCTATACACTTTTGACATTTCTGACCGATTTTGGCGTTTTTCAGCATTAAGTCAGAACCTCGCCCACACCACTGAGCTATGTCGTGTGCACAAATTGCCCTTACGGACTGATACTCTAATGAGTATTTGGCCTGTGACACATCGTTTTGCTCACTCTGTGAGATGTTGAAACTACAAGTAAACATTTTAAATTGTTTTTAATTTAATTAAATTCAAGATAATAAACAATCACTGGGTTATTAAACTATGAAACGTAAAGATTCATCAGTCAGTATCAGTGCTACCTTCTAGCTTTACGCATAAATCTTTTGCGAAATTTAAATGCCCCAAGTTTTTTTATTCCCTCCTACACTTTATGTACAAATTCGTTATTACTGGGTGAACAACAAAAAGAATTCAAACAGCGTTGAGTTAGTTTCAGATTTGCACTGGAAATGCTTAATCTTTAAGTGTGAAACGAGATTTGCTACTATGTGCACAATATACACTTAGTTTATCTGATCCTAATTGACGTTATATCTGAAAGTTGTTTGAAAAAGAATCATTAATAAAAGTATTAGTATTGATTAGGCGCATAAGTTCCAGCTAATTAAGGAAGCAACTTATTTCACTCAATACTTTTACTTATGTAAACCCATCAATAAATTATTGATTTATGATCATTGTTTGTATGGTAAATCAACGAACTATAACATCACCTTTAACTCAAACAAGTTTAGCCAATAACTCGTCTTAATGCTTTGTCGAGTTATCCACACCTAAACATGTGCAAATTGAATAATTAAATAACTTCATTTACAATTATTTTCGTAACTTAAACAACGATTACTCGTTGTTTCAGTTACGAAAATAATTGTAAATGAAGTTATTTGTTCAACGCAAATGAAGTTATTTGTTCAACGCAAATGGTAGTTAAAAAACATTTACAATTGTATTACACAACTGTAAATGTTTTTTAACTACCATTTGCGTCGAACACTGAAATAAATTACGTTGGCCAGCTAATTTTGCAATATGTTACAGTAGCAGATCACCCTTGGCCTTCATTGATGGCAACTTAAACGCCGATGGTTATATTTCCAATGTTCTAGAACCCCTTGCGCTTCCATATCTTCAGGGGCTGGAAAATTCCATTTTCCAACAGGATAATGCGCGACCTCATACGGCAAGGGCTACAACACGTTTTTTGGAAGAAGCTAACACTGTCGTCCTCCCACGGCCTGCTCGTTCCCCATTGAACATGTATGGGATGAGGTCAGTAGGTAATTTAGCACACACTCCAAATAACTTACACGATCTCCGGCTACGGATTCAAGAACCTTGTGTTGATGTACCACAGGCAGCTGTGGATCACTTGATTGATAGCATGCCACGCCGTCTGAATGCGTGCATTACAAATCGTTGCGGAGCAACTCATTATTGAAAAAAACATTTTTAGTTTTTGTTCTTTTGTTTTCGAATATTAGTCGTTTTTTGTTCTAATGAAAGACATCGTTGACGAAAATTTCAATAAAATCGTTCAATAAATTCTAGGTGTTGCAATTTTTATGAAAGTCAGTATATATTAATTAAAAATGAGTCCAAAAGTTAATTATATATGTGCAATCGCGTGCGACGTCTTCATATCTATCTTACATCTCATTACATTATAAGATGAACATTATTAGTTGTGTAAATGAGATAAACCTATGTTTACAACAAACGAGAAAAAAAAATGTCTTGACATTCACCAAATTGACTTAAAACAGTTTATATAATGAACCCCTTACAAGATATTTTTTTTCCGTTATACTTAAGATTCTTTTAAAATTGTGGTCGATTTTATCTAAAACTGTATGTGACACTCTTTTATAAAAATTGAAAGGATTCAATCAAATTTTTTAAAGCGATTTCGTCATCAAATAGCTATGAAAGAACTGTACAAAATATTTAATTTATTGATCCCTCACGGGTTTGTGTAACTCATAAACTACACAAAATTTATGGCAATGAGCTATTGGGGCTAAAATAGCCTTTATGTCGACCGCAATGTAATCTCATGTTTATAGATCTTTACGTGTAGCTTGACTCACGTGTGTTTATCAATCTTCTGGATTACCACTCCTAGTGCTCCTTATATACTCTATTATCACGTCATTAAAAATGATGGCGTTTCGCCCTCTTCCCTTGAGCGTGACCAATACAAATGTTCTGCGCATCCGTAATCAGCAATTATGTTGCTGTCTTCAATATTAATCTTCGGGATTATTTTGGTCTCGATACCATCGATCTAATATTTTAAAAATGCAAAATGTGTTCAATATATTAAATACCTACATCACAGTTTCTAAAAAACTTTGAAGGCTACTCCGTCATTTAGCAATAAAGAAGTTCACTCCATACTTAAACCCAAGTTTGACATTGTAAATTTTTATGAGTGGGCCAATAAAATTTACGCAAAATTTGTAAAATTATATATTATTTAATCAAAAGCAGTATCATAGATTTACCCATTATTGCCCTTAAATATTTTCATTATATGATTATCACTGGTAGCACTGGTAATACTGTATACTTAAAATATCAATGGCGTAACACTTGAAAAATATACTAAAAAGTATCTTCCGTGCAAGAAGTTACTCTCTTACACGTCTTGAAAGATACGTCATACCTACAATATAGTGTAAAATAAACCCTATAATGCAAAAATATGCTCACAGTATTCATATTTGATGCACGAGGGCTCATTTAGTACATGGCTACATAGCACAACGTGAATACATCGGTGAGTTCTTTGTTGAGTTATAACAAAATTATTTTTGGATTTTAGTGCGTCCTGTCATTGGTCCTTTGTTATTGTGAAGCTTACCAATACTGTGTTTGTAGTCTTGGTTTAATTTTCACATAGTTACCGAGAATGGTTTCAGTTGCAATTGTGCCACATGATATCCCTTAAAATGGCATACAAAAAGCCGTTTATAATATATTTCTTCGGTGCAAGTACTCAAAAATCATTTAAGACACGCTTGAGTGTAGTTCCGTTACTAACGTGGGTTTCGGCCTCGAAGGTAAAGTAATTACGCCGCCAGCTATATCCTTCTCCTTTAGAGCTTGTCTCGTGATGTACAACATCTCTTTCATCTCTCCCTCCAACTATAGGGTACTTTTACCTCGGGTTAAACTCTCTCCAACTATAAAGGGACACCCTCTATAGTAATTACCGTCTTCTCCCTCCTCCTGATGAAATATAACTCTTTTTGAAAAAAAATTGCCAAATAGAAATTATATCCATTTCACCCATCTGCCATTCCACCACTACCTGCCTCATTACACCTGCACCCGCATATCAGCACACCCGGGTCCTTCACTTCCGCGTAACCACACCTGTATCATCCACGTTTATTAAAAAAAGAAAAAATATTTCTCCATTCCCATTTGTGACGCCATTAACTTAACCGTTTCCACCACAAAACACAATCCAGTCCACCTAATCGACAAAAACGTGAATCCCAGATTTAAAATCCTTTTTAAAACCAAAAACTCATAATATTTACATACAAGATAGATGAATATTACAACTTACCGTCCATTTTATTTAATAATTCCATTTCCTGCTTGCATATCACCTTTGCCTGAGTTGACGCCACCAGTAAATTATATAACCGTAACATTATTAATTATAATGTTAATTAAGACACTAAAATCACCACCGTAGCTTAATCGATAACTGTTCATTGATAAAATTTCCATTACATACAAACAACTTGAGCCGCTCTCGACGGGATTTTCAAATTAAGGAAGGAACCCAGGGTCCTAGATGGAGCGTATCAGGACCTTAATTGTATTTTTCTATTTTGCGTTTATAATGCTTTTATTATGGTATGATGCCGTCATTTGATAAATCGTATTAGCTTAATTGTGAGCTATTTACTGATACAAACTGTATTATTGGATTGGTATTATCACTGGCAAAAATTTTAATAAATGTCTTTTAGCGCATTTATACATAATTTTCTATCCAACTATCTAAGAATTTTAGTTCGATAAAAAGTTATTGCCTAAAATTTGAATCAAAATTACATCTAAATTAACCAGATCTATGATTTGTTAACATATCAACGGAAAAGTAATAACATTGACAACTTTGTAATGTTGATATTTGGTAATTAGAATGCAATAATTCTCAAATTTTCATGCAAAATAGAACAATCGGTAGACAACACACACCACTAGCTGTTAACTTAGTTGCCTACCCTAACGTAAACCTATCATTTTTAATTATACAAGCATAATTATGTGCAATAGAGCCAAATAAGTACGGTACAAACTTTATGCGTAATAATTATCTGGAGGCTTCTCTTTTTTCGTACACTCGTAATCAGACAATCATACTATTAATGTAATTAGAAACTATTATTCATTTTATTAAATACATAAATAAAAATGTAATTAAAAATTATTATTAATTTTATTAAATACACAAATAAAAAGTTTACCTCGAGTAGGATTTGAACCTACGACCTGTACTTTGCTAGAGTACCGCGCTAACCAACTGTGCTATCACGCATCTAAATATATTTAGAATTTACATCAGTTCTACATACATAAAACAAAATTTACATCGATTGGGTTTTGAATCTCGATAGCGCAGTTGGTTAGCGCGGTATTAGTAAAGTACAGGTCGTAGGTTCAAATCCTACTCGAAGTAAACTTTTATTTATGTATTTAATAAAATTAATAATAATTTTTAATTGCATATTTACCTTTGAACTTATTCGTTCATAACAAAATCTTATAATAACAAATAAAAGTTTACCTCGAGTATGGATTTGAACCTACGACCTGTACTTTGGTAGAATACCGCGCTAACCAACTGCGCTATCGAAGTACAAGCCCCAATTGATGTAAATTTGATATTTTATTCATTCATAACAAGAACTTGTAATAATACTATTAATGGGCTCAGTTTGTTACTTACTTGTGTCACTAGTTTAGCTTAAGTCTGCTCCTTGGCACTTTTAACTTGGATATTTTGTATTATTTATAAAAGCTACCATTTATAAGAGTTTGTTGCACATAACATTTATTTACTTTTTTTAAGCGATACATGAAATTAGTTTTTTTTCGTTGAGCCGTTTATGTCGAATCTGATAATTAACTAACTCATATCCACCTCTTTGCAAATTGTATAGATAATTTTACCCTTTAAAGGTTATTTCTTAAGTAGACCAGCAGAATGGTTTTATGTGCGAATATGGTCTACTGTACTTAAATTCACGTTCTATATTAAAATTGAATATGTTCCCTAAATAACTCTAAGTCATGCTGGTGTATAATTTACTATAAAACCCCAAGTAATCAAATCTCATTTCCAATAGTTTAACTGAAATCTACGCTATTCAATATAATACCCTATATTGAACTAAAGTAGTCATTTGTATTGATGTCTATTATCTTGTATAAGTACGTGCTAGAGTGTAGTACACATTTCAAGGTTTCATTCACAAAGACAAACTAGAAAATGTATATTAATCGTAAGAGGGTTTTACTAAGTAATAATGACGCTTTTCAATGCATATAATTTCAGCCCAAAATTTAGTAGCTTATATAAAGTTTTTCACTATTTTTGCCGCGCCTCGCTACCTGTACATTTGAATTTTATAATAATCATTTAGTGTTGATCTACCATTGGCGTCTCGTTTCTTATAATTTCTATAGCCGAAATTTAAATATTTTTTTCACTCTAAAAATTGGTTTTCGTAACTTTTAATCCTATGTACTTACCTAAATGTCACCTCGCTTAACTTGTATTAACGTTAAACGCACAATAAACTAAAATATCTCATATGTCTGCTAGAGTATTTTACTGGAAAAAACTGAAAACAAACAAACCAAGAAGAGCAAAACGATACCAAAACAAGGACCATAGCTCACGACCAGAGTCGAGACCGGAAACAACCAAAGGCGAATCCTAATCTTAAACATCAAATAGTAAAAAAATGAGGGATACACTGTACCCGACCCCCTATATTTTAAATAGTTGACAATTGGTATCTGTTTTTTTAGAGCACGTAACTTATTGAAATGAAAGACTGTCAATATTATAAAATAGTAGAGTTATTAGAAAATATGTTTGAAATTTGGCGCTCTATATATGGAATACGGGGGACGTAAATCCTAAGATGGCATTAAGAAAGTTTCCTTTTTCCGGGCAGCCTGTATAGCCGTATAACAAGAATAAGCTATTTCAGCTAATGTAGATAGTAGCTGAGTTTATGACGATTGAAAGACCTGAATAAATGCTGAAAGGATAGAATTGTTGGTACACTACGTCAAAAACGTTGGAGAAGCTCTTACTGAATAGACGACAGCAAATAATTGAAAGCTCCGGACATTAGCTCCTTATCAGTTCGGTTTTGTTTCCCAGCACAGCCATATCCAACAAGTACATAATATTGCAGTAAGGAACAAGTAATTATTGCGCAACAGTATTTCTCTACATACGTAATGTGAGAGCGTCTACTTATAAACTAAAAACAACGTTACCAAATCCATACAGAACATACAATTATGTAGAGCAGGGACAACCAACGTTGAAACGAAAAAATCATTTACCGAGCGTGTTGGACTCAGTCCTCCATTTGTCCTGTACGTTAGATCTGCCAGCTATAGCATGTGTTTTCACTAACCGATAGAGCAATAATGGTAAACTATAAATATCATGAAACAGAAAGCCGGATACTACTATAAAGTGTGGACAATATACAAAAATAGCGAAATTAATGACAAAACAAGCGAATAAAGTCTTAGTTATATGCCTCATCTACCCTAAAAGACGGGATGTTCCCAAGTGTTTATAAGTACTAATATAAATTCAAAAACCTCGGAATTTACTTAAATCGCAAACTAACGTGGGTGAATTGTGTATAAATCTTTTCCCTAGATTTTCCTAATTTTTCCTCGAATTGGATGTCTAATAAATAATAATAGGAGGTATTGATTGTATTTTTATTAATTTATTAAATACAAAATATTGACAGTCACTCTGCAATTTGTTTAATAGATTTTCTTGTATTTAAATTGTATGCAGGTTCTCTTTTTCATTCTATCTTCGTATATACAAACGTTTCTATTGCTCAATCAAGTATGTAGCATCCATAGAAATGCTATTTAAATTGAATAAATATTTGTTGTCACTTGTTGCTTATAAGGGTGGAAACAATAGATTCAGTTTGGAACCACATTTACTGAATCTTTCTTCTTCTGTAATAAAAGGGGATTTTAAATTATATAAATTTCAACCCGTTGAGAAGGTAAACTAATTATTCAATGATCTTTACTCCTTATTACATCCTTGCTTGAACTTTTCGATTTTATTTCGAAGCTGTCTGCTGGCTTTTTAAATATTATCAAACGCTCTGCCTTCCAGCAAATATGAGTATCTACGTATATATATATATATATATATATATATATATATATATATATATATATATATATACTTGAGTTCAATTTTGGGCCTGTTTAGATATGTAGATCAATCATGTAGTTTTCTATATGGATTTTAGTGGATGGATTGTGTATTTAATCATTTCATCTGCTCGTCAATTGTTTGTTTTAGTCTAAATTACTTGAGACAATTCAATGAATGAAATAATGCCTCAAAACCTAAATAAGAAGGATAAAACTAGATTTAAATTATGATGTGTGAATTCTTCGACTGTGAACCAGTTTACAAAAGCGAATAGTCAAATATTTCACAAAGCGTTAAAACTAACATTCGAATTACATACGTACATCTTCATTTTGTTCCAAAATATTGCATGGTACCAGCTTTTGTTTGCTTTACTGTCATATGGTATATACCTTGTGCCCAATTAGTGCGTGGATGGGACACAACAGCTTTATTTGGGTGGATAAAAAAATTAAATACAAACGGTGTGGGAAAACATAAGATGCACATTTAAAAATATTTTTACCTATACCGGGTGGTCCACGAAACATATATTTTTAAATGACACATCCTGTATATTTTAACGTTTTTGGTTTATATGATTCATTTTAAGGTGACCTTGTATAACATTTCCTATACCTATTGTCACGTGTGGATGAAACTTATCCTAGAATATTTTTTTTGAATATTAGTGTATTTGGATATCATATGTCGGATCTTAAATTAATGTTAGGTTACTGGAATTTTATTTATTGTCACAATTTCGGTAAAAAATTAAATTTCATTATGGGCGAAGAGCGTTTTTAAGAAACATAATGTGTCGGTTTAAATTTGTTTGTGTCATGTTGGATAGCGAGAGGCTCAGTCAGGGATAAATATTTTTGCGTACTTTCGAGCTCACCAGTTCATTTACGGATCGAGTCGTTGTTGGGGAAGTTATAGAATATTCATCTCATGGGAAATGTCCATTGTGCAATTTTATGTATGCAAGATTCTTCTAGTGTAGCCATTAAGAGATGGCGTGCTCTTGCGGGGGAGGTGGTTCTCTGTTTCGATTGGTTAGTTAAAGTTAGGCTGTGGTGAGGACAGGTGGAAAGTGGGGTGAGTGAAGTAACCTTCGTTCGCATAGAATTTACCTACGTTCTATCCAAGTTATATGAAGCTATCGTGAGGGAATCTCCCCGTTCACGTTTTGTGGATTATAGATAGGGTTCAGTTATTCCGTGGATACTTTTGTGTTGTTGTTCGTGGCTTCTGAGTGACATTCTAGTCTCCATTGAAGAGACCTAGGGTTATTTTAGTGCCTTCCTCATTTTAGGGTAAAATCACCTGGGCTTGGCTTACATATTTCGTCATTAAATTTGCCTATATAATTTGAAAGAGTCGGTCAGTTGAAATTAAAGACAGAAAAGTTGCCGAGTCCTGAACGGCCGTGTCCGAAGGAGGAGATTGAATAGTTATTGTTACTTTCCGATCAGTTAGCGAAGGGTCAATTGTACGAAAATTGTCCTTACCGCTGTGAGATGGAAAGAAAGGTAGTAGAATGAAAAGTTTTGTGGGAATCGGGGTGATTAGAGATCGTTTCAAGGCTAAATAATGGTTGCGCAGAAACCAATTTTATTCCGAATGCCAATACACTATCCAACTGAAAAACGTTTGCACTTTTCATGCAGCTGATGATTTTAGTTAGAATTTATTTCGCATGATCGTCAAATTCCGAGTTTATCCGACCTCTGTATTCTTTAGTCTTCAAACCATCTCTACCTTTCAGTGTCTATTTCTGGTGATTTTATTGAAGTTGTTTTTCTGTACTTATTTAGGTGCATGAATGCGCTTGTGTATAGTACTTGCGTTTATAGACAGAAATATCACTTTGGCTTCCTGGCTTCCGCATGCGCACATTAGCGGGCCAAATTTAAATAATAATACTGTTTGAAAATAGACCGTATTGGTAACTTTCAGGTATAACTATTCAATATTTTAACGCAAAAAAACAAATTTCATTAATTTTTTTATTAAGCATTGACATTTAAAAGTTGTTTCGCCGTAATATGTGCCTCCATTGAAGTTGGTTTGGTTAGTTTCAGATTATTGCTACGTTTTCCAGCTATCTTTTATGTTGAAAATAATCGCCACTGTTTGTCAATTGACTTATTGTGTGGTACATTTTTGATAACTGAAGGAACCTTGTTCCTAAAATTGTTTTCTTCTATTACCGATAAATTGGGAATCAATGGAGCTGCAACCTTCTTAAACGTTTCCAGTTGCTCAAAACTGGTAATTTGGTCTATTAGTTCATTGTGAATTTTTTTTAACTTTTCTTTTCAGCGATCAGCTGCTCTTGATTTTATTTAAAGTAGTTGTGCTTGGTTTACTTAAAATATGGACAAGTCGTTCATTTTCTTGGATAAATCTATCCATAGAATCATGTGTTTCTCCATCTGTGGAAATAAAAGCATATTTTTAAATGTTTTGTGGTATCAGTTATAAAACAAAACTAAAATAACTAACCCAAACTAAAGAAACACTTTTTGAACGTTTCATGACTAAATTATAAAATTGTAATAGTTATTAGAATTATATTACTTTCAGGACTGTTCATAGTAGGGTATTCTCCATTGGATTTCCTGCAATGGCATACTGAGTGTATATATTTGCATATGCTCCAACGCATGCTATTATCTGAACAGGTACAAGAATAGGAATGTAGACAAGCATCACCGAAACAACAAAGTTTGCAATCACAATTTAAATTTCTCTCTTCAACAAGGTAGATTTCACTTGTTGATGCGGAGGGAACCTACCAAACCATTTCACACTCTACGATGCAGGTTATATCCATTTCTTCACTATTTCTGTGCCTTTTTCTTAATTCTTTAATTTTTGAAGAAATTCTATCTTTATCTATTCTAACGACTGTTTCATAAAGTTTGTCTTTACTAAATTTCATCAGACTATTTATTGTCTTGTCTCAACGTTCCATAAGTTTCCCATTTAAATAAAGGTACTTAATGCTTTGATGCATTCGCTCTATGTGCATATTGGTGTTCAAACCTGCGCATAAGCGGTAAAAAAGCCCATGACTCAACGGTGTTTAAATAAAATTGCCGAAAGTAATTACAAAATTCCAAAGTTTCAGAACAAGAGAACATTAGGTTTAAAAAATTCTTCAACATGGTGGAAAACGATACAATATCTCTCTCTTGTAAAAGAGAGAGATAAAATTTTTCCTCCAAGCCCTGTCGACGTGCCAGGTACAGAAAAACCTGAAATTGAAATTACAAATTTATTGAAGGTGCATATAAATAAATACCTATGCTTACCTAACTTTTCACGGTAGCATTTCTTGTAACCAAGCTGTACAATAATATTGCGCCGTATCAGATATAAAAATGTTTGACTCGATAGGTCGCCCAACTCTCTTCCTGATTTCCTTTAAAAAAATATGCATTCTGTCCTCATTAGATCGATTGGAAAATAAAAAGCTGCTAGGGAACCTATGTTGGTTGCACGATTTACCTTGAGGCTTATATAAAGAATAGTTCCACTTTTAATTACTTCATGTTTCCAATACTCTATACTTATGACATCATCTTTATGTTTTGGAAAATCGTTATTTAAATTAAATGTCTGTGTTATGTTGTGTAGATATTTTTTGGTCAAAAGATGAATTCTCTCTAACTTATCATCAGTTTTGAATCTTGAATATCATCTAAGATACATGAAAATGGTATTTTAGAAACTATTTTGCCAGCTACCTCAATTCTTTGGGCAACAGTAAGATTGAGGTGTCCTAAATCCGTTTCATGTCCTACATGGGCCACTATAAAGTTTACTATATGCTCATCATATTTAATACTGTACTATGCATTTCAGATGGACATGGACCATTTACTTTTTTACTGCCTTGAGTTTTCAAATTTCTTTTACCAGTTTCCTCGACAACATAAAATCCAGAACGTTGGCAAACATACACGGTTCTAGTGGATTCTAAAGTCGTATAGGACGCTCTCCGTTTAAGATATAATGAATGTGTTCTTCTAAATTACTTTTCCAATTTTTGAAATCATTTATATTTGAAAAATTCAATGTTTTACTTAACCCTTTTATGCCATGGCCTTGTTCAAAATGGTTATAAAGCAACAATTTTGTAGCACATATGTTATTACACAAACTGCATGGTAATGGTCGAAGTCGCTTATCAACATTTACTTCATCCAGATGTATTTTTTTGTAATTTTTATAATGATTTATGTCTAAGAAGTTCTTCTTGCATATTTCACATGGGTAGAGACACACTTTTGCCGAAGGTAAGATTATTATAATGAACTAACCAGGATGAAATTTCAGTACGCGTTGTTCCAAGTTTGAATACTTGGAAAAAGATTTGAAGCATTCTGAAATTCAGTTGCACATTTAAACAATTTATTTGGCGAAATTTCATACACTTTTGCCGAAGGTAAGATTATTATAATGAACTAACCAGGATGAAATTTCGGTACGTGTTGTTCCAAGTTTGAATACTTGGAAAAAGATTTGAAGCATTCTGACATTCAGCTGCACATTTAAACAATTTATTTGGCGAAATTTCACCAATTAAATGTAAAAAGAAGAGCAAAAAAAAAAAATTCAAATTGTATGAATTTCGAGACAAAACCTACCAGGATGAATATTTTAACGTGGCTTCTTAAATTAGAATGTTTGGAAAATTGTTTATTGCACACAGAACATTCATTTGCCATTTTATAAATAAACTAGGTACTACTAATCACTTAACAAATATACTATTCATAAATCACTCAACAAATGTACTAATTAAAAATCACTTAACAAAAACAAATGCTAAAAATTTCTTCAATGTACTTTCACCACGAAAATTTAAAACATATACTTCATAAGAATACAAAAAAATTAAAAAAATACAACATAACCTCAAAAAAAATTAAAATCGATGTGATTGCACATGCAGAAGTCAAGAAGCCAAAGTGATATTTCTGCCTGTAGGCGCAAGTGTATAGTACTGCATAGACACCCTTCAGACGTTTAATATGTCATCATTACACCGATAAGGTGGCAATTAAATTAGATAGGGTGGTAATTAGATTCACCCCGAATTAATTTTTAAAATTTTACGTAAGAGGAGTTGCGCTTTACTTCCTTCCCGGAGTAGATTTATTTGTTTGTGATTTGATAATACCTGCGCCAATACCCTGATTGCTTAACTCTTTTATTATCATAATATATTGGTAGTATTAACTAACTTGAGCGTATTATTTCGTTATTGTATGTATCATTACATGTGATTTATGCCCACCCTCACAGCGTTATCATTATTTACGAATCACATAAATGTAAAAGACAAAATTTTTCGATTACGTTCGTGTTAATAACCTGTTAAGGATTTTTTTTATTTACTACGCCTTAAAGCAGCAATGTTTACATATATATATATATATATATATATATATATATATATATATATATATATATATATTTCTGATTTTCTTGAAAGATTTTGAGGGAATAATTTGTTTTGAACTTTGCTGTGGAATATTTGCATTTAGGTGTTTAGACCCCGATATATTTTCAATTATAATCCACCTGGCGCCCCTTTAATGTATGACTTTTCTTATTGTGCCATATGCATTACGAACTATCCTATTTACAAAATTAATAACAAGCCCACCTCCTTTCACCACTGAGCCACCGATACCCCCACCCTCTGTTATCTATTATTTCAGATCCAACTGTAATTTTCGGCAGGAACACTGTCTTCAGTGGTTTTAGTAATAATGGACGTAGAATGTTAAAAACAAGGTCAAGTTCAAGGCATAAGATCCATCTACATATTAGTATCTGACATTTTTTTTGAATGGGTATAGTTTCACAGTCTTGAGGTATAAAATTACCCCAATTAGAACATGCAATAATACCGTCTCATTAATTTAAATTCATTACATTGTAATTGTTTTTATCATTACTGTTGTAGAATTTAATATTTCTTTATAAAATAATAATAAACAACTGCAAACCTTCCGTAAAAAACTATGGTCTTAAAGGCTTAATCAAAACTCGTATCAGAACTTAACAACTACCTCTTATAACAACTGTTCAAAGTGTTTCCCATGATTTTCAACACGATTAGTAAAGCATTCTTTAACTTTTCGCACTATTACCGGTGTAATCGAGGAGAATACGTTGCGAGCTCGAGTTTTCATATTTTCCTTTATTGGAGCTTCATGGTAAACAATTTCCTTTACATATCCCCATAAATAAAAATGGAGGCGTGTAAAGTTCCCGTTAACCACACCACCACGTTCTATCTGTCTCCCAGGAAAACTTTGATTTAGCCAGTCCTTAACATTTATAGTACAATGATGTAGAGCACCATTCTGCTACCACATTTACTGCACAATGTTAGGTGGAGCGTTTCGCAAGAGTCCAAATAGTTCGTTATTTAAAAATTGTAGTACATATCTCCAGTTAATTGTCCTTCAAATGTTCGTCCAAAGTTCCTACACATACGTTAAGAGACCAGTTAGTCTGGCTATTTGTTATTAGTAAAGGATGTGGATTATGGACTGCATATTGATGGAAATTGTGTTCGTTTACAGTTCCGGTTTTGTGAAAGGTCTTATTACAAAACGTTAACTTTTCAAGTAGTGGAACATGCTCACCAAGCTGATTTTGTATCCACTGCCAAAAATAATCCTCCTCTACCACAATCGTCATCAAAGAGTTCTTGTTGAAGTTGGATGTTGTAAGGATGGAACTTAATGGTTTGAACAGAAGTTCGACGAAATTCCAAGTTATTGCTTAATTCACGACTGACAATAGGATTTTTAACTAGAACTGTTGTGACCCGGAACTCATTCTTTTCATTTATCACGGGTTTGTTCTTTCATATTTTTCATGTGTAACGTTTCCTGTAGGTTCAAAGTGTAGCAAAAGACTAGCTAATGATTCCTGCCTCGGCTGTCTTGTTTTATTTGGATATCTTGACCTACAAATTCTACTATCTAACAAACAACTTTTAGGCACTGTCCCAAAAGAAAAATTCTATTTAGAAGGTCTTCTTGTGGATAATTCATTCTTCGTCAATAAAATATTGACACACTTAAGCACTTTTAGTCACAGTGTGACTAAAATAAAAAATCACAAGCAAACTAGAGAATGTTGTAGTGGTGTTCAACAATGTTCTTTACTACAATTATTGTTGATTTTAGTTAGATGAGGTTGGAGTTATCATCACTGCTTCCGTATTATCTGTTTCGAAATGTGTCTCTCTGAGAGAATGTGTTAAACTACATTAGTATTGAGTATAAGTTTTGAGTGCCCTTGATATTGTTTTCCATTTGCTTCTGATGCTTTTTGACTCTGGTAGTTACACGCAGTTGCACACGCGTATACTGAATTGCAGTGTTCACAATTTAATTTCTAAATACCATTATCATTCATTTAGCACAGCTTGAAAATGATCTTGACATTAAAGGAACATAATTAGCTATTGATCGTGTGATTGTGATAAGAGTCCATAATAGGGAAGAACAAAATATTTATTGCGAGCATTATTGTGCTCTATATTGTATATTATAACTATCTCCAATTGATAATAATCAGTATTGTTAAGACCATAGCTACATAATCTGTAGACGTAAGAACGGATAGCAGAAAGACAAAAACTTGGTAGTGAGGTGCTTCGTTAGGAATATAGTTAAGTTATCTGTGTGTGTATTCTTAAGATGTATGCAAACTTCTAGATCATCATTGCCCTTGGAGATAATAACATCTAAGAAAGGAATGCATTTGTTTCCACAATATACTTTAAATTGCTAGGCGATTTTATTTAGTTACTTTATTTAGTTATTATTTAGTACTAAATTTAGAAGGTAAGATATTTTGATTACGTTTATGTTACTGAGCTTATTTTTTTTACGGGCATTTTTGATTTGCACGACCTGCCAGCGGCAACGCTAATGTATTACGTTTATGTTATGAGATGCTTTTAACGTTATATTTATGAGAAACGTGGCATTTTTGATTTGCACCGATTCACCTGGTTTATGCGGCGTAACGCTAATGTTATTTTGAACTTTGTAATAATTAGATGAGAGCTATTTAGACGTATATTTATCGATTATAAACGTGTTCTATTTCCTACTGAGCTTCACCATTTGTCTTATCAGTTACTACTGATTCTGCTCCCACTTTCGCCCGTAACAAATCTTTGGTTGACCTGTGAATTCGGATATTGCTTGTTCTTTGAAGTCTTCCATGAATATACTGCTCACTAGGAATGATACCGGCAAACCCATAGTCATCCAAAACTCTCGTTGGTAGAATTTTGTATTCTACTTGGAAGTCTGTTGCTCTTGTGCATATTGTCAGAAGTTGCATTATTGTGTTTACCGAGATTTTTACGCGTTCGTCTGTCTCATATGATTTTTAGTACTATGTCCGTGGGCACATTTCTGAGTAGACTCACTATGACACAGATAGGCAGTATTTATTTATGGTTGGTTTGAATGGAAGTTTCTTCTGGTTTCCAAGAAATGCATCGGAGTGTGAAAAAGGCAGTTTCTCCCTTGGCATATGGTTTAATATGTAACTGGTAAACATCTATGTTAATAATTGTCGCAACTGCCTATTTACGTAATATTGCAGTATAAATGATAGAAAAAGAACAAGTTACTCCACTAGAAAACATCTCAGTTGGAATGTTTTTTGTAACCAGGTGATGTTTCACCTTTGTCACCTGCTGCTGAAAATGAAAATTATAATTATAGAACAATTATAAACTGTAAAATTTAAAAAAGGGTGAAATAAGTGTGTGTTGTGGTTATTAATTCACCCCAATTATTATTTATACTTCTAATGCCAACTAAAAGATTTTGAACCTTTTAGTCAGTCGGAGATTACAATTTTGATTTGCTTTAATTTAAAAAATGTGTGGTTAGATATGTTCGCTTTCCAACATTGATGGAGCTTCAACCCGTAAGCAAATGTTAAAATATCTCGGACGCCAACTTATTTTATGGAAAACAAGTAAACCTTAAATGTAATAAATTTAAAACTAAAAAAACAATAACAAGGTTTATTATGTGTAACTTCAAATCAAGGTATAAGGTAGAAAAAACTAGATACTAATGTTAGTAAACTTGGATTAACTAAAAAATTCATTATGAATTAATGCTTAGAAATGAAATACCTGCAGTACTTTTACATTTTGGTTGTCACTGTTATACGATTACTGATATCAAAATGCTGCTGAATACACGCTTTTAAATTTGGTTGTGCAACAATTCTCGAAATGGAAATAATACAGGGTTTAGATACTTGTTGATCCCAAATATGTAAATTCCTTTAGAAACCAGCCAAACTTAGTTGATTTAAACGGGTTAAGGGTACCATCTATTTATAATTCTTCTGCATAGCAACAAACTTTTACTGCGTCATCCTCGATCAATTGAAACGTATAGCGAATAAATAACGGTAAACTCAGTTGTACAATGAAAATACGCAAAAAAAGGTTATCGTAAAAATAAAGTGCCTAAAAAAGGTAAACATTTCAAACAATGTAAAAGAGGTTCAAATTGCGCTTACTATATAACTATGCAGCACTTTTCAACAAAATTGGTGCTCTTTTCGCTTTTGATCATCTACAAAACGATGCAAATGAAATCCTTGAGCATGGCCTGTCTGAAACTCGAACGATATGCGTACCAAATTAGAATAATTTTATGAATGTTTTCAGCCACTAAAGTATGCAATTTACATGACACGAAAAATGAACGAAGTTGCCTACATTATTGCAAATTTCAACATAACATAAAAAGTTTGTTACAAAACAACTATTTTTCAAATTTTTAATGTGAACTATTCAAGACATGTAAAGCCCCATATACATAATTTTTGTTACAGCACAGCTCATGCATATTTTATAGGAATAAAAGTTTCTTTAATTGAATTTCTAGTTTTAAAACTTCTAAATTTAGCCGATACTCTTCTTTTTTACACGCTTTTATTTAGCTCACACTGTTTGTATGTTGTATGCGTCAAAATTTGTAATCGATTTTTCGACCACTTCAACAAGTCCAATCGACTTGAAACTCTCCAAAATTATGGACTCCCAATGGCAACACAGTGATTTAGCATTTACGGTTCATAAAAATGTTTAATTAAACTATAATTAGCATAGATATCTTTCATCTGAGAACATAATAAGAACGACAACGACAACGGTCATATCATGTTGAAAGTACCAGTTTTCGTCCGATCACCGAAGTAAATCCTACCGTTGTCTTGTTTTTCGCTTTATGGTATTAACGATACGACAATTTCTTTAAATTTTTTTTTATAAATTAAATCATAACTAATTATTTTCAACAAATTATGAATGAATTAAGTCATAGATCTTGGATAAAAAAAATAAGTATAGCATGGTTGATAAATCGTTTTAAATATAAAAAGCAGAAAATAATACTAAGAAAAAAGAAAATTTTTAAAAAGCACGCATTTATTTACGCGTAGAAAGTGAACTAAAAAGGGGAAAATAATGTTTTTCCTTGCACCAAAATGTGATCAAATATCTTTAAAACTAAGAATAAAAGCGTGGGGCGCTCACCATAATTCATTTCCTTCCGTCACATGTTTATAATATGAGCGCCCCACTCTTATTCCTAGTCGTAAATGTTTTTGATCACAAAGAGAAAAATAATTTCCTCCTTTTCAGTGCACTTTCTACACGTAAATAAGAACGTGTTTTTTAAAAAAGTTTCGTTAAGTAACCCTCACTCTATTTCTCTAGTTTGTGTTTCAAGACTTCTGTCTAAATCTGCTGCCCCCAAATTTGGAAAATATTCAAATACTTCGAATATTACATATTTAAAATTTTTTTCTACCACAAGTTTAGTTTTAAATGTATTGTAATGCATTGGTGGCCATCATAATGGTGTGAAAACTAGGTTAAATTGTCATACTTAGAACAGAAATAGGTGTTTTTGTGATTTTTCTTTTCTTTCGTAGTATGCATTTATTTATTTATTTGTTTTTCCACGGATGACGCTAAATTGTTGCAACTCTTTACTTGCTTCAACAATGTATTGCTAAAGCAAACCAGAGCTCACTACGTGGATATGGCTGCAATTCCAGTTCCACCCACGCCCTTACCAACCAGCCAGTGATTGAAGGGTTTGGCTATTCACATTGTTTATAACGTTGCTAGTAACAGTTAAAATACAAGAACATACATAGTTTATAGTGTAATTTCTGGTCAAACTTGGACATTCTTCTTCGAGATAGCAAAGTATGTATAATAAAACCATCCCAGTTCTCAGACTCATGTACTATCTCAGACGATTCTGTCACTAACTTTATACATCTTATTATTGCCTGGGTATGACATGGACATTTCAAACACTTAGGGCAAAACTTTTGTTGAAAGAAGTGTTACAATGTTGATACTTTTTCCATCATTGGTGGGGACGTTAGCTTACACGTCAAGCAGTGAATCAACTTGGTGTACTCTGGTATACGAAAATTAAGTTTGGGTTGAAGGAATATTCTTACAACTTACCCTTTGAAGGTTGGTTTCTGGATTTGAATACTCTTCTGTAAGCTAATTTTCCTACGTGGATCCTTTCATCTACTGGCATCAAACATGTTCTCAGAATGAGCAATATACGCTTTCCATTCAATCACAGGATCAACTATCTTTAACCAGTCTTCTTGTGAAAATCTGGAGGTCTGCACTAGTTTGAAAATATGCTTATGTCCACATTCCACAGGCCCATTCTTTTTGATATCGAACCGGACAAGTGCATACGTTTTTACTATGTAATGAGCCAGTACTTTAAGTTCATCTGAGGGACATGGGTGCATGTAGTTGAAGGGTTCTGTTTGCACATGTCAGCAACTGTAAGTGGCTTATGGTCCCAGGATCTTTCCGAGCAAGGTTACGCATACATTATCCTTTCCGGATTGATTGTACGATATACAGTAAGTATTGCTGGTTTTTACCTAGGGCGGTTTTGCTACATTTCAGAAATAATCATTTCAACGTTAAACACGGTGAGTTTCTCGCAGTCTGACAGTCTCTTTTCGTTAGTGTCATGTCTCCTTTGTCACTAAATTCTTCAATGACACTTGATGCTGCTGTGGCTCGATGATATAAGATAGATGAAGCACAAATGTAGTTGTAGAACCAAGTAAGTCGTATTTGTTCCTTTCTGTTTGCTCAGTCTTCAAGTAATGTCCTTCTAGAACTTTTTTCAGTGTAGCTGGTTTCGCTACCAGAATTTTTTTCGCAACACAAACTTTATTTTGTAGAGAATCCTTTATATGTTCCTCAGCGACACTGGCACTCTTCCAGCCACCAATGAGCTTCAAAATTATCATGTCGGTACAACAGTCGGCCAATAAAGTAGCAGACAATCTACGAAATGCGTTCCGTATACGTTTTGGAGTTCCCAACTTAAGACATGTTGTTATTGATCCTCGTGTCTTGCCGAAACTGTTAATGCCAACGGGTAAATTTTCCAATGCAGTAAGAAATAAATAGTCTAGTTGGGCGCAAATTAATACATTTGCTATTTACTAATAAAATTAATTTGAAATGCCTTAAGCAAAATTGCAACTCCAACCAATTGATGGCTTCGGGAACGGCTTGATAAAATGCAGTAAAACCGCTATCAAATTTATTAACCCCTTGTTTCCAGAATTTTTTTTGAGAAAAGGGAATTTTTGGATACAGTTTATTATTTAGGCCATACTTAGCACATTATTTGAGAATTTTTTTTATTTTTGTTTTCGGTTTAGCATTAAAAGGGAGTACTCGATGTGAAACCATTAGGAAATAATTAAATTTTATTTATTACTTAAGAAATACAGTTCATTTTTTATGACATTCGGTGAAGCAGTTTTTTCTCTCGGAGAGGCATGACGCGACTTCACATCTGAAACAAAATACACAAAATACAAACAAATTAATGTGTTTGTATTACCTAGAACATTGCCATCTGGACATATGCGGTTCTGCCTTCGTGCTACCCAAAGCACATCTTCCTGGCTCTGCATAGGTCGACATGTGGGAGCAGGAGTCGAACCGAATCTCGTACGGCACCGTTCATTTGAAATGATTCGACGATAATGAAGTTGGTCGTCCCCTTTTACAAAAGTTAGTTTCAGATCCTACCAATCCAAGTGCGACAGAAAGGCGGAAAAGTTTTAGAGAAAGTTTGACAGGAGAATCCGTTCCTTTCGTGTACAAAATAAAGGCATTTATTAGCGATACTTCGACAAAATAAAAGAAAATTCTATGCCACCATTTTTTTGACTTTCTGTCCACCTCATAGCACGCCTTCAACATATCCAACTTGTCCACGTATCCCATGTGGTCATTGTATCTCTTCACTAATTCGGGACAAGAAACCTCTTAACTAGAACCATCTTTTTTCTTGCATTGAACTGATTCAGTATTGGATGGATTTAGATAATTGCTCAAAAAATGTACCGGTCCATCCATTTTAGAAAAGTGAAGTCATCCAGACTAACCTGCCAATCCGAATCGCCCCTTTTTAAACGTTTGTCGTCAACTAGGTCTTTTGGCAGATTTTTCTGCCATTTTCTCATTGTCCCGCAAGCATAAATCATTTCTTCTCGTAAACTTTTTTGCAGCTGAACAGAGTTGAAAAAATTATCAAAATAAATGTAGTAACCAAATCCAACTACGCCTCTTGTCAAATCATGAACCACTCTGCCACCAAGATTTCTTTCAGTTATGTCTCCGACTTTTCCGACGTAAATCTGAAACTGGCAAACATATCCAGATTCTTCGGCTCTAATCCAAACCTTGTAGCCACGTTTTACAGGTTTGTTTGGCATATATTGTTTCAATAGGCTACGAGCCTTGAATTTGATCATAGACTCGTCAATGGTTTGGTTCTTACTAGGTTTTAGGGCATTATTGTACGTCTCAGACAATATATCTAGCAATGGGCGTACTTTATAAAGTTTGTCATAATTGGGGGCATCTCTACCGGGCTGTCCCGAGTTATTTAAATGCATATTTGACAAAATCCAAGCAAATCGGTCTCTTGACATAATTGAGCTTGTATATGAGTCTCTAAGCTCGACCCTAGAAGACCAATAATCGAAATAACTTGGTAGCTTTTTTATTCCCATAATCAGATTTATGGCGTTAAAGGATTTAATTTGCTTGGCATTGGTTGGTACGAAACGATTGGGATTACCTCCTGCCTTTTGTAATGCATACAAATTTGTTTGAAAAACTAGGTGTTCACAAAGTCGATCAGGGAAAATAGCCAGGAATATATCCGTTGGCGTTTCCAAATTTTTGGTAATGTTCGGTCCCGACATTTCAGAAAATTCTTTCAAGGTTTGGAGGCAGTGTACAGACGATTTGGTCCAAATGGTGTTTTTCGCTAATTCTTGAGCTTTTATTACTGAAAGGGGATATTCATCTTCACTACTCCAATCACCCGACTGGTTTTCAATGTTATTTTCAGCATACGGCGATAAATGTGCTTCATCCTCAAAAATGATTGGCATAGATTCTATGTCAAACACATTATTATTTCTTGATTGAGGAGAATTAGTTATAACCGGATCGTCCAAAATGTCATCGTCCGTAGCATCACCTATGTCGCTCTCATTACCATCAGGAATTTCATGTAACAAATCAAATAGATTGACTGAATCCATTTCTAATAATTTTCCGTAAACGTTCCGCTTATGACCTAATAAAAAGATATAGATAATTCCTAGTGTTCCCGGGCTTAGCACACCACATATAATTTATGAAATTCATACATTTTTACTAAAATTTTGCTTCGACAACAGTAACAATGTGTAATCAAATGCTTTATGTGTCTAATAAACTTGAAACGTACCCACCATATTTTATTATCACTTAGAAAACGAGGTAAACAAGTAGCACTAAAAGTGTAAATAAAAACACGTGCATAAAATATCCAACGCACTAACAACTGACGCTGAAACGCGGGAACGAAAAATTTTGGAGTTGGGCGGCATCATGCACACGCGTCTTTTATAGGAGTGCACACGTTGAATACATTAGGAACGTGAAAAATAATTTATTTCTAAGTGTTCTCACTGTGCGCTCACTAGGAAACAAAGGGTTAAGGGGCTCTCCTTAACCATATGTTTTATAGTTTCGGGAGAATTGCCGCATTTACATGTCGCATCAGGGATAAAATTCCAAGCATAGCTTTGCATATGAAATGACCTGTTCTTAATCGATTTAGTGATCCAAATTTTTCTAGTCATATCAAAACCTCCTACTACTACTACTGATGGATCTTTGATTAGATGATTATTGAAAATTGTGGATTTACTATTTTGCCTATCATGTTCCTAATTCTCAATTATAGTATAAGGTGTTATTGCATAATTTTCCAACCATATTGGTTTTCTAGTTCTTAATCTAGTTGGAGGTGGGTTTAAGATATCATAGGTGATTGGGAAGTGATTGAGAAGGGCTTTATATCTAAACCAGGCTTTTTTTTGTTACAAGTCGTCTGCGTAGATGTGCTGGTGTTGAAGAAAGGGCTCCAAAAATAACTCTCATTGTTACAGTAAGTTAGGTACCTATTTTGGAGGTGTGAGTACTGTTTAACCACACAGGTGAGCAATATTCAGCTGTTGAATAAACTAACGCAGGAGCTGAAGTACGTAGTATCTTTGCCAGTTAATTTATTAATAATATTATTTCTAGTTTTTAATTTTTGGGTCAATTTTTCTCTCTGGTGTTTATTTAACTGAAAGCATGCCACTTCTGATTTGGATAGATTTAAACTTAAACGCCATTTGGTAAAGTAGCCGTTCATACTTCTCAAGTCAGATGTTTGTTCAATGTGGTCCAATTCATCAGATTGAAAGACTAACGCAAAATCGTCAGCATATATGAGTTTTATAGATTTAGTTGTAGATAAATTACTTATGTAAACATAGAATAGAAGTGGTGACAGCACAGATCCTTGTGGGAGGGCGTTATTCAAAATTCTATATTTGCTGCTTTTGTCATTTACAAATACTCTAATTTTTCGACAGCGTATTTTCAAGCAATGTCACAATCTTTTTGCATGGAAGTATATTGTAAAGCTGGAGAATGAGACCATCTTTCTAAGCAGTATCATAAGCGGCAGAATGATCTAAGAATGCCACTCCAGTTTTAAGTCGCTTTGGAAAACCTGACTCAGTATGACTGGTTAAAGCTAATACTTGGTCACTTGTATTTCTGAATGGTCTGAAGCCAAGTTGCTCCACTGGAAGTCGGTAATGTATTACTGTTAACATTCTACCATATAAACGTTTTTCCAGTAATTTATATGAGAGAAATCAGTCTATAGCTACTTGGATGTTTTTAAGACTGCATTAGCACGTTCTGTGTTAGGATTGTTTTGGTAGATGTTATATGCCTTTTGAGTATTTTACTTTATGGGTGGGTGTGTAACGCATATTGATCAGGAGAAGATCGCCTTTGTCTTCTACGAGTATATTATTCTTACACATTTTTCCAATCCATCGCACCTACCATCCACCAGCAATTGCAATAACAGTCACAACCTAAATAAAACATGCAAAAATGCAATACCTCGTTGATGCGCCGAATGTGTACGCAATTTTATCAATAAAAATGTGTCATCAGGTGCGTTAAGAAAGAACTTGTTAATTTTATCCTTAGAGAAAATCAGTGATCTTTTTTCTTTCGTATCCATGTTGGATAGTTAAATTGAGGTACTTCCTAAGAAAGAGATGACGACTTGTATTTCGTGACTATTTATAAAATAGTACAGGTATTAATGTATAACGTAGTACAAAATTTGCCAATAAAATCTCTTCCGTGTTAACTTCCAAACAATTATCTGCCTTACACATTATGAATAGATCATACCCTTTGTCGTAAATATGTTTCGATTTAACAGGAATCAAACCGGAAACGGCCGCTTCGGCCTCTAATCTAATGTGTTCCGGTAGGATATACCTTTTTTTTTATAAATTTAGTGCAAATCAATGAAAATTGTGAAAAAAGTAATGAATTGTTTATTTCGCAACTATAACAACCGTTGGTAACTACGTAAAATGATACATACGACAATACAGTTTTTGTAGGCGAAGCTTAATTAATTTCTTCGATGCACCTGTAAGACAAACGTCGTATATAACAATTGAGCAAAATGCAATTATAAAACTCGTAAGAAGTGCTCACGCACGCTCATCGGTCACACTTCTCACTCCCGTATAAAGATACATTTCTCTCACTTATAATAAACTGCTCGACATAAGTTAAAGATATATCTGAAAATCTGCGCAATTTTTTAATTTTAAAATTTTTGTTATGTTTGACACTTTATTAAAGCTGCTAGTTATCATACGTAAAGTAAAGGGCTGTGGAGAGTTCTTCTCTTTCTAACCCGTTCTAACGAATCAATTGTTTGTTTGGTTTACTTGTCAATTTGTTGACTTATTGTGCAAATTTGGTATTAAAATTTTGTGGGTTGCTAATTCTTAATGCCTAGACGTAAATTAACATCTGACGAAGAAAATAGAGTAATTGGTTTGCTACAGGGTGGTAAACGACAAAGTGACGTAGCAACTTTTTTTCAAGTTAGCCAAAGTGTCATTTCTAGTCTTTTTAACCGTTTTCAAGAAACTGGATCTGTTAAAGAAAGACCTAGAATCTGGCGCCCATCAATAACTACCCCTTCTGAAGACCGATATGTCACCATTTCTGCACGCCGAGAACCTTTGAGCACATGTCGAATGTTAAGTAGGGGGCTCGCACAGGAACATTAATATCAGCTGAAACTGTCAGAAGATATGGGATGTCAATGTACGTTCTAGATGACTTTCTAGAGGCAACAAAGATTAGAATGGGCAAGAGGGCGTGTCAATTGGAGAGAAGAGTGAAAGTTGGCACTGTTCTCTGATGAATCGAGATATGGTCGTTTTTTGGATAGTAATCGAACGTATGTCCGGACAAAACCATAGGTGCCAAGACGTCGGCGATCAGTACAAGAAGTTCACTCTTTCAGAGAAGGCACTGTTTGTGTATGAGGAGGCATTTGTTATGATGGCCGTACCGACTTACTGGTTATTCTGGGAAACATGAATTCAGAAGTATACTTGAATCAGGTGACCAACAACATTGTGCCCGAATTTCATGCTGCTGTGTGTCCTGGTTTCCTTTTTTGGACGATAACGATCGTACACACCGATCCATGGCAGTTATGGATGCAATTGAAACCAATGGAATTCCTCATTTAGCTTTACCTGCTCTATCGCCTGATTTAGATCCGATAGAGCATGCTTGGGATCAGTTACAGAGAGCTTTGGATCATCATAATCCCCCACCACAAATAATGGAACAATTGAGAAACTTGCTTCCACAACTCGGGCAACAGATTCCGCAAGAAAACCTTAATAATCTCATAACCAGCATGCAAAGACGTTGCCAAGCTGTCATCTTTGTTCTTTGATTAATTTGAAATTATGTTATTAGTCACTTTCACCTAATTTTTATTTTTTCTTTTTGTTTAAAAATTTTTTTTTTACTTTGTAAACTTTTTTATAATAAGAAACAAGCATTTAAAAACTAAGTAGCTTAAAATCGCCTGAAAAAATTTGTTTTCTTTTGAAAAATCAAATTTTCCATAATATCCCTTAACTTATGTGGAGCAGTTTATAATACACTATTATCAGGTTTTAATAGGTTAACAAATTAAACGGGATTAGTTTAAATAATAGAATATCCCTGTAATTTACAACGTTGCCGATGTAAATCTGAACTTTACTAATCGCTATAATTGTATACGCGGTGCATAAACTCTTCTAAGTGTATATGTTAAACTTAATCAAGTAAACGAGAGTAAATAAGAATTCAGTGCATTCGGCTCTAAGACTCGTTTATTGTGCATATCTAATAATGATACTAACTAAAACTGATATGGCATTCGCACGAAATTAACTTTAATGCAAAAACTCGCTATTCACTTACTCAATAAGTTACACACTTAACACAATCTCTTTAACTTTGTGTATATTTCAATGTATTTGAAGAAATCCATAAATATTTCCATAACTTATGTTATTGTCAGAATTAATGATTTATCCACTTTTATATACGGAATTTTATTTAGTAAAGTTAAAACTGTTTTTACTAATAAACTTAATGAATCTGTTCTGCAAACAGAAAAAGATGAAAACTGACAGAATCAACTACATAGATTATTCTACTCGCCAGACGAACAATGTGGTGATAAATTGCAACTCATAACTCTATTTATAATTTGTTTGTAGCTTGTTCTATTGAACATACATACAACATAATAGCGGAACTAAAAAATTGTGTTATACTTGGAAGGCTTATTCATACTTATCAAAATGTTTGCTTTTAATCGAATTAATTGCTAAAAAAGGAACACCTATTGACGAAAACGCTGTAAAATTAGCGTGGGCTATAATTTGCTTCACCGACTGATGGCTTTATTTATGTAATAAATTGCAATTCAAACAATACAGGAAATTTGCATTTACTAAATGTTGATATTACTGACTACAAGGAAAAAGGAATTACTGTAAAACAAGCAGTTTTTAAATGCTTAAAATGAGGCTTTTAGAGAAATTACATACATGAATCTCTATTCTCTTTAACGCGCTGTTTTTTGTGAAAATAAATAAGAGTGGTTCATTCCAACAAAATGCATTCTTTCTTTTCAGATGCTTATTGTAACGAATAATTTGTGTATTACGTTTTGTATCACTGTTTTTCTAATGAAGTCGAAATTCCAACAATTGGAGTACATAATTTCATTGAACGTTTTTAAATATAAACTGCTTTATTGTTTAATTAGGTCTTGAACCATTAAACTAATTGCAAGGCACATTTTTATAAAATACTAAAGAAAATCTTTTGAGAACGTTTCCAAAACGTTTTTCTTGAAATGTGTCAAATCACTGCATTGTATATTGTTGTCAAGAATATGACATGGGTATAGGTAGGGTAAGTTTTAGTGGACGCAGCAAAACTGATCATAATTGGATACTTTTCTGATATTATTCTTTACTACACTTAACGTTGTCTCACTTGCCCAAATAATTTCATCTATTATACTCAATATGTGTGCGCTTTCTTAATACTCTAGAAATTTGAGTTATATTGACATGACCAAGGGTAGTTTATACAACGCATTTATCTTTCTGTTATTATTGCATATGGTAAGAATGTCTGCTTTGTATTGCTTTAATGTTTCATAATTGAATTAAAGAGTTCCGCATTATTAAAGCCTACTACCTAACGGGGTCTACGTACCTCTGCAGAATAGTGAGTTAATTTCATTTACCTTAAGAAACTTTTTTTTGTTTATATAGGTAACTGAAAGATTTCTACGTTTAAAGCATTGTCGTCTGTCAAATGTTTATGTTATAATGTATCGAATACAAACTTGTTACCACATTGGAATGAATTATACTTAAGCACAGCTTTCCCACTTGAAATGAATTTATCTTAAAATTGGCTTAATACTTTTAGAGATTCACCTGTATAGATTGTAATTCATTCGGATTTTTTTCCTAATAGTATTTCTGAACAGACTGAGATTGGCTCGTTTAGTGTGACAAGACAGAATTTTTAATGCGTAATTATGGTGTGAATGGGCAAACCGAGCGTTCCTAGCGAAGATATTAAGGAGTATATTTCGTCCACATGTAACACACTCTTCATAGTTGCATAAAAACATGCATTTAATTATTGTAAAAATAAACTCGTACGCATACTGTTTGCACATGTTCATGCGCAAAAACTACTTTAACGACTCATTTTTGGTAATATTTTTAAGGAGGATGTAGCGCATCCATTGTTGCTTTTTTACATTTATTAATAAGTGGTGTATAATTTGTAAGGTAAGTTCATTTGAAAAGCTTTTTTTAGTTTTATTTACCCCTACTTTATGTTTTAATTTATTTTACGTATCCGTATAACTACTTAACCAATTGCATTTTACCGTTAGTTACTTTACGGTATAATTACGTTCAACCAATAATGAAGCAATAACCTTTGTTACTATGAAATGGAATTTTAACATCCATTAAACCAACAAAAAATTTATACATTTGGGAATTTTAATGCACCCATATCCAGTCTTTTTTCAACTTCCATGTAGAATTTAAGGTATTTTATTTCTATTAATAATTCCATAGATTAGTTTTACTTAATCTAACTAGCTTTAATCAAAATTTAGGTGTAAAATCGTTACTAACATTAGCTCTATGATACTCTCATTCATACTCAAAATTAAGGTAGTAAATAAAGTTTGTTATTGTCAATTTTTTTAACTTTATTATATTCATGGTTTACTTGTTTTCCATAAAACGAGTTGGCGCCCATTTATTTAACAGTTTAGTTTCAGGTTGAAGTAACATCAATTTGTAAAGCGAACATATCTATGTATATATATTTTTTAAAGCAACATCTGATAATGTTTATGAACCCCGCCTATCTTAATCTCCGACTAAGCAAAAGGCACAAAACCTACTGGTTTATAACCAAACCTTTATCAGGTAACGTTGTAGCTTAAGGGGTATGGTTACAAGTACGCTTGCCATTGTAATAGCAATAGAACAAAGAAAGAACTGGAACTGTTTTTCTATGTTCAAGCCACTGTAGGTCAGAGCTCTTTTTTGGATGCGGCTGGCCAAATGAAGGGCGTATTGGGGAGAACTAACTTAGATACAGGGAATTGTGTTCCATATGAGGTCGAATTTGAGCCTTCTACAGTAAAAGGAATTGTTGTGATGTGAAGTACTGCTTAGATCTATATATCAAACCTAGTTTACGGACAACTACTTTGGTGGCTGACAAAAGCTGGTCAGCGCATGAAAGGTTCCCTAATATTGAAATAGACTTTGTCAACTTGGGATCTAAGCCATTCATATTTACAATACGAAACAATTGATATTTATTGAAGGACACAAACCAGCACTGGCTTTTGCTTATGCTGAACGTGAGTAGATTATTCATTCCTCATTCAAGGATACGTTCTAAGTCTCTGTTGATTAAGGCAGCGATTTTCACTTTAACATCCTGACTAGACTTATTGTGGGAAAACTGAGAAAAACTAAAATGTGGAGTGCTGTGAAATGAGATCATTTATGTATATAAAAGAAAATCATGAGAGCTATCACTGATCCTTGGAGTACGTCCGCGGTAATATTAACTTCTTTGGAAAATAAGCCACGAACGACTACACATATACGTCTTTTGTCAAGAAATTTGTAGATCCAATTGATGAACGTGTCGGATAAGCCGAACGAGGTGAGCTTGGCAATTGGCGCTTGTACCAAACCTGATCAAAAGCCTTTGAAATATCTAAAGGTCCTACGACCGTTTCAATTGAGCTTTCTAATGTGTTATTCCGAAGTTGGGTGACATATGGAAGATCGCCCATTAAACGACTCTATCCCTGACGAGTTTATTGGATCCATTATTGGTCGATAATTTGAGGAATCGGTTTTATCGCCGCTTCTAGGAACAGGTTGGACAACTTCCACGATAATCGGGACTCTTCAAATGACATGGAGATCGAAAAGGGTTTGGACAATACAGATACTAGCTCGGGGGAGCATTTTTTAATGACGCCTAAATCTATCTCATCCAGTACAACCTTACTCGTTATTGTACTTTATTGTTTTTATTAAAACAGTATCGGACCGTATGTACGTAATCATGCGGCAAACCTTTTTTATTGTTGAAGAATTATTTTATTTGTATGCTAATAAGTCAATTAATTACTACATGCGCGAATGTATGCCAGAGGTAATAAATTAGTTGAATAAACTCTTTTTTATTTAATAATTTGAGGTAACTTTAATGTTAGTTTTACAAGCATCTAGCTTTCTATGTTATTTTGTTAAGTTGCATAATTAACCATATTTTACTTTAGTATTTTTCCTTATTTTGTAAAATATTTAACACAAAGGAAAGTTGACTAAAAATTTTTTTGTAAATGTAGGTCTATACTAAAAAAATTTCGTAATGATGGTCCATAAAAGGTTCAATACGCGATCAGACCAACAAATGAATTTGTAATAAAGAACCTTTCAAAATCAGTTTTCAAAACATGAGGACCGCATTTAAAAACAAATTGTTGATGATGGCTGTTAAAATAAGAAACGTCCGATTGAAAAATTGACTATGACACTTCAAGGCCCCTAACAATTTCCCATGAAGGAGTGTTCGTATTTTTGCTTTAGCATTTATAATAATGCCAGAAAAAACTAAAATAGAAATTTCAAAACTTCAAATTTTTTCAAATATCTCAAAGACAAAAAATCACACCATCGACTTTTTTGTCATTTTATTGGTCCCTAATTAAAAACTTTTTCCCATTTCACCGGAGTTGTATCTATTACCGTTTCCGAGATCCCCTTAGTGAGAATACTTATCTAGGACACAGTGTATATCGGCCATGGGTCCTATTTCCGTAGCATATCTTGTCTTTAATAACGGTCAACAATCCATTCAAGTAAAACACATGGGCAATTATAAAGCAATCAAAACCCCTTCAAGTGTCCGTGTTTTACTTAAGGGTGGATTACTCCCCATGAATCCAATTGCAAGTTAATGAAGCTTTTGTGGGTACATGTGCTTAAGATGAGTAATGTTGAATGCAATCCTATTTTGCTCTTTTGTGCTCTTCTTTGCTACGTGTGGTTATAGTTTTACGGGGTTGTTATGGGTAATTGAACCGGATGAGTAGTTATTGATAAATCTTAATTGTATTCTGTCCGTGCACCTAGTGTCTCAAAACTACACCTATGGGATTAATTATGGTGCCCCTTTTACACTACAAATATTAGTCATTTTATAATTTTGTGGCTGGTGTAGTTACTAGACAGATAGTATCAAATATGAGATACTTTTACACATAAGCGAGCAAACCCGTGACCATTCTGGTAAAGTCGGTATTTTTAGAGGCAATGATTTTCTACTAATTTCACAGAGGTAAATTACGTATTTGCACAGGTAAAATAAAACAAAATAATTTATTACAGTTGGGAATAATTTCAGTGATAATAAACTAGGAGTAAGTTAAGCTATGTAACATTACAATCGAAGTTTGAAATAAGTTGCGACATAAATTTTATTTAACCAAACGCATCATGCTTGATGGAGAAGTTAGTTATTGGACCGGCATAAAATTATTGTACGGAAAATAACTCGACAGAGGGATAGACAGTTTTCATTGAGAATGTATATTGTTTTTTTTATACAAGTATAGAACAAATTTAAGTTACGGTTTCGTAGTAAAATTATTGTCAGTAATAAAATCATACGTCAAGTGTAGCAAGAGAACAACCAAATTCGTTAATTACAACATACATGTCACTAACACGTGTTAAAGAAGTGGTATTCCACACAATTATGAACTTTATGATATAAAACAGAAATCAATAACCTACTGTTTACATCACTGTAAGTATTATAAGCTTTTACAACCTCTGTTGCACAAAATCTTACATTTAATGTAAATTTTCATACCGTTGCTTAAGTTATGAGTATAAAATGTTTATTTTATCCTAATTAAATGTAATTATTTTCAAAGCGTTATAAAAAAAAAGAAATTTGATGAAATCCTTCACATTTTATGACCGTTTTCCAGGCTACGGATACTATAAGATAAGTTAAAAAGAGTATTTCATTGTTATCATTTTTCACAAATATATGAATATTAGCGTTAGTAGATCTACACTTCAATTTCGACACATTTAAAGGTTCATTCAATTCAAATTTCTTGGAGAACATCAATCTTCTCTAATACATTATTATTTTTTCTTTGACAGCTGCTTCACGTTTCGACGAAAATTTAACTTTAGTATATTTCGTTTACGATTAACTCTAAAAAAAAGCACTACAATTCTGGGGCTGGATTTTCCATGCAATTGGTTTTGTATCAAATGCGCAATAAAGCTTTCATTTATATAAAATTACTTTAAAAACTTTTCTTCGTATCTAGCGTAAGACGAATTTGAATTTTCATTAGTGGGAGTATCATTAACATTATTCATATATAGCTTTGGAAATTATAAGTTATTTGTTACGTTCTCCATATTCCATATTTTGTAGTACATTAGAACATAAAACGTTCATTTAAAAGAATTGCTTAGTAATAATCTAAATTATTTTAATCCTACGTTTTGTTGGAAATTGACAAACTTCATCAGATCAATACAACGTTTTGATTATGCAAATGTCTTAAACAGTAAACATCTGTAATGAGAAAACCATCACATTTATGTTTACCTGATGGTGTTATATTGAACTTATGTGTATAATTGCGTGGCAGGAATTGGATCATTAAAATGAATTTTTCTTCAGACGTCAATAAAAGATGACATTTTAAACTTTACCTGACAACGTTAAAGTTTGAAATTTTCACCGGCGGCTGCAAAAGTCTTTTGCATCCCCTCGCAACGAATGCAAAAGTAATGTAAGTTAATAACTCAAACGCCCATTTTGGAAAACAACGAAAACAAATTTATTGTTTAGAGTTATAAAGATTAAAAGTAGAATGATTAAAACTAACATTTCCAAAATAAAATCCGCCACAGGTAACAATGGAGGTCTCGCTGCGTTTTAAGGAAATGGTCTCTAATTATTCCTCTTCTGAGTGAACTTCTGTACTCGTAGCGCTTGCACTAGGTACAAAAAGTTTCAAAGCTGCCTCTTTTTTTGTTGCTAGAGAGTCTTCAATGTAACGCTCAGTTTCAGTGCTGGATTTCCAGCCACCACGGCGCTTCACGCACATTAAATCTGCACCGCCGTCCACAAACAGTATAGCTGATGTTCTTCTTAGACGATACCCTGTGTATTCTGTATAGTTCGCTAATTTTAAGAAAAAAGCTACCTCCCTAGAAACACTAGTTATTTTATGGATTCCCATCACCGCTCTTGAGCATTTTCCATTTCCATATTTCAAAAAAAATCGGCGATAATTCATATCTCGTGGGCGCAAAACAACATATTTGTAATATAAATTTAGGATAGGTTCCCCTACAACTGTAAATGATTTAATTTTTTTTTGTTTTGCTATCTGGAATTTTAATATGTAGCAGAGTTTTGAGGTTCTCAATGTCGTCTACCTTCATCTTCACCAATTCATCGCAACGACATGCCCCTGAGATACCAATACTCAAAACTATCGACAAAAAATACAAAATATAAAGACTTGTTTTCATTGTTACACGTCCAAACCGCACTAGGCGTCGTGTATGCTTACTAATGTAAACGGGTTGCTAAGCCAGCTAACAGGGAGATGGCGTGGTCGAAATAATAAGTAAAATGAATGATTACTACGCTCAAACACCTTACACCGATATTCAAACAGCTCAGTCCGGGAAAATATGTCTTTAGGCGCCACCACAATCGAAACTTTGCTAAAATAATTGTCTTAAGCTGGATGTTAATTAACCCTACTTGATTGTGGAAAGTAGGATTGTGCTTACTCAGTAAACTCTTACACGAGGGTCCTAAAACAAACACTCGTCCAAACTCAAATATATTTAGTACTACCCAGGTTATTAAAAACTTTTTGAATACACCTCGTATACCAAAACTTCCAAAACCAAATTTATCACTCAAATTCAACTGCATTCACGTAACCAACAGTTATATTTTCTACGTACCCCTCGTATACATATAAAGTTAAATTTCTACTTATTAATGAATAAATAGTTCTTCATTCAATGATCGATAATTCATTTTTAAAATTCCTAACCAAAAGAAAGCAATGTCATCGGCTTAATAATTGTTACTCCAATATAATAGTGATAAAGTGCTGCAAAACAGTCAAACGAGAATAATCCTTGAAGGTTTAATATTCCTAACATGAACGATATCTTTTAAATTTAATTTAATTTTTATAATACTTCTGAATCGTATTTGACCTTCGTAAATATGTAAGTTCTCAAAACTCTATCTCTAGTTATACTTAATGAAATTTTAATTAACAGCTGATCCGTCATTAGTGTATTGCGTTAAAAGAAACTAACATGAAAATGTTTGCAATCAACCTGGCAAATATAACCTTTCAGGTTGTTCATTAATCTTAAAAAATCCAAAATATGCAAAGTTTACATTTTAAATTGTCAAAAAAAAAAAGGTCACCAATTAAGTAAACGTCACAAATGTATCTCATAACTGGCTAAATAAACAACAGAATAAAAAGTTAACGATAAATATATATTGTCCTGCACCAAAATAATAAACAAATATTTACATACACAACAGCGTGGTTGAAAATACAAATTTGCGTTTCTTCAAAAATTCTTAATACTAAAACAACCAATACAACATAACTCGAGACCGATTATCTTTTTCCTTCAACAATAATTAATTAAATTACCCAACAATACGCAAATCACAACTAAACAAAGAAATAGATAATCGTGCTTTACTAAATTTTCAAGGTTCTTACATATAATTCTTACTTAAAATTGTCCATTCATCCTACGATTTTCTTTCTTCTCTCTTCCCGTAAATCAATTATTTGTAGTCCATTTGTATTCCTTAAATTGCCCGACGGCACATAACAAGTACTCTACAATTTCACTAACACTTACTCCTTTCTGCACTCGCGATTAGTCCAACTATGCGAGGTTATTACTCCAATAAACCGTAATAATCTATACACATTTGGTTGCCTCTTAAAAGTTTCTCGCAACCTTTAGGACAATTAAGCCCTTCCTTAACACAAATACACTTTTAATGTCATATAAAATTACCTTAACATTGGCTCAATTTATTACGAAAATTTCGTTTACTTAAAGGTGGTCCCATAAACAATTTTAACTAAATATCGTTACAAGAACACGCGCCGCACTCAGCACTATAACGTAATAACTGTTATCTTTTATAAATCTGCTTACGCACTTTTTACTTTCTTGAAAATAAACAAACTGATTTTATCTTCAATCTCAATTTTATTAATTGTTTTATTTATGCATGTCTTATACGATTCATCCCCTTTCGGGTTACGCAGTTGTTTAAGCAATGACTGCCTTCAATATTATTCACAAATATAACTCGAACTCAACCCATTCTAATTTCACGCATCACCTCGCGCGCGTCACACCGAGCTCTCACCAAAAGCCAAAAGCTAAAAACTAAAAGCCCACGTCAATCTCTGACTTTCCTATTTATACCTTAAGCCATCCATCTTTAAACATGTCCGACTTCCTTGCTAGATTCTCCAATGGTATTCACTCAACTTTCTTAATCCCGACTGATGCTACCATCTGTACAACCACGCTCATAACTACAATACATCGCCATGTTTGTTTTTACTTACAAATTTTACAATCACTTTATGAAGAAGCCACTTCTCGTCATCACATTCATTTAGTAGCCACTCTGGACCATTACACAGCTTTCAACGCTTATCTCCCACATGCGCTCGATCTCCTTCCGCAATATTTGCAAAAATAAGTACAGTCTAAGGTCTCAAATCCCATATACATACACGTATTCTCAAAACTTATTGCGCAACATTACGAAAACTTTCTGAAATTAACACTTCAACATACCCAATCTTTCTCTACATGTTTTCTAAAACATTCTACACTTATACACTCACATCTTCCGGCAAAGATTACTTCTTTATCCTCCAACATTCCATTTTTTACAGTAGAAAAACAGTAGCAAACATTATCGTCCCATCGACAAATTTCATTTCACATTTACATTCATCAGAATCTATTTATTCCAACACCAATGTCTCTATAATATTCAAATACACGTATCTACATACTGAATAATATTTCTCCTAAATTTCCAGTGGCGTATCACCCACCCACATACATTATGCATATACACAAAAAAATGTTTTTTCGTTCAAACTCAATACAGCCGTACTCAAAACACGTAATACACGTCATTATAACATCCTACATACAGGGTGCGTCAACGCAACCTGACATCATTCTCTTTCTAAAACTTACCTTCATTGCCAAGTATTTTTCGTCCGACGCTTTCGATAAAAATTTGTTAAATTGGTCTTTTGTAAATACTTTGGCCCGCTTTGGGGTGTATCCTTCATTCTGCTTCTTTAGATCTGCACGAAGTTTCAAGTATTTGCATATATCTGCGCCATGTCGAATGCTCAATAATGATAGAATATTGGGACCACATTGTCGAGCTTTTAAATTGTCATTTTTGTTGCTAATTCCGCAAAATAAGCTAACATTACGGTTTCAGAGTAGCTTTTAATATTTTTTTCATCGCGCCATTGTATAAATTGCTGAAAAGCGCATTCATAGATTTTGCTCGATCTTGTAGGTAATACATCATTTATTGCTGTATTAGCCGCTTCAGTAATTTCTGACGGCATGTAGTTCTCCAAATCCATCATACTCCTAACAATGTAATACTTTAACTTACACAAATAGGAACAAAAAGTTTAATAAAATACTTACAATAACACTGAGAATCTTCACAATTTTCAACTTGTTTAATGCATTGTTTTCAACCAAACGTGGCAACGTCTATTGCTGCTTGCCAGAGCACGCTAAGTAAATCTAACTATTCCTCATTTTCACAACCCAATTATTTTTCCTTATTTCACATTTAAGTGTAAAAACGGCTGAAGAAAAAATAGTATATTTTATGCGGAGCAAAGTGATTTTTTGTGACTCATCTGTATTTGCCAAACCCACAGATTCGCCACAAAAAGTGTCACTTTAGCTCCTTATAAAATAATATACTATTTTGCCAAGGTTGACGTTTAGTTGTAATAAATTTATTTGCAATTACTCCAAATACGAGATGGATCTATGCTTATACGAGGGTCGAGCTGAATTCATTAAGAATAAGAAACATGGTTAATATTTTTTAGGACTTTATTTTAAATATCCTCAAAATAACTCCCTTCAACAATGACACACTTGATCATTCTTTCTTTCCACTGTTTAAAAGCTCCAAACCGATCTTCTTTCGGAATGCCTTTAAAATAAGCGTGGACTGCGGCATCAATATATTCTTCAGACGAAAACTTTCTGCCCGAAAATTCCTTTTAAGCTCGAAGAATAGCCAGAAGTCAAATATTGCTAAATCAGGGGAATACGGTGAATATTCTATTACTTTTATATTTTTTTCAGAAAAAACTGGAGAGTTAGCACTGCCGTATGTGACGATGCGTTATCATGGTGCAACATAATTCCCTTGTCTGGAACCCTACTGAACAAATCAGGCAAACATATTTTTAGCTGTAACTGCATTTTGTCCTTCTAGCTTAATTGCCTTTATTAGGCCTATACTTCTGAAGAATACTGCATATATAACCGTTTGATACCTCGCTGCTTCTTTGTCATTGTTGGAGTATCCTCATCTTCGCGAATCCATACACGACTCTCTTGGCCAGTACGTACGTCGAAGAAGGAAAAAAAAATGGTGTCCCCAATTATTTAGGAGATTTAAAGTTTCATGACAAATTCTTACACGCTCTGCTTTTTGGAAATCAGAAAGGTGATGCGGCACAAAACGACTAACCACTTTTTTAAATGCAGGTGATCATGTATGATCGTTCTGACAGCTGAGGATCCAATCTTGAGTTGATGCTCTATTACCGCATAAGTGACTTTATTGTCCTTTTCAATTATTTTTTTAACAGCAGTATTGTTTTTGTCGGTAACAGCCGTAGGAGGTCGCCCTGTTCCTTTTTGATACTGAAAACAATTCCTTTGCCGTCAAAATTCCTTATACCATCGTTAAATTGTAGTCAATGAAGGTGCTTGTTCACAAAAACCGATTCTGAACTCTCTTTGTACTGATAAATGCTTAAACATTTTTTATAATCATAATAAATTATGATTCGAAGATGCACTCTGGTTTAATTAATAAGTTGAGTTATAAATGTAACTTCAACAGCAAAACCTAAAATGACAGACAAAGAATTGCTTTAAATAAAAATGTGTTTTCTTAAATAATAATAAATTCAGCTCGACCCTCGTATTAAAGTTTAAATAGCAATTTTCTGTGAATTAGACTTCCTCAAGTTAATATAATAAACGATTCATTAAATACATCAATGTCTTAGATAGTAACATCTAGATTGGGATTGTGTGTCAGTAAGTTTCTTTGACGAAATGGAGTTGTGCGTACAATTTAAGTCAAATTCATTGCAATTAATAAAAATTTTTAACCATTACAAACAAATTTGTGACCCTGGCATTTTGGATAATCACTTAAAAGTATCATCCCAAGCTAATGATTATTCTTGTAAAGACAAACCTACCGGACACACCCATAATAAAAGTGAATGCTTAACTGTCGTACTGTTTCATTTCATAAGTAGTAAGGTTGTCACGTTTTTGTGGAAACTTATACGCTGGAGCTACAAAATGCAGCTTCGATAATAACGTAAAGAAGAGATTTTAGGTTGTCAATCAAAGGGATCTGCAGGAATGTGTCCTAAACAACTGGAAACCCTTGAGATGTACAAGCACCCTAGCAGCTTTAAGAGGCAAGAAGAATATCTCCAATTAAAGGGGTTTCTAGTATCTTGTAATTAAATAAAGGCTTAATTTTAACTATTGGCATGTTTAGAAGTTTACCCTGTTTCTCTTAAAGCTGAAACTCGTACTATACCACATCAATACGCTTTATTCTCATAGCGTGCAATAAAGTAACGCAACTAAGAGGTAAAATAAGACTTAGAGTAATTGTGTACATTCTGTTTTCAATGTATCATAACAATTACAGCCTTGAAGTTGTAACAAAAAATTAATAATCTACTGTTGAATTTAATATGGTTCTAATAGATATTTAATTGTACCTTCAGTACTTTAGAATTAAAGCTATTCACAATTTTGCACCGATATTTTAATGTGACTAAATTTTGTTAAATTTAACTGATCTCAGTTGTACGTTTAGTAGTAATAGGTAAATTAAACAATGGTGGTACAAATAATCAGGCGCATAAATTAAACTAAAGTTCAAGTGTTAAGAGGAATAACGCGGCCAGCCAAAATAGGTTTGCCAAAACAGGTAAGAGAAACAAAGGA
Organism: Vesta saturnalis; assembly: GCA_036346205.1. Taxonomy (NCBI): domain Eukaryota; kingdom Metazoa; phylum Arthropoda; class Insecta; order Coleoptera; family Lampyridae; genus Vesta; species Vesta saturnalis. The sequence goes on along the minus strand of JARFJB010000966.1, from coordinate 6,233,108 downwards.
AGAAATGGATCAGTTGCTAAAAGCAAGAGGAGAGATGCGACAGGAAATGAAAAAAGGTATTGAACATGTAATCGATAAAAGCAAGAAATTGAAAATGGAATTAAAGAGAACTAAACCAGGAGCTACGATGAACTAAAGAAGAGATGAACGGCAAGGAGTAGTAATGAAAAAAAGAGTGAAGTGAAATAAGATAAATAAAATGGAAGAAATAGTGCTGTTAAACAAAATGCGGATATAGAGTAGAAGACATTTTGAAATACGCAAAATAATATGTGCGTGGGATTACGCTTGCGTTTGTTTCTGAGTCTGTGTCTGCATCCCAGTTTATGTCTGCACCAGCATCTGCGTCTACATCTCCGTCTCCGTCTGCAGCTACGCTTGCATTTCCGTCTCGGTGTACATATATGTCTGCGTCTGCGTCTTGCGTCTGCGTCTGCGTCTGCGTCTGCGTCTGCGTCTGCGTCTGCGTCTGCGTCTGCGTCTGCGTCTGCGTCTGCGTCTGCGTCTGCGTCTGCGTCTGCGTCTGCGTCTGCGTCTGCGTCTGCGTCTGCGTCTGCGTCTGCGTCTGCGTCTGCGTCTGCGTTTGAGTCCGCGTTTGCGTCTGCGTCTGTAAATATTTTTTGGGTAATAAGGCAAATCGATAATTTTATGAACCTGGCCCACTTTAATCTGCGACTGAGCGTAAGGTACAACATCTTTGTTTATTACCCAAACTGTTAAAATTTGTAGCCGTGGGTGTAGAAGTATACTTATAGAACCTAAGGGTTTTTACAATACTAAAAAAATTATTGATTCATTTCTTTTAATTTGAATTTCGTAGGTGGTTGGTAGGTCATGTGTTGTTCCGCGCCACGTGGGAAGGTTAAGTTAGAGTAAGATAAAGATTACCCACAAACCTTCTTAAGGGGAGCAAATAGAGGTGCTGCTAAGAGCAGATTTGTTTGAAATATATTTTCCGACCAGGCTAATAATTGATAAAAATAAATACCTATAGATCGATTATAACAAAAATTTCTTTGCAGAAGTACAAATGTATGTACCAATGTCATACCAAAGAACTATTACGAATAAAAATATCAATAATATTACGAGTGCATAATTGAAAATGTAAGGATAAGAATCCTATTTTTATGACTAGTACGTATTTCTTAAATTGACAAGAATGCTGTATATCTTGGAATACAATCGCCTTTAAAACCATAAAAATCATTAAATACAAACACAAATTTCGTATCAACTTACCAAAAATTGTAAAACCGGGGTTGCCGGCAGTTTGATAGATTGATTGTGAGGTTGTTGGGTACTGACACCTCTAATTGTAAATTATTTCTTTTAATTTAGGTAATTACCATAAAACAGCATATACTAATTCACAGTTAAAAGCTAATCATCGTTTCTGCCAACAATTACATTATAATTAACAATCATACTGATTACAACGAATATCTTGCGTAGTAGGTATTTAACTGCAAATAAACGTAATTTACTTTGAATTTCTACCTAACTAAACTGCAATCAAATAAATAATTAGTATTGTATTTACCAATAGTAAGTACAGAATAAATAATTCGAGCAACATTAAAACACATAACCACATTCGCTAAATACGTGAATTTGTAAAAAATGTGCATTGTTACGTCTAATATACTTTATCAAAGTAGGAAAACATATTACGATTCTCATAAATCAAGTGTCAATTTTGTAATGATTTCTATTATATAGCGAGAAAATAAAGCTTCTTTTAAAGATACAATTGACTAAAGTGAGAAAATATGAGGTTGTAACCATAAATCAGTATAACATACACATTGTATCCAAACGAATTGAGGGTTGCTATTATCCACTCATATATTTTATAAATCAACAAAGTGATGGCCGCCTAATGGAGATTCTCTGCAATTGTTACTGTTTATGGGAATTGTTCGTGTTTAAGCTGATGTAATCGTGCACGTTGTGTGATAATGCTAAATGGTATCCACGCACTGTAGGTCAGTTAGTTGTGTTAACCAGAAACCAACGTTGCACATAAAACAAATTTAGGAGGAAATATGAAACATCAAGCTTTATGAGATGTAAATGGTTAAAGCTACATATTTTGTACTTACAATTTCAATGATAAATAGAAAAACTTAATGAAAATGCTAGTAAAAAGCAGGAAAACGCAAAAATGATGTCACCAAATTAGGAAGAGGGTAGAAAATATTTACGGTCGAAATATGAAAACATTTTATATGCGATACCATTTCTAAGCACATCCCTTTAACTACCAAATCACTAAATGCTTATCAACGTAGCAACGATTACTTCATCAACCTGTCAGCTTTAGGGTGGTTTCTTGTGTGAAAGAGTGATTACCTTTTAACAAACTTTTTCTTTATGACATTTTAATTACGTTCATCTTCATTTATAATTACAGTTACACTAGTAAATGAGAAATATGCAAATCAATTCAAATTATTAAATTATTTTATTAACAAGAACCGAAATATGAGTTTAAAAACTGAAAATTTAACCATGACAACTAGCTTTACAATTTACATAAAGCTTTGTTAATTAGATATTTTTGTAATGTAGACTTTCCGAAATCTTTTACGAGTAATGCAACTAATTTCTCTAACTAAAATATTACCATTACCACAATAATAATAGATTTTTCGCACAAATTGTAACAAATTAGTTAAATTGCATTGTATTATATTGACAATCTACCTCAAAATTTAGCAACCAATCGAAAAGTCTATTTTTGAATTTGAACCGATTAGGATGATTACACTGGCAACCTTTCTATACTAAGGAGCAGGTTCTTACAGTGATAATATATGTGAGAATAAAGGTAAAAAAATTCAAAATAAATTGTATTAATAATAATTATTATTTACCTGTAACACAATTACATTTAAATACAATTAAAACACCTTAATGTTCCTGCATTTTGTTTGGATTGTCTTACTGAGTACAACTCGTGGTAGGAATCTTTTGGTAATTTTTGTCACTCATAGTTGTTGTCTTTAGCCACAACTATTCGTGATCTAACTGACTACCACATGTATTACATAAGACAATTTCACATCAATACCTTTTAACCAATCAAAATGGTTTTTTGACAGGTCACATTGAGAACGCATGCATTTTATGGAAATTCTTCCTCTACGGTAGCCAACCAATAGCTAATTATGGTGGAAATTTTTTGACATGCCATTTTTTTGCAATTTCTTTATTTAACACTCGATCGGGCGCAACTGCTTTTGGAACACGCTCAGGCGCATTGAGCCTGGGAGGCACTATTTGATTTTACCGATCTTTTATTAATGCAATAATTGTTTTGCAGTACAAAATCGTTTACTGTTATTATTTTAACAACAATTATTATTATTATGGAACCCACAAGTTATAAAAATATAATATATATTATTTTATTAAATTGCTTCAATATTACAAAACCTTAAGTTATTATTTTGTTAATATACAATTGTATCAAAATTTAAATATTTTAAAATACAATTATTTTATTGCAATATCTTAAGGATCAAAAAAGTATGATAGTAGTATTTAAAAATATATTTATTGTTAAAAAGGAATGAATATTGTTTAATGTAGACTATCGGAAAGGTAGTTAGTTAATTATTAGAATCATCAGATTTCTCTCCTTCTACCTCTCTCGTGTAACATGGTGGACACATAAATATAGCATGCGAAAGGCATGTAGCCTTGTGGCACTTTTTACACGCATACTGGCTTAATCTTCTTTTATGAGTCATTGAATGGCATGTCTTACATCTGCGTCTTTTTCGAGTTCGAAGTTCATCGTCGTTTTCCATGGGTTGATCATGGGCAGGAACAAATTGTTTTAATCCTTGTTGGAGATTTGTTCGCATCCCAATCGATTTAAGACTTCGTTGAGCAAGTTACCCAAGTACAAGTTGGTTAGCTAGTTGTCTTATAGAGACTCTCCTTTTCAAATCCGTGAACCCGTTACCCACATGTACGATCTGAGAATTTATTGAACTGATGTTCAACATCGTAAAAAAGATTACCATGGGCCAAAGTTTTATATTTCGAGAAACACCATACGATCCACACATTTTATCTACCATATCTATTTCTAACTTTGTGGAGTTGCAGAAACTGATAATCTCCAGTTTTTGTTTTTACCAGTGGAAGCATCAATGGCTTGGTCTTCATGCAACGATGATACAAGGAAGACGTTTTTGTTTTTCCTTGGCACGTAGGATACCAAAGTATTACCATCACTGCTGAGACCAAAATTACTGGAGTGTACTGGCCTATTTTTGATGACAATAAAATCATTGGGCAAATCTTTACGGTTTTTTCTAATTGTCCCAACATATGATATTTTTTCTGCCTTAGTTCGTTTACAAAGTTCACCTGCGTAAACCAGTTATCCGCGGTAATGTTTCTTCCCGAACCAAACAGTGGCTCCGCCAATCTCTTCGCCAAATCAGTTGTCGTGTTGCTTATGTTAAAAGGTCCTTCATTTTGCTTTCCAGCATAAATTTCTAAGTTGAAAGAATAAAACATTTTGGCATCCACGAACGAGAAAATTTTTATTCCATATTTACTCGGTTTCGAAAGTATTCATTGCCTAAAAGGACAATTACCGCGGAAAGCAGGTAACATTTAATCTATTGTGACATTTTCACCAATAAAGTAACTCGTTTTATAGTTGTCAACAAATTTTTTGAACACATCCCTTATTGGATCGAGACGATATAATGCTTTTCTGGCCGATCTCATTTCTCGCTCATCAAATCGGAGACAAGAATTTAAACCACATGATGCTCATCACAAGCTTAAACTTAGCGATGCCATCGTCATCTGGTCCCCATACCTCTTCAAGGGCTAGTGCATTTGCCTTGTAAACACCAGCCAAGTAGAGCAAACCTATAAATGCTCGTGTTTCAACCAGATCAGTATGTTTCGTATCTCTTTCTCTGGAAAATGATACTTTGATTGTATTTGTATACTTCACAACATCATTTAGAATATCATCCGTAAAAAACAAATTCCAGCATTCGACTGGAATTCTTGATCATTTCGCTGCTCCAATAACTCCAAGTATTTGAGTCAGTATCTTATGAGGCCTTCTTCGAACTCTACTTGATCTAGGGGTCTTGTACCATTTGGTAACTTTATATCTTCCTAAATGAAAGTTATTATCTTCTTCGCTTTCATCTTCACACTCATTACTACTCTCTTGCTCGATTTCCGAACCCCTCTTCCCATTCCTCTACACAATCTTCATAATATCGCTTTCCTCACCAAAGCTATCTCTGAGTTCCTCATCATCCTCATTAGAAGCCTCCAACAAATGGTAGATTTCTTCTAAATCTTGAGATTTATTCAAATCGTACGCTTTCCGCGACATATTGATGCTGGAAACAATAAAAAATTCATAAAATTTTGTTTATAACTGCTTTGTAAAAAAATTATCTTGGACTTCTCTGATATCATGACTTGACCGGGCGCAATGTGCCTGAGAAGTCAAAGCCAAAAAAATGCCTATACGTTGAAGGTAATGATAAAATATCTCATAATATGAAATTACTACCCAAAAAATATTAAATTAAAACAACAAAAACTAAAAAAATTACTTGTAAAACTGAAACGTAATCGGGCGCAATGAGCCTATTAGATCTTTTTTTCTGTCAGCCCTACACAATGAAATAAAAGTACTAACTGAACACGTGACGACACTAGACGACGTGAAGCTACTTCAATGAAGGAGTGGGGATGATGTTGGGAAGGGCCAGGATAAGCAAACGTTCACGTAGCGTGCCTAATAGATCAGTTGCACCCGACCGAGTGTTAAACGTGTTTACAGTTCCCAAAAACGCTCTTTTATAAAATAAATTTTGATAAGCACATCTCAATTACATAATTAAGGTTTCTTTTTGTACTCTTCTGCCACTTCCTTCCTTGTTAAATTATTTTAAACACAATTCGGTTAAAATTTTCATACCAAAAGCTACGCGAGCTTAATTAAATCCGGAAATATTTTGTGGCTTATGAATATTTTTAGAAAATTATTCCTAATCTTTGGCTCGAAATAATGTTCAAAATATTGATGAGCTCGAACAATTTTTCGGAAATAATTTAACCTCTTGTGGTGTTACTAATGAATGCTTCCCTCATGTATAATTTCTCCAATACAGCAATGCTTCGTTAGGATTACGACGATAATCCCATTGAACGTTATGATTTACAGCGGTAATTCAACTGCAATGACGTCATACTCAATTACGATAGTAACAGAGCTATCCTTGATTCATGAACAAGAAGAATGTTTAAGTTGTTTATTGTGGAAATGGAACGCTTTCGTAAAATTTCGTTAGAAACCATTGATAATAATATTAAAGTGTTCTTTTTTTCTTTTTGTTAGTATGTTCAATGGTCATGCCTATGGTTAGTATTTTACTTATTATTAGTTTATATATATATATATATATATATATATATATATATATATATAATATATATATATATATATATATATATATATATATATATATATATATATATATATATATATATATATGTTCAGGAGTCCTTCTGTTCAGCCCTGGTCAATCCATTCTTGTTGGTGTTGCGATGTTTTGTGTTATTGCATAGTGAACAATCATGAGATATGGTTATTTTTGGTGTAAAAAAAAGAAAAAAAAAGATTTAGGTTTATTTGAATTTTGATGTGTTTAGGCGTGCGTGTTGTTTAGTGGGGTGTAGCGTGCTTAGTGTGGTTAATCCGATTCGTAGTACGGTATCATGCTAGGTCATCATCGAATAGACGTGGGATGCGGAAGGCATATGGGATGTTATCTAGGGGTTATTGTATCTCCTCGGGGAGGTCGTCAAGGAGCTGTGTAAGGATCGCGGGGGAATGCTTGAATTTTAATTTAGGTTTTCTTCGTGGGAATTGGGGAAAACAGTAGTTGTAGAGAGTGATAAGGATTTCTTTGGTTGGGATAGTATCTCCGAAAATTCTTTTATGCGCGAAGTTTTTCTGAAGTGTTTGGATTCTGTGTGTGATTGGTGGTATATTTGCGTGTTGTATTGTGAGGTTACTAGGGTACCTGAAGGATAACATGCGTATGCGCCTAATATTTGCTGTTCACTGGAGGCGATAGAGGAGAGGTAATTGGGGTTTATATTGGCGTGGAAATCCATAACAGGGCGCACGTATGTTTTGTAGGAACGTTGTAATGTTTTAGGGTGACAACCGCTGATTCTACCCCGGAGAGCGTCCAGTAGGTTTGCACGGTTTCTGATCTTATTAAGTGTTTTTTTTACATCGGGAAGCCAATTGAGTGTTCTAGTGAAGAGGATCCCTAGGTAGATGATTTAATCTTGGAGTGTGAGTCTTTCTTGGTTTATGGTGAGGGAAACATTTCTGGAGGCAAGCTTTGGGAACTTATCTTCAGTGTAGTTATGGTGCTGGAAGAGGATTGTTTGGGGTTTGGAGGGATTGACGGAGACTCTTCACCGGTTCGCCCAGTTGGAAAGGTTCCGTAGGGTTTTGGATATGAGGCCAGAGTCCGTTTTGCTGTTCCGATTAACCGTGCAGAAGGCGGTGTCATACGCAAACTGCGCAACAACTACTCCTGGTTGTGTAACTTCGGGAATGCAAATATAGTGCAAAGGATAGGGGCTAAGGCAGAACGTTGCAGTACGTCTGCTGTAGGTTGAAAAGGATCGGAAAAGGTTTTTCCTACTTTGGTACGAGAGTAGGAGTTTGGAGAAGGGGTCGGGAATGTTGAGGTTTCTGATCTCATGCAGGAGACGGCGCGTCAGAACCTGTCAAATGCTTGCTTAATGTCCAGAAACACCTGCAGATTGCATTGCTTGTGATTGAACTCTCTGGTGGTCTCCGTAAGCAGCTTCAACAAAGGATCGTGACACGTTAGGTTGGGACGGAAGCCGAATTGGCTGTTGAATTCAAGGTGGTCCCTGAGTCTCCTGGCTAGAATCTGCTCGAAGCATTTTCCGAGGCAACTCAGGAGGGAGATGGGTCTGTAGGGGTAAGGTGTGGATAGGTCGGAGTGGGGTTTCGGTATCATGACGGCGGAGGCTGATTCCCAGTCCGTCGGGAAATG
>JARFJB010000966.1:6007500-6220000 GCA_036346205.1 Vesta saturnalis | reverse complement strand
TATTGCCTGAAGATATTTTTTTGAGATGAGACTTTTACGAATTATTACAAGAAAGAATGAGACAGAACCTTGATTTTTTATAAAATACTATTTTCACCGATGAATCAACTTTTATTAGACAAGGTAAGTTTAATAGTCACTTCTGGGCAGACGAAAATCCAAAGATTAAACGTTTAACGCATTATCAATATAATTTTAAGTTGAATGTATTGGCTGCTTCAATAGGCAACCGCCTCGTTGCATACCATATTTTTGATGGAAATTTAAATGGTGATGTTTACTATGAATTTTTGGATAATCATTTATTTCCGCTATTAAAAGATTTGCCTCTTGATCTACGAAGAAATACAGCTTTTATGCATGATGGTGCTCCACCTCATTTCAGTAGACAAGCCAGAAGATGGCTCAAACAACATTTTCCAAATCGTTGGATTGATCGAGGTGCTGATCTTCCTATCCACTGGCCACCATGGTGCCCTAACCTAAATCCCATTGAAGAACTTCATGCGAGAATGAAAATAATTTGAGAATGTTAATGTTTTCACCAAAGAAACGTTTACGATTATGTATTCGTAAAAATGATGAGCATTTCGAACATTTAATGTAAAAACCCGTAACTACTTATTCAATTTTTTTTCAGATGCTTTTTTTTTAATTGTTAGTGTCATACAGTTAAAACGTTTTTCAAGTTCTAAATAATTTACATTTTTACCTCATAGTGGTTTCTGAAACAATCGTTATTCCCTGAGGTAGTTTTTTTTCTCGCATCAATTTATTAATTCGGTCAGCATTACTTGCTAAAATCTGAAATAACTCCAAAACCAGTAATTTTTTGACATTCAACAATTATCTCCATAAAAAAAAAGTTTGGGGGCAAAATAAATGACAGTACCCCTTTAGCGACGCTCTTAGGCAAAATATAAAAAATTTGTCAACACTACCTTTTATGGCGAAATCAAAGGTATTTGTGGTCTAAATTTCATTTTTGGGGTCACCTTTACAGGGCCGTACCTTAAGGAGACATTACCGGGAACATGTTTATTAACCAAACTAACGTTATTTTTAATAGTCTATTTATTTTAGAAGTTAGGAACGTTTTTGATAGCCTTATATATATATATATATATATATATATATATATATATATATATATATATATATATATATATATATATATATATATATATATGTATGATCAATTAGTAGACTCAGTCTTAATTTGGTTGAAAATAAAAAAATACAAGTTGAGAAATTAAGCATTCAATTTGTTACTACATTTTCACAAATTATTAAATATTTCAAGAACAATAAGGTTTAGGTAGGTTAAGCCTTAATAAAACTCGCATTTATTTGCATCATAGAAACTGAAAATAAATAATATACAGGGTGTTCCATTACACCCTGTATAACATGAAAGTAATTTTAAAATGTAGCACCAATAGGTCCATATATATGTATAATATATATATATATATATATATATATATATATATATATATATATATATATATATATAGTAAATGTTTCACACAGGCGACGTAAAACTTGATCAATTAGTAGACTTCAGTCTTAGTTTGGTTGAAAATAAAAATACGAGTTGAGAATCTAAGCATTAAATTTGTTACTACATTTTCACAAAACATTAAATAATTCAATAACCATAAGGTTTAGGTAGGTTATATATATATATATATATATATATATATATATATATATATATATATATATATATATATATATATATATATATATATAGGTGATTTCAAAACGGTCCGCTAACTTCTAGGGTAAATAGACTATTAAAAAATAACGTTAGTTTGGTTAATAAACATGTGCCCGGAAATGTCTCCTTAAGAAGATACAGCCCTGTAAATGTGGCCCCAAAAATCCTTGCTTTATTATTATCTCTGAAAGTGTTTAAGATACCTAAATGAAATTTAGACCACAAATACCTTTGGTTAGGTCATAAAAGGTAGTGTTGAAAAATTTTTAATATTTTGTATAGTAGCGTCGCTTAAGGGGGTGCCATTTAGCCAGTAATGCTGACCGAATTATTAAATTATTTTAAAATGAAACAATTAATGATTTTTATGCGAGAAAAAAACTATCTCAGGGAATAATGATTGTTGGAGAAACCACTGAGGTAAAAATGTTGTAAATTATTTAGAACTTGAGAAACGTTTTAACTGTATGACAACAATTAAACAAAAAACCCATTTGAAAAAAAATTGAGTAAGTAGTTACGGGTTTTTATATTAAATGTACGAAATGCTCAGCATTTTCACGAATCGTAAACGTTTTTCTAGTAAAAACATTAACATTCTTAAATTATTTTCAACCCTCGCATGAAGTTCTTCAATGGAATTTATTTCGCTTGAATATATTTCTTCTCTAACTAAACTGCACAAATCAAAATCCAAGGGATTTAGGTCAGGGGACTATGGTAGCCAATGGATACAAGCATCAGCACCTCGACCAATCCAAAAATTTGGAAACTGTTAGTTAAGCCATCTTCTAGCTTGTCTACTGAAAAGAGGTGGAGCACCAACATGCATAAAAGCTGTATTTCATCGTAGATCAAGAGGCAAATTTTCTAATAGAGGAAATAAATGATTATCCAAAAATACATAGTAAACATGTCCATTTAAATTTCTATCAAAAATATGATAATTAATGACCCTTAATCTATCATTACTTATCTACTTACCTAGAGTAGGGTTCTTAACCATCTTATATCAAATTAAAAAACACCAAGTCCAATAATTAAAGTTAGTGTGCAGAACTACTAGCAATCCGAAACCTCATTCAGGGTGACGTAGTTTGCCAAAATAATTAGTGTAAATCAAGCCACAAACAAGGATTAGAGGATATTTATCAAACCTGTTAAATACAAATAAAACACGATAATATTAGATGCTCATCTTGCATACAGAATGGAAGTTATTGCTTACTTTTTTCAGTGAATAAAAGAAAATCATAACCTATGATGTGGGGTATCCTTTAAATATGGGGTTTGAAAAATAAAACACGTTAACTGAATTAAAATCTACAGCAGCCAATCAAACATTCACAATTTCATGTTACAACTGAAGTACATCCCGGATATTAAATGTAATATAATATTTACTTACAGCTATTTAATTTTATGTATAATGCCTTTTTTGGGCTAATTTCCTTAGTTTAACGTTTATAATTTCCAACACCAATTTTGAATAATAATGGTACAGTATAATTACAATTAATATGTTTCAGTTCACAGCAGCAAAATGATAGAAGAAAACAATAATGCTTAATGTGATCTACAACACCTTAATTAGGTAAATAACACAATTACACAGGCGTACATATCGGTATGCAGTGTTTATTCACATCCTCAGGGTTATATGTTGGCCAGATATCAAAAACTCAAGGCTACAGCCTAGAAATAAAGTGAATCCAGACTCTTAGCTAAAAAATAAATTATCACATTTGAAGACTATACCCTTATCCAAGACACAAAGGTGTCACACTATGAGAACGGTTTCTAGAAATCTAAAAATGTAGCCAACTTTTGGTAATAAGTTGAGTTTCAAGATCAAGGTTATTTTCATAAAGGCAAGAAACGAGGAATGCTATGGTTTCTACCACGCAGCTTCACCACTCTTTCTCGATGAGTCCTGTGTGCCAGACCCCGGTCAAAAACTTACTCAGTATGCAGAAAAACAGTACGTTCGGTTGGATTAAATCCAGAATCTGCACAATACATTTTTCAAATACAACTTAGGAGGGATATTGGTGTATAGGAGTTGTTAAGGAGTGTGGTTTGCGCACATGACGTTATAAACAGATCTCAAGGCCGTCTGGAAGTAGAAATGGGTAACAAATTTGTTGTACACGTTCTATAGTATGTTTACAGCTTGGTCTTCGCCATGGTGGCAACAGGTTCATGCGAACCGCTCTCCAACAAGCCATTCAAATATTGTAAACGTATACCAAAAAATGGATTAAAATACATTAAGTACGGATGAATGATACATCCGGGATACGCCAAGCATCTAAAAAATGCTAAAATAATTGATTAAATTCAATAAAATTGTTGCGACAGTGAAAATACAAATACGGTAAGTGTATGTGACCGTAACCGAACTGATAGCGATAATATTACGTTAAGTAAACGTGTTATGTATCAGAAGGATATAAATCACCTAAAAGAAATCAAAGTAATACAGATTTAATCATAAGTGATCAATTTCAACTAATACAGTCATGAAAATACCAAATCTTCTTCTTCTTCTTAAAGTGCCTTATTCACTATTGAATGTTGGCAACAGTCGGGGCAAAATTTTTTATATCTTTAGCGGTTCTGATCAACTCATGTGTGTTCGTAGCTACACTTTTAATTCATTGTTACTATAATAACGATCAACACCGACACATTGTGGCGTAAGATAGGTGAGGTCTTCGTATATATTTACTTAAATCCAAGCCACCCTAAATATTCGTTTAACTTCACTAGATTGACAACAGGATATCCACATTTCTAAATTATCCGTTTGTCAACACCGTAAAAAATATGTAAGAGGGAGATGCTATATTGATAGCCGCATCACGGTACTACGTTAAAAAATAGCCACAGTATCCGTGTTCCTCTTACTTACTCCCTAGACCGCCAGCTTTGCCTAGTTCTTTTTAGCCCTCCACACGACTGCATCGTTATTGCTCACTATCTGTTTATAAACACTCTCACAAACGAAAAACAATTCATTTTTAGTCAAAATGTCTAAACAGTGTGGATATTTGGGTTGGAAAGTTCAAGTTATCTACGTTAAGCAACGTCTATCATGTTTGCATGTATCCTCTGAATTGACAGTTTTTGTTCCTTTTTATTGCTGAGTTTCCATATGAAATGATGAATTATCATTTATCGATACTATACTTTTGTAAGCGTAGGTAGATACTTGCTTTTGTTTTAGTTCAGTTGGAGTACAGATGTTGAGAGTTGAAGTAAAGATCTAGAGAGTTGAGTTTAACACGATTGAGAAGTAGTTTACGAATTATTGTTGTTGGGCATTTGGCGTCCTGTCGTCATTATGGTTAAATGCTGAAGACGCGTTCCGCAAATCTTGTTAGGATTATACAGTATCGGTGCTATGTTAGCAGTTCGCTTTTATAAGGTTATGGATTACAGATATACCCTTAACAAATTTGTTCATCATGTGCCGTTTCATCGAGGAGTTGTCATAAGTGAAGTCGGAGATATTCAATTTAGCCTAGTGCTGCTCAGAAAAAAAAAGCGTCTTCTTAATTTATATTTAATCATCGTCGGCATCGCGTTGTGTACCATGTTTTAATAATTCGTGTTAGAAACATTTCTCGTATTCATGTAACTTCACAGATCTATATAATCTAAATTCTTGTCACGAATGTGGATTTATCGAGATTATAGACATTATTACGGTATGTTTTAAGAGTGGTAGATAAGTATCACGTGCTAATATTTGGTAGAAGTTAAAGCGTCCGAATATAATGTGTTTTGGATATTAACATATAAGGTTACTTAAAAGAATGCGTTCATTCAGAATTTTGGTGAATTCTTATATAAAAAAAAGGTGTCAGCTGATAGAGACAGAATTGGGGCGACAACTATGGAAATTGCGGATATGATGGGAAGACATTGGGTAACATTATTTTCCTCGTGTTATGACTTGCTTAGTATACTAACATGCTTGTCCATGTAGATATTCTGATGGGATTTTAGATTTAAGGTTTTGATCCTCAGAAATCTTTTCTTTACCTTCACCAAATTAAAAACATCTTGAGTTTGTAATGATCCTAAAAATCTTTACTGTAAATATCCCTATCCTTGTAAATAAATTTTCCTATCAAAACTTATTTCCAATTGTCAGTTGTCCACTATTTTCCCACTCCATCCCATTGATCTATAAGTACTAGATCCCCTAGCACGCACATTGGGATTCATTACTCAATCATCAGAAACATTTCATTCATTATCCCTCACATCCAACCCTTTTTGTGCCTGTAATATTTCCTATCCCGCAGCGAAACGATCCTGACCAGCAACTAGTATCCTGACCTGTACCCGATAATACTAGCCTGATCAGAATCCTGACCAGCATTCCTTATCCCTTATCCGTATTATTATCGTACATGCATTTACTCATCTATGCATACGTTCAAGCAAAACATTCATGGAGGTCAGGAGCCTCGAGCAAGGTGCCTAAACGTGACAGGGCTACGAGGTTCTTACTTTTCTATAGGTGTAAGGCTATATTTTTCAACACCAATAACTATCCCTTTCCACATAACACCCATTTCACCAAATAGAAAAGTCACGTCATGTATGATATCGTCATGGTGGTGAATCGCCCCGAGACCGGCACCAAATGATAAGCTACGAGGAGTACTTAATTAAACTGAGGTTAGGCCCCGAATAGGTAACTACTGCTACTACTGGTATACCAACTCTTAATTATAAATCCCTGTAAACATCGCCGGCACGTGAGACTCCGAACACGCTACTACAGTTCCCTATGTACCCGTGGAATGTCGTGTCAATATAATTTCCTGTTACCAGCATTCCAGACAACCATCGTTAATGCCGAGTTTACTAATAGAAACACTAAACTGCACACGTATAATCAACTTGACCTGTATATAAAACTCCTAATTCCAGTTATGATGTTATTCATAAGCCATGCAATAATAATTATAACTTGTTAATAATTCCAGTATAATTCTGAGTTCAATCCATTGAATTGAAATAAACGATTAATACCGACAGCTGATTGTGATACACTAATGTTCACACATAATCAGAAATGTAAATATCCCACTCACCTGTAAATCATCCCTTTGTAAGCCTGACTCCAGATCACCCACGTTTAATGGCACTGTTCATTATTTAATTAACTGTTTTAGTAATGACAATCTCACACATTACTAAACAGCTGTTTAATTATCTATTTTACAGAATTATTCATAGCGGGCGATCCTAATGCATATAGTGTACCAACCAGCGGCGTCCGTGTGGTATTCCAATACAGAGATCACCAGAATGGAATTATTAGTTTTCAATTTATTTATTTAGTTCAATATTTAGTTTAGTTTGTTTATTTTATTACCTGAGCAACGAACTGAGGGCAATAAAAAAGTACAACAAAGGAGGCATTACAAGTTTATTTCGCCAAATTTTAAAGTTACCGAAATTAAAGCCATTATCGTTCAGAAATGTGAAGTAAGCTTCATTGATTTGTTTTATTGAATATTAAGTGACGCTTGATTAAATTATATAAACCTCTAAATATTCGATAGCGTTTTGTTTATTATTACTGGTACGAATATTCATTTTAAATTAAGTAATTATTAATTACAGCCTTGACCAGTTATCTTTTGTTTTAAATAAATGAGTAATAATTTTACGTGGAAGTTTATATCGAAGATATTGTATAATTCATTTAGAGTATTAGTTTTCGGAATTTTTGCGGTTTTTAAAAGAATCTTAAGATTATGAGTGTTTTCTCTTGGAGTCAACATCATTATAGTCTCATGTTAGTCCGTTATTTTAAGATTTAGTTCATACGTTTTTCCCGCTATAAATATATTTAACAGGTGGCGCCTTAGTGGCATACTTTTTACTGATTTTGACTGTGTTGAGTTAACATTCACTTTACCTTTACGGCTGATGTTCTAGTGAGTGTCATGCCCGTAACAACCTATAAAATTTTGGATGTGTAAGTTCCAACTACTACGAAATCTTTTGTCACATAGTTCAGTTTCGTAAACTATAAAAAACTTTTAACTGGAGCCAGCTGCTCTTTAATAACCACTTAAGAATCTTTCATAGTAGTTTTAATTTCACGAAAAATTACACATCTGTATTAGAAATACACTAATAAACTTCAGGAAGGTAACATAATGTTAAGGAAATTCTGCGATAATCAATGCTTATTTGAATGGGTAAAATACATTTAAAGATGACACGACCGTGACAATTAAGAACTCTTACTAGTGAAAAAACATTTGAATTCTTTGGTAAAGGGCCGAATATTTTTAGTGAAAAAGTTTAGTACAAATATTAACAACCTATGCATTAACCCGGCGTTAGTCGTTACATCAATTGTGACGCTTAGTCGCGCGTGAGGGATACCTCACATTGACATATTCCGTCAAATTGTAATTATTTTTAGTAGGACGTGTAAACTGTTAACTACCATATTATATTACACATGATATAGAATGTCGATGCACATAAAGAAGTTGGTTCAAGATCATAAAAAGTATAGCAAAATCTTAAAATCCATTTATATTCAAAACGCAATGTTTTTTAACAATCGACATATTTTTAGTACCTATGCTGAAAAATATTTATTATAGATAAATGAACAGCTTATTTATTATTATTTAGTCATGTTACACATTAGAAATTTATTCAAAATGAACTAAAAAGTAGGACAGCTAGTTGTCGTGTGTTCTATGCATATATGTTGTTGGCAGGAATTGCAAATTTTTTAGTTTTCCTGTTTTTCTTCGAGGGCACAGATAACAAAGTCCAGTCTGTGCTGATTCTCGTGTTTGAAGTGTAGGCAATTCAATGCCTGCTATCCTAGCGATTGATGTTCGAGTATCAATGATAGATTTGTAATTTTGAATGATTGATAAGGTGCGGCTTTATTAGAAAAGTGATAAAGTTTTCAGGAAAATTGCCGTTTGATAAGGTCTTCTTGTTCAGCATTGCTTGCTTTATAAATAACATAACAGTTAACACCTCCAATATGTAGCATTGAGAAATATACGGTAACCTACAGCTTACTCTAGCCACTGAATATGACGCTTTCATTTCGTCCACAACATCAACAGCTCCTTTAGTAGGGTTATAAAATGTTATAATCTCCGGTTTAGCTTGATCTCCAGTATCAATATCTAATGCATCATCATCATGCATTGTAGATATAAGCAGTACATTCTTTCCTTCCTTGGAACGTGGGAAGCTAGCATTATATCTTCTAAGAGTGTAAACATGCTGCTCTAGCACGTCTTTCTTTTATATTGGTAAATTCTGCAGGCAGTTCTCGCTTATTCTTACGAATAGTACCAACGATAGTTGTTCGATGATTTCTTAGAAGGTATCTTGCTAATGGCACAGATGTAAAATAATTGTCCATAGTTACGTTACGTCCTGTATTCAATATAGGTGAAACTATTCTCTTTGTAATACTTGTCGCCCTGTTGTCCAGCTGATAGGGTCCATGTGGCTGTTTACCAGCGTAAATTTCAGATTCGATGAATAAAAGTTTTGGCATCAACGAGTGCAAAATTTTATGCCATATTTTGCCGGTTTATTTGGGATATACTGGCGGAACTTGCATCGGCCTCTAAAAGAATCTAACATTTCATCTACTGTTGTGTATTCCCCTTCTTCATAGTTTTGCAGACACCGGTGCACAAAATCGTCAAACTGCTTCCTTATGGGTGCTAAGTTGTCAATAGTTTTCTTTGCTCCTGTCAAGAATATTATTAAACCGCAACGCGTTCAGTAACAAATAGAACCTACGAATAGAGAGTGTAGCATGAAAACACTCTGCAGTGCCATCGTCTGTCCAAAGCTCTGCAAGATTTACATGATTAGACTTTTTTACCCCAGCCATACAAAGAAGTCCTATGAGAGCTCTTATTTCGTCTACTGTCGTGTCGATGCAGTCTCTTTCGTGGAATATCATTCTCGTACTCGAGCCAAATACAATACAATTTCTTCAAGCGATTCTATAGAAAAAATATTTAACATTCGATAGGAGATTTCGCTTTTCTGGCAATGGGTTTCACACGCGGTGAAGTGGTAACAACATTACGCCTTTTAGTACGTCCGGCTGGTAGCTGAATCTGCTTCAACCATTCGGTTACTTTGTCTTTTCCAATATACCTTGGGACACCTTTAGCGCTGACGCTAAGTCCGGTAAGTCGGAGTCGCCAGATTGGTGAGAGTCAGTCCTATGAGAACTATATTCGCTTTGACATTCACTTTCGATATAATCTAATCGTTCGCTTCCATTCAGGTCTTCAGGTGTAATTGCTGGTGCCGCATCTATAATAATAATAATAGGTAATAATAAAAACGCTATAAAACTTCGTTGTGAAGTGAACTACACATGACTTTGTCTAAGTACTTGAAACGAAAAATAAACATATATTATAAATTTATAACAAAGCGTACGTACCTCTGTGTTCTTGTTGCTCTTTTTCAGAAGGCAAGCTCTACAAGTCTTTTTCCACGGAATTCATGATTACAACAATAAAACTAAATTTTGTTCACTTTATATAGGTACTATCACTACTTTGCAATAAACACTAAATGAAACTAAAAATTTAAACTCTGTTAGAAAATCAAAACTATGGTAATATTCCACGAAGGAAACGTAAACATAACAACTAAGCGAAGTGTGCGTAAGCGACAAATAAAACTAGTTGTTGCACGGTTAGTCGCTAACTGAGCGAATCTCCGCTTTACCTGTAAGCCCCGCTTGAATAGGGCCTCATTGCGTTAGGGTCATATCATAGGATTGTTTAAGGATATGATAGATTCTCTACGGTTTATTTCGTCAAAATTAAAGTTACGCGAAATATTTCAATAATGTGAGGGAATCTCATATAGCGACTAACGCCGTTAAAAGTAAATCTTAAGTTTTTTCCTTTTCATCGTAAAAATTTGCGACACAAAATAAGAAAAATCCTACACAATGTACCGGTGGCCAACTAAGAAAGGCCGTCGGCCATATCTCAGGAATGGATTATAGCACAGGTTCGGGAAAAAATTTTTTATAACAAACGTGGCCTCGAGAAACGTCTGGAAATTATTTTCAGAATTGTAGGTCCATCGCTAGAGGGCGTATTTGACAGTTAAAATTTTAAAAAGCAAAATTTTTCAAAATTTGCTCAATTAAGGGGCATAATAAATATTATAATCCGATTCCTCGACAAATTCTGCATATTTTTTATTTGACAAGTTTTAGTCTATCTCTTCAAATAAGGGGTGGGGGAGAGTGGGAACCTTGTTACGAAAAAACGCCTTTAATTCAGGTTCTGCTTGACCGATTTTAATAAACTTGATGTTTGAAAGAGCTTTTGTTAAACAATAGAAAATTTGTAAATTTGAAGCAATCTGATTAATAACATAAATGCTAGAGGGCGCTGTTTAATATTTTTTTAATATTGTGTTTTCTCTTTACAATTTTAAATGGAAGCATAAAAATTTAAGTAGGTCTTTAAAAAGTAGACTAAATTAGTAATAAAACAGTGAAAACTGCAAGTCGATATCTTTTTCCTATCCTGAGATATCGTAAGAAACAGGTAAATGGCGGGAATTGTTCTTCCAACGTCTAGTAGGCTAGTTCGCGTTAACGGAAATTATTAAATTTAGCCTGGATGAAAAGATCTTACATTGGTCTGCCTAAATGTAATGCTGTCGCTACTAACAATGAGAACAAATTATAAAATAATAATGTGATAAATCTAACAATTAAAACCTTAAATAAATAACTACGTAATTAGTGTCGCCCTAGATGTTCGAAATGTCTTCCATCATTTTCAATGCATGAAATCAATCGCTGGTGGAGAGAACAGCAGTTTCAATTTCTGCCTTGAAATACTTCGTATTGTCTGTCGTATTCTTTCAATCATTTCAGCTCTTGTTGAGGGTCTATCGTCATAAACGAGATCTTTTATTCGCCCCACAAATAAAAATCTAAACAAGTTAGGTCTGGAGACCTTGGTGGCCAAATAAATAAACTTCCACGTCCTATCCACCTTTCAGGGTATGATTGATCTAAGAAATTCCGAACATCTCTAGAATAATGTGCCGGGCACCCATCATGTTGCAAGAACATGTCACGACGTATGGCCAAGGGTATGCCTTCTACAAGAAGTGGCAATTCGTTGCTTAAAAAATCTAAATATCTTTCTCCATTAACAGTATCATTCAAAAAAAGGCCTAATTATTTCTCCACCTAGAATCCCGCACCACGCATTTGCAGACCAACGACCCTGATGTTGGACCTCCCGCATCCAGTGGGATTCGTTTCAGACCAGCAGTGCATATTATGTCGATTTACACTACCATCACTATGAAAAGTAGTCTCATCTGTCCACATAATTCGTGAAAGTATTTCAGGATCGTCGTGTATCATATTTGAGAGCCAGTTGCAAAAATTCAACCTGGTATCGAAATCTTGAGCATTCAAACTATGGTGTAGGGCCATGTGATATGGGTGCAATCTAAAATAGTATATATTATAAAGTAATCAGATCAATAAGACACATTGAAGTCCTTCTTGTTAGTAAACGAAAAGGACTTTAAATGTATTAACTCTCGTAATGTTATTACGAATTTTTTCGCCCGGCCTCTCATTATTTTTTATTATTGGTACCTTTTACTTTACTTTGCCTCACTTAATTATCATGTTTAGTTAAAATCTATTCACATAGCATAAGATAATTTCATTAAATAATTTGTTGTTTTATTGAAACTGGACGTAAACATATATAACGACAAACGAAAAGATTAAAACATTTTTATCATTATAATACCGAATAAAACATGCATTAATAAATAGTCACCTGTGTTCTCTTAAAATATTTTGGACGGTGGTTCGACATATACCGATGTCTCTAGCTATAGCTCTGGTGCTTGAATGAGGGTTAACATTTACATAAGCTGAAACATCAATAACATTTTCCTCTGTTGTACCTCCGCGTTGTCTTCGGTACACAGGAAGATTCACATTTCCAGTAGTACGCACACGGTGTGCGAGTCGGAGAAAAACTCTTCTGCTGTGATGCCGTCTGTTTGGGTACTGCATTACATACACTCTAGCAGCAATGGTTGTATTTCTCATGCATTCAAAATAAACTGCCAACATGTCAAATGCTTCTTCATTTGTAAGAATTATTTTGGTACGCAAAGATAAAGAAAGTCTGTTAAAAGCAACACGATGAATCATTTTTGACATATGCGTGAAAATCATAGCTTGCTTGTTTTCAACAGGGAATTTATTTTATATCTTACATGGTCCTCTTTACTAATTTTGTTGTCATCAGTAAATCGTAATTCACATTTTAAACTATATTTGTTGTTGCTGGGCAAATATCGGTTTTTATTGATATTTTATGCTTTTTATTTACTAACACATCGCTTGAAAACAAATATAACATTCTTATATAATTAAAAAAATGTTAGATTTATCACATTATTATTTTATAATTTGTTCTCATTGTTAGTAGCGACAGCATTACATTTAGGTAATCTAGCGGCAACCATAACATTAGTATAACAGTTTAAATTACTGCAGACCAATGTAAGATCTTTTCATCCAGGCTAAATTTAATAATTTCCGTTAACGCGAACTAGCCTACTAGACGTTGGAAGAACAATTCCCGCCATTTACCTGTTTCTTACGATATCTCAGGATAGGAAAAAGATATCGACTTGCAGTTTTCACTGTTTTATTACTAATTTAGTCTACTTTTTAAAGACCTACTTAAATTTTTATGCTTCCATTTAAAATTGTAAAGAGAAAACACAATATTAAAAAAATATTAAACAGCGCCCTCTAGCATTTATGTTATTAATCAGTTTGCTTCAAATTTTCAAATTTTCTATTGTTTAACAAAAGCTCTTTCAAACAACATCAAGTTTATTAAAATCGGTCAAGCAGAACCTGAATTAAAGGCGTTTTTTCGTAACAAGGTTCCCACTCTCCCCACCCCTTATTTGAAGAGATAGACTAAAACTTGTCAAATAAAAATATGCAGAATTTGTCGAGGAATCTGATTATAATATTTAATATGCCCCTTAATTGAGTAAATTTTGAAAAATTTTGCTTTTTAAAATTTTAACTGTCAAATACGCCCTCTAGCGGTGGACCTACAATTCTGAAAATAATTTCCAGGCGTTTCTCGAGGCCACTTTTGTTATACAATTTCTTTCTCGAACCTGTGCTATAATCCTTTCCTGAGATATGGCCGACGGCCGTTCTTAGTTGGCCACCCGGTGCATAATTAAGGCGTTCGGTTGCCGTTTGCACTTAAGTTTAATTAGATGTCACTGATAACTTTTTATCTCTTACTGGCGACGACAGCTCCAATTGCTGTTGAGGGGTATACATACTGTAAGTATTTATCTTAATGCAAATTATACCCTTCCAAGGCCAATTGTTATTTAACATAAAAATACATTGTCTAGTTTGGAAGGAATGGTTATAAAAATTGAAAATTACTTGATGTGCCACTATAAATAAAAAATTCAAATCTAAAACATCTCAGTAAATATCGAATGTTTATAATACAGGTCCGTTATTTGTAGAAGACAAACATAAAATGTTTCTTTACCCTAAGTCTGATCTATTTACTTTTCAAAGCATCTGTATAAAATCTCAACATACTCTGTTTACTTAAAACTCAGTATTGATTTGACATTTGCGTGTTAGGATAGATACAATTTTTCTCTTCTAAAATCGTTTTGATATTTGGCTTTGATATATCAACATGAAATAAAAAATTAATCTCTGTAACTAAAATTACGAAAAAGGGAGTTCTGAAGTGTAAAAATTGGAACTGTATTTTTGTTTCTTTCATCTTTTAACAAGAATGATTTAATTAGCAATTTAAATAAGATAAATCTAAATTAGGACAAAAATACAATTAGTTTTCGAAATGATTAAGTCGATTTAAATAATTTAAGAGGCGAAAAGATTAACTTTATTATTCTATAAATATTTAAAGAAAACTTCAGATTGCGTGATTTAGAAGTTTGAGGAAATCTAATGTATTAATATTCATGCCGTATGAAATGCTAATGAATACTGTATATATAAATTTCAATTTTTACCTCGGACGTTTTTCATGATTACTTTCTTAAATTACGTTCTGAAGTCAGCAAAATTTGTGAAATTAAGGATCGAAAAATTTTATGGTTTTATTTATCACCTTTGGATTTAAATTTTAATTTTAGGGAAACATTTTCAGTTTTATTCTCTTACAGATCGCTATTTTAAATACAAGTTAATATGTTTAAATCAATATGTATGTAATTTAAATAAATTTATGGTTACTAGCACTAATGTTATATAATTCCACAAATGTTTCATATAAATATTTATTTCACAACGCGTTTGAATAGAACATGTATCATTATCAAGAGAAAACATATAAGTAATATAATAAGTAGTTATGGTAAAACAGCAAACTTGTAAATTATAATTCTATATGTAAAATATCTGTTAAAGGTAAGTCTATAGGTAAGATCAACTTGTTCGTTTATTAAAGCTACTTTCTGTTTATGTTTCCAACTTGGTTTGTGCAGCCATAAGGTGAGTATTTACTATTAAATCTTTTGTGTTATTTGATTTGTCTGTGTGTTACTGTAACATCTAATAATAATGTTTATTCACTCAACAGATTTGTAAAACTAATCCACTTACAGAGTAAAATACAATATAGTATACCACCTAAATACAAGAGGGTAAACATGAACGTGTAGCTATATCACAGTCAGGTTACAACAAATTGTGCAAATAATTGTACATAACACATAAATATAGTGAACAATACACCTACACACCACCAACTTAATTACATGTCAGGTACAAATCGTCTCTTTTCTAAATCTTTTACATTTGTTTTCACTGAACAAAAAACGTCCACATCATTGTTATGCTCATTATGGCTGTGCAACATTGAGTATATTGGTGACATTTTGAGAAGGATTGCTCTAGGTGTTTTGACGGTAAACGTGTAATTAATGCCGACATTCTTATTTGGGACTTGAAACGATATTATCTGCACTAAATTACAGTTCTCAATCATGCCTGTAATTAATTTGTAAAGAAAAAAATTGACCAGCGACCATACGATTAAACAATAGTGAGTAATTTATTTTGTTCTCAAAAGAGAACGAGATATAAATTCTGAGAATGTATACATTCTAGATAGATTTTTTTAATGTGTTCATTAAAAGTTAATCTTGAATCAAATTGTACGCCTAAATCGTGAGCTAATGTTACTATCTGTAAGATAGTCAAATGTGATGTATCCTAAAATGACTAATAAACTTGTCTTTGTTACTGTCAGTTTCGGTAGTTTAAGTTTCCTTTTATTTGTGTGTTATTCGAATCATGTACGCCATGCGCCATTATTCCTTTCAACCTAATAATGAGATTGATGTTGAAACTAATAATGAGACTAGTACAATGTGATTTTGATAGAAAATTTCAAATAGAAAAAAATCAGTCAGAATGATATACACTTGTCTCTTAAAGATAAAATAGCATTAGTTGAGTTGATCGGCGTGTTTTTACAGTTTTTGCTTCTTGAGCACGACGTTTCGGAAGCTGACTCTGCTTCCGTCATCAGAATTAGTTTTGAGAAGGACTGATTTCGAACTTGAGTCTAATTTATATGTTATGATTTTTTTCCCAAACACTTGACTAGTCTCAGATTCGAACTTGGTACCTATCACTTACCATGTAATGATCCTGCCAGAATCCTTACATAAAATTTTCCTTTCCTAGTAACAATTCCTATCAAACCTTATTTCCTAGTTACTTCCACAACTGCACTCACATTATTTAAAAACGTTATCAGTTGTTATTCCCACTCTCCAATTTCCCCTGTATATACCAGATCTCCAGCCACACAAATACAATTATTCCTATTATTTTAGTTACTTGGAACTATCCTGACTTATTATTTTTACGTGACCAGACGTTTACACACTTATTTCTATTCATTAGAAATATTTACTCCACACGATACGTCCACCTGACCAGCCACCCACATTCATATTAACATTTATTCATTCTACCCACAACACCAAATCCACCATCTGTACTACCACAAAACCATCCAGCAACATTCACCAGACATCCATAAATCCGTCCCCTACTTCTAATTACCCTGTCGCAGGCACGTTTATATCAAACAGACTTGGTTGTTTATAGCACCGAGATCGAGGTATAAATTTGTTATTTATACTACTCCGCTACACAAGAGAAAAGAAATTTAAAAATGTTGTAATTTAAACCATCACTATTGGTTGCTTTGTACGATTTGGGTTTTTAAATTGCAAAAACAGACGTCACTATTTCAACAGAGGTTGGGACCCCGAACAAATAGTCACCTCTCTGGGAAATAATCAACCCCAAACCATCTATATCCCTATAGAAGGTGAACGGAGGTTTTGCCCCGGACACCCATTCTAGCACTTAAATTTGATTAGATTAATTCCCTATCTCTACCATAAACACACCTGGACATCCCTAATTACCTACTCTGTATATGCAACCCCAATTTTACAAAATACAACGTTTCACACCTCCTCGTCCATGTGACTAACACATTTTGAATCTAACTAACATTATAGGGCCTATCTAGCGGAGTCTAAAACTGGACAGTGCCGTCCCGATCCGGAAGGGTTACCAGAATTATTTTTTATTTTCTTTTATTATTTACCGGGAATCCTTTTTTTTAAATTTATTTGTTATTAATATTTAGTACTCTTTTTATTTTATATCATTATTTTAAATAAAACCTATTTAATTTGAATGTATCTTAACAATTAATTATCCACAAGATAGTGAAACAATTTGAACCACGATCCTGGAGGTCTCAACGCTCAAAAGAGCTACCAGAAATTTGTTGGCACCTTTACTGCTGAGCCACTGAGTAATCCAATATATATTTTTTAGAATATCTTTGTGTTATCTGTATGTTATCCCATTGAATGCGGTGGTCTTCATTCCGGACATGCTCGGATATTCTTAATTTTTCTACTTCGCCCTTGCGGACATTGTTCTTATGTTGTTCCCGTGTTCTCACTTTGAGTGGTTTACTGCTCTCCCCTATGTATGCTCTGCGGAATTCGCACGGCAGGATGTATATACAATTCTTGGAATTATGATCTTCATTGTATGGTTTAGTTTTGGTTAGTAATACTCTCATCGTTCTAATCGATTTTAAGGCAGTGCGTATCTTGTATTTGCTGCCTATTAATCGTATTTTGTCTGAGGTACCTTGTATATATAGTATTATCGCTGTATATTTAGGTTTTTCTTTTTCGCTTACCGTTTCCCTGTTCAGGTTAGGTGTTAGATCGGGGTAGCCATTTTCTTTGAGTGTTTTAGCGATATTTTCTTTTTCTTTGTTCAGATCATCTTGTTTTGAATATGTTGGCACTTTACCACGCCAAACCCCCGTGTGGGTAGGTTAGGTTCCCTGTATACACTTGTCGTGGAAGTGTTGTCATTTCTGTGTACCAGCACATCGAGGAATGACATTTTTTGTACCGACTTCAATTCCGTTGTGAATTTTATGGAGGGTGCTCGGTTATTTAGATGATGTAGGAATTCATCTAGCTTATGCTTGCCGTGTTGCCAAATTACGAAAGTATCTTCCACGTATCTAAGCCACACCCTTAGTTTCTCCACGAATTCGGATATCGCTTAGTCTTCAAATCTTCCATATCTATATTTCTCACTATGGGTGGTAGTGGGGAACCCATCGCCATCCCATACTTTTGTTGGTAGAATTTGTCTTCTACGTCGCAATATGTAGTTATAATGCATATTGTCAGAAGTTCCTTTATTGTGCTTACCGTGAGTTGCGTGCGCTCGTCTAACGTTTCATCCTTTTCCAGCCTGTCCCTTATGATAGTTAGTTCCTTATCGGTGTGCAAATTTGTGTATAGGCTCACGATGTAAAAAGCATGCCACTATTTCTTCGTGGTTTGGTTGGAAGTTTCTGATGGTGCTGCGTATTCTTGACGATAGACTCGGTGTTACCCGATAAGGGTGAGTTGATGCCTAGCAGATAGTGTGCTGATTGGTGACAAGGTGAATTTCTTGAGCTCAAAATTGGTCTCAGAGGAATTACTTACTCTTTGGTAACCCGTACAGACGCAGAAGTTTGCTGTTGTGTGTGGTAACTCTAGTTCTCTGGTAATCGGAAAACTCCCCCTTCTGTTTTGCCAGCGTCAGGGCTTTTGATTGATGGTGTGGGGTCTTTTGGAATTTGTTTGTACTCGTCCTCGTCCAGTAGTTCTTGGATCTTACTGTTGCAAATGTCTATATCCAGTACTACAGCCGCGTTTCCTTTGTCTGCTGGGAGAATTTTGATCGATGGGTCATTCTTAAGAGAAGTGGCCACTGTCAAACTGGTAAGTGAAAGGTACCAACCTGTGCGTCATGCGTCTGTGTGTCTGTGCGACTGTGCGTCTGTGCGTCTGTGCGTCTGTGCGTCGTGCATCTGTGCGTCTGTGCGTATGTACGTGTGCGTGTGTGTGCATGTCGTGCGCGTGCTTTGTGTGTTTTGTGTGTTATGAGTTTTGTGTGCGTGTGTGCGTGCTGTGTACGTGCGTGCGCGTCTGTCCAGCGCGCGTGCGTGTGTGTGTACTCCATAACTTTCGAAGGCCTTAACATATCGACTTGAAATTTGGCACACATATAGATGTCAACTACCCAAAGCGACTGATTGATTTTAGAATTAGTGGGCTATGGGGAAATAGGTAAAATTGTAAGTACACCTTTTGCAACATATCTTTGTGCCTATAATTTTTCTGTACAACAAATACCTAAATATCTCCGGAACTGTTCAAGATATTCAAAAAGTGAAAATACGGTTAGATAGGAAATAAAATTTCCCACAAAACGTGTTTTGAAATTTTTTCGAAAGTTTTAGTCATTTTCGAAATATTTCCAAAAAAGTTGATTTTGGAACCCGTCCACACGATTTTTTTTAAATTGGTATTAGATAGAAAATCCAATTTCTTATTGGAAAGCATTCTTGTAATTTTTGTAATGCTAATCGTTTTCGAGTTATTTACAAAAGGACCGATTTTTTGTTGGGGAAGAATTGATACAATTTTCAGCGTTCTTTATCACTCCATGTGGGATTATTCAAAGTAAAAATTGTATACTCGTTCAATCCGCTACATCAACTAGCGTATAATATAGAGATAAAGGCCATCGTGTGGTTCCTCGCTTCGATGAATACAGTCGTACCATCTGATCAATGATATCAACACCGAACTTAGTTTCATTATAACATAGATTGATATCAGATTTTTTCTCTTCTCTATCATCGGCTTATCTTATCTTATCCGGTTTCTTATAGGCTTTTTCCTTGTTATAAATGAAATTATGTGACGAGAGGTCTTCCAGAATTTGGAGCAGTAAATACAAATTTTGAAGAATATAGCTCAGGACCTGAGTTATTTTTCAGTGCAGTAGGTATACATTTTCTGTTATTTTCATGATGCCAATAACAGTTAGTCCATAATCGATATAAAAGTTCTTCGACGACATCTACGAAGGTGTAATAGCGGTACATTGTGATATTTGACCCACTTCCTCTAATACAGAGCGCAAGGCGTTTCACGACTTCCTTTGGATCACGATCATTACGTTCACGTTCGTCTTTGCCCGCATTAAATTCCATTCTAAGGATAAAAGTTGTTTTCGCATCAGTCAACATGCGTAGCAATATACCGTATTTTCCAGGCTCATCTTTCACAAAAACTTTGAATGGACACCTTCCTATAGGTAGTGAGAACATCCATGGTTGTGTGAAAAAACGGGTGTAAAATATGTCACAAATAAGCCGTTCATACCTTCAAACACGTTACGTAGTGTAGCAAACTTAACGTGCTGTCGTCTTTCGGCGGTAGTTTTTGTCATGAAATATAATCATTTTTGAAAGATCAAGGTATCTGTTTCTACTCATTCTACCACTTTATAATCTATTTTTTTACCTGCCTCCTACCTTTGGGGTGTTTTATTATTACACCAATAGTATGCTGGTATTAGATGGTTCTCTCTAACCTCAAATCTGATTATATGTCAAAATTAATTTAACAGTTGCCACATTTAATTTATAATACTTAAAAAAAAGGCAACATATATCAATCATCTGAAAAAAATTAATCAAATTTGACGCTAGTGAAAAATATTATACCAACTTTCCAAAAATAATACCAATTCTAGGGGCAAATAAAAAAATAGGATATATTTGTTTCGTCCGTGAATACGTTTTCAGATTCAGAATCCACTTTCTTCAATCCCGTCTACATCACTGTCGTAAAAGATGCTGTTTTGTATGATTTCTTCTATTTCACGCTGGGTTAAAAGTGTTTTACTATTTACTTTATTCTTATCTACTGTTACTAATGAACAACTTTATACAATCTACCGGCAATAAAACACAAGACATAGAACTGTAGTTAGCAAACAAGTATAAACAACGCTTCACTTCAAACAAGTAACGCGCACCCTTGAATCGAATGCAATGCTAAACACCTGACAATCCTTAAATTCAAAGAATTCCATTCAAAAACGTCATTAGAGGTTCGGCTTACCCATGCCAACCGTAAATAACCATGCAATCACAGAAATTGAGCATATGTGAAAGTTAAACAATTTTTGTTACGTGCAATCCCAAGGAGGGGCAAAAAGTGCCCGCTTTAAATTATGCGTGTTCTTTTTTAATGAAAGAACAAAAATATTTGGAATTTAAGTAAATATTAGGAGAGTAGAATTATTAAGGGACAATAAAACGGAAGACTAGGTATTGATTTCAGCTTAGAAATAAAAAGGATATAATAAAAAAGAAAAACTGGGGCACTTTTGCCTCCCCCCTTAAAGTATAGCTTATCTATACTTGAACATACAGTGAGTCCTTTAATATCTTCTTGCATACTTTTGATAAAATTTTAAGATCATCGGCGTAAAGTAAAACATTTCTGTGTTGATTGTAGCTACCCACGTCATTTAGCACTCCAAATGAAGCAATGATAGAGCTTTATTGAAAATGAATGCAACTCACGAACATAATTGTATTTTGTAAATAAGTTTTTATAAAATCTAATGACGGCACAGAAAAATCAAAACTTCGTAATTTTTGTTATAATATTTCATGATCTAGTATGTCAAATGTTTTAGAGAAATCAGTACATCATCAAACTGAGGTTTTTTCCAGAACATTTGCAGCATAATCACTAAACTAGGTTAGTACGTCGTATGTTTTAGCATGAAGCTATGTTGATATGTGTATAATATATATATATATATATATATATATATATATATATATATATATATATATATATATATATATATATATATATATATATATGATGAAGACAATCGAAGAAGGAGTATAAGTTAAAGTGAAATGAATAGCTTGTTTTTTTCTATAATTATACTTGTGTAAAATCCTACACACACACACACACACACACACACACACACACACACACAAGTAGGATTTTACACAAGTATAATTATAGAAAAACAAGCGTATTCATTTCCGTTTCAACTTATATAATGTGTCCCTGATTGAGTTCACAATAGGTATGATGGACCAAACATTCTCGAATTGGAATTTTTTATTTTGGAATTCCACCAGGTTTGGTTTACTTTCGATTTGTTAAAATCAAATAGGCCTTTACGTTTGAGCAAAAATCCGTTATTTGTTAATTTCGCTTCAGGTAAAATATGTTTTTCGTTCATAGTACGCTAAAGTGTCACTAAGAAAGTTGTCACTTTCAATAAATCCGTGTTTTTTTGTTGTATTTATGAACGAACAATCGTGTCGTAGTAAAGCAAACGGTTTACTGTCATTATCTTAGATAAACTTCAAAACTTTGTTTAGTTTTCTTTGGTTTTTACTTGTTTTGTATTAAAAATGTTGACTCTCGAACTTAATACAATATACAACATTATGGACTTAGGGAAGCATCTTATGCTCATGTTATTAATAAGTTTCATGAGCCATTTCTAATGGTGGCAATTCTTGTCAATGGAGTAAAAGAATGTGTGAAAAAGTTTGCAGAAACTGGAAGCGTGCGAAATTTGAATAAAAAAAAGCTAGTTCATTATCACGAAGATTCTGGTGTACTGTTGATAATAGAATATGTGAACACTGATAATCAATTATCATTGAGAAAGCGGTCTACCGAATTATCAGTAAGTAAGTCGCACATACAAAGATTCACAAAGAAAATAAAATTATACCGTTTAAACCGGCGTTTATTCACACGATGGTCAACGATTGCTGTTTTGTTTATTGGTAGAAGAACAGAGAAATAATTGGTATATATAAAGACCAAAGAACGTTTTGTAAATAAATTAATGCGTGGATGTATCAAACCAGTTGACTCAGTTATTAAACACCCGGTTTTGGTTTAAATATTTGCAGCACTAGATTCGTGTAATTATAATTAACAAATAGTCAGATCGTTGAAATTTGACGACCGTTAAGTGGTTAAGGGTCAGTTGCATGGATATCGTATTACAGCTGTTTACCGGAAAGGGGGAATTTAGAATGATCATTTGTGCGAGTAAAGGCTACCTTACTACGTTTATTTTTTTTGTAATGATTCTAAAAGTTGTTTTATTTGTATTTGCCAAGCGGATGAATACGCTTTCTTTTATGGATACTTTGCATAAAATCCTTTTAGAAGACTTAGTGACCCGCGTATTGTATTACACACTGTGCGTTATTTCTTATTTTATTCTGAATGTTGTATAAAAATTTTCGTATTACGAAAATTTGTCAAATTTGTGTTTTCGGCGTTAGTATTATTCCTTTTGGTGTTAATAGTTAAAATTAAAATAATTAAGATGGATAATTTGGCGAATTTGGACCTAGCAAAAGTCGTCCGGTTTTCACAATTAGATTTTACGAAGTAAGATTGCGCTTTACTCCTTTCGAGATGTGTTTTGACAATTGTGCCAATGCTCTTGATTGTTTATTCTATGATTATTATTATCACAATATATGACTAGCTTTAATATACTGAGTGTAATATTATTTGTGACTTCATATGTATATATATATATATATATATATATATATATATATATATATATATATATATATATATATATATATATATAAACCTTGCCTGACTTAAGTTCTGGAGTTCTTCATGATCTTTTCCAAACACAAGATTCGTAAACTTGTTAAAAGTTCAATTAAATAATAAAGAATGTCTTAACAAAGGTTTTAAATGTTAACCTTTGCTACATTCATCTACAGGGTTAATAATACGAAACACATCCTTGAGTTAATTGATCATTACACTTATGCCATATTTCAAATTATTGAGTAATATATTTAGCATTCTTTGAAAAGGGACAAAACGTGTTTCACAATTTATAAATTTATAAACATAATCAAAATGCACATTTAATGAACAAACATATTCAAAATACATATTTAATGAACAAACAGGTTATCTTATAGACTCACCTTTAACACACATTTTAAATGTAGAATTATAACTTACGTTCAGTTTGCATTTTAACGTGAATATTTTACCATAACTACTTGTATATTTTCTCTTGATGTTATATTGAAACCCGATGGAAATAAATATGTGTATAAAGCATTCGTAGAATTATACATGAAACATTAGTCTTATTAATTATGGAATTCCACGAAGTCAGGATATACACTTAAATTAATGCTTGTACACAAAATTTTAATATCAAGTTACTAAATTCATCTCATATTTCTTACTAAACTGACTCAGTGGACAAGCATACCGGCGTTTTCTCAAAGAAGAGTTTCCACAACTTCTAGAGTTCGCTACGGTGAATTTGCGAATGCAGGTATACCTTTTCTATGATTGTGCTTCTGCAGTTGTTTAGCAGTTGGTCAGTACTTGGACGCAGTCCATACGAATCAATTTAATTTAATCTACGCAACACTAATTGAGAATGTTGAATTAGAGATCGCGTATATTATGTTGAGAAATGTTCTCCCCAACTTTCCCGGAATTTGTAAAGGTGCTCCAATCAATGCGTCGGAAAATAGAACGATGTGTGACAGTTGACGATCGGTTCTTCCAACATTTACTACAAGCTACTTTCATTTTAAATTATTGTTTTTGTTAAAAATCTTAATTTCTTATTAAATAGCCTGTAAATTCAAAACTACGCGTTTCCGAATATATGCGGATATGGAGTTTTCTTCGTTTTTATGTGTTTTAACTTTTTCCCCGGATATTTTAAGTCGCCTTCTACAAAATTGTGTTCATT
The DNA here is from genome assembly GCA_036346205.1 of Vesta saturnalis. Lineage (NCBI taxonomy): Eukaryota > Metazoa > Arthropoda > Insecta > Coleoptera > Lampyridae > Vesta > Vesta saturnalis. Next base: position 6,194,918 of record JARFJB010000966.1, on the reverse strand, counting down.
AAGCTCTTCTGCTCATTTGGAAGAAAATTTTTAGATAACTTAAAAAAATTCGGCTATTTCGCTAAATATCACTTTCTACTTTTAATAAACAAATATTTCAGCTTTTTTTTGAAGAAATAAAAGCTTTTACCTCTTCGTCGTCACTGAGATGGCGCCAACCAAAAAAAAATTAATTTAAGCGCAGTAAGTCGCATTAAGAAGTTACTACTAACCATGTGTTTATTTTTGTAGTAGATTTGTACCATTGACAGAATTTTGTAGAGATGTAAATACGAAGACACTTACATCTCCTTAATAACCTAAACAAACTTGAAAAGTATAATTTGAAAGGGATTATCATTTTACGATAAGACAAGTTTGTTACACACCATCTTTCGCAGTTTTCCTTATCTGAAAACAGCTAAAATATGGTAAATGCTTTTGCAATTAAACGCAAAAAGGTTTGCGTAGTAGAAACTTCAGTTCTACGCTACGGGCCAGAATGGCAGTAGATCGGAAGTAACAGATAAGGGAGGAGTCAGTAGCTCAGTGGAATAAAGGGGTGGGCGTGTTATTAATTTTGCGATTAGTATAGCTCGTAATACATAAGACGCAAGAAGGGCACGTCATAAACTATATGAGCGTTCATAAACGCCAATATAGGGGTAAAAATACCTAAATGTGCGTAATTCACTGCTAAGTTCCAAACAAACAAAAAAACTTGCTTACCTTTGTCGCATAAACAGGTCGTTTAGTAAAATAACAGCCTCGGTCCGGTTTCCTTCAAACTTAAAAATAGTTGCACGCGTTAGCAATGAACCAGACCAGCTAATCGGTCATCAATCTTATTTACTCTACCTTTACGTGGCGTTAAAACTCAATGAAACTAAAAAAATAAACACATAAATATCAAATAATCTAACAGAGAAATCTCGCACAAATTATTAGGTTACGAAATACTTTGAATATAATCATAAACAAAAAAAAAACTACTCAGTAATTTCAACACAATCCAAAATACCTTATCTTTCAAATTGGATACGACGTTAATAATAATGAAGTCACAAATAATATTACACTCAGTACATTAAAGCTAGTCATAAATTGTGATAATAATAATCATAAAATAAACAATCAATAGTATTGGCACAATCGTCAAAACACATCTCGAAGGGAGTAAAGCGCAATTTACTTCGTAAAATCTAATTGTTAAAACCGGATGACTTTTGCTAGGTCCAAATTCGTCAAATCATCCATCTTAATTATTTTAATTTTAATTATTAACACCAAAAAGGAATAATACTAACGCCGAAAACACCAATTTGACAAATTTTCGTAATACGAAAATTTTTATACAACATTCAGAATAAAAATAAGAAATAACGCCAGTGTGTAATGATACAATACGCGGGTTACTACAATTCTATAAGATTATCTAAGTCTTCTAAAAGGATTTTATGCAAACTATCCACAAAGAAAGCGTATTCATCCGCTTGGCAAATACAAATAAAACAACTTTTAGAATCATTACAAAAAAATAAACGTAATAAGGTAGCCTTTACTCGCACAAATGTTCATTCTAAATTCCCCCTTTCCGGTAAACAGCTGTAATACGATACCCATGCAACTGACCCTTAACCACTTAACGGTCGTCAAATTTCAACGATCTGACTATTTGTTAATTATAATTACACGAATCTAGTGCTGCAAATATTTAAACCAAAACCGGGTGTTTAATAACTGTGCCAACTGGTTTGATACATCCACACATTAATTTATTTACAAAACGTTCTTTGGTCTTTATATATACCAAATTTATTATAGCAATTTATTTTATTTGTTTGAACAGCTGTGGACGCGGATGTACCTTCGTAATGCCCAAATAATATACTGAACTTACGATATAATAATCCACAAAACCGCGATTTAACCCAAATCTGAGGAAGTAGCACTAAAATTAAAAACTAATCCTCTTGGATCGACCCGTAAATTTTGTTTCTAACTATGTAACAAGTAATTTAAAGATTTTATACCAAACAAAACACATTCAATAATTTATATAATAGTTTGTAAAATTACATTGTGACCATTTGAGTTGCCTATCCTAAAGGCGCTTGACATTCAATATATATTTAACAAATTCAAGAATTATCATAAAAGTGATCCTTCAGGTCAACCTCAAAAAGACCTGGTTAAAATCTTCACTGTCTAATGCCTTTTTGTTGTTAAAGTTAAAAGAGAAAGTTGTTAAAGGCCATACCATCTGGGTAAGGATTCTTTTATATCTTCATTTGTCACAATCTAAAACCAAACACACTGTTTTTATCTGTTAGAAAAAGACCTAATTTAGTAACTTCCTTTACCGTAGCTTCACCGTTTCCATCATTCAACAGTCCGTCATTTTAATGTTAGTTTGGCCAATATATTTGTATAAAGTAATGGTAATTGGTGTAACAATTAGTTTCGCGTACACATCGTACGTACAATCTGAAGATCAGTACATCGTAGAACCTGTCATTTAAGTACGGCTCCGAATCATTCAACCCATTGCTCTCTGCTTGTTGATATCATGCAGGTCTTAGTAGGGGCTTGAGAAACCGTCAACCAAAGATTTGAGATCTATGTTATTTATATTAACCTGGTATGCTCTTGAAGTTTATTTATCCATCAGGGACGTCAATTATAAACGTAACAGTAGTATCAGTCTACCTATCTGTAAATAATATTAATCTTTAGATAGCAATTGGTTTAGAGTTTAGCTATTCACAATTAACTTGATTCACTTTATATGACTTTAAAAATTACTGTAAAGGGATATTCGTGATCTATAATTATTATTGGATTTTTATTGATAGTGTAACAATGTAAATTATCAATTTACTTACCCTAAACGCTTTTATTCACTGTGACGAGCTTATAGTTGTGTAGGAATTGACCCTACTGTCATAGGGCCTACTGCTGTTCAGTTCAATCGGTAAGATCTATCGCTTTGTGAGATTGTACGTACAGGGTCCGCCGCGTCGCTGGCGCTTGCAACAGAACCAGTACGAAGTAATCGGCTTAGTTTAAGTGCACGGCGTCCGGGTAGGTTATGTAGCGATTACGTATTGTGCTTAATTAATACTTACGATAAGGCGAATACCCCTAACTTTATTCATGTTTTTCTCTTTACTTTTCATTATTAATTACATTGGAAACACGCGGGCATTATACGTTTTTAAATTAATTTATGATTCTTTTCTTTCGACTAGTTGTGGGAATTAGATTCTTATTACTAGATTGTATGCTACCGTCCCACAGCAGAGTTGAGTTATAATTTAGCTTATTTGTTTAATAATATTATGCATTAGTGTTGGTAGCAACTATCGAAATAAAATACAAGGAAAATGTCTCCAGGATGCTTGAATACTCTTTAAAATATACACAAAGGTAAACGGGAAGGTTCCTCACGGTAGCTTCAATTACTCGGTAGAATGTAAAGACGCCTCAAGATCACATCACGCGTTCAGCACTCACCCTCTTGCCACTACAGCTTCACTCCCATACCAATATTGCCCAGGAAAAACACAGTTTTTATACCTAGAATTTAGTCACGAGAATACATCCTGTTTTTCAATAACAAACCCTGTTATTCAAATAAATTTTCTATACCCTCACTACCAACACTTCAATGCATGAATGAACTGGTGAGTTTGAAAGAAAAAAAAATTTAAACGCGACTGTACCTCTCGTTATCAACCGCAATACAAACAACTGTATCCCATACATATAAGGTTACTTAAACACTTTTTTCAGCTGTCATGAAATTTAATTCCTTTCAACAACTGCGACAACAATTTTAAAATAGTAATTCCCGGTAACGATGTTTTAATTCAAAATTCTATATGTAATACTTTAAATATCCTAATATCTGAAAATCAAGAATCTTCGGGAAATTTCAATCACACGTGACAATACAGTTGGTTTTATATTCCTTGTATTCCATTTCCATAAAAGACAAAAATCTGTGGAAATTTCCAAGCACCTCTAATTTTCCCAATCCGTCAAATCATACATTGGATGTGACTGTTTAAAAGGATTATGTGAAGTTCTTGTGATCTAAATAACCATTATTTAGATCACAAGATGAGGTTGATTTACTCTCACAATCACTTGCTTTTGTATTATCAAGTAACACACCGGGCCACAACAATGCTTAAAATGTTTGTTCTGAAAATATGAAATTTAGATGTATAATGTGCAGTCATGTTGATACATTCGCAGATGCTAATAATATTTTAGTTTTGTAAATTTAGGCTCACCTCTTATCTGCACGGAATTTTATTCTAAAACGGTGAAAAATTATTTTGGCAATTATTTTACGATTACCTACAACTAGTTCCAATATACATAAAAGCCTTTCCTGCAATCGTGTTTTCTATATTGTTCCAGACCTGCCAAAAGGGACGAACGAGCATATCAAAAACGTTGCACCCTATTGCTCCATGTGAGGTATTTATGAGCTTTGTACTGGACTGAGAAAGAAGTTAAATAAAAGATGTAAGGGTAATTCCATGTCAAGTGGACCAGTGGTCCCACTTGACTATTTGCAATTTTGATTAATAAAATTTTGCATGCAGATACTACCACTTATAACACTAACTTGAGCAAAGTTTCAGACTCTGAAACCAAAAACTGAAACAGTAATATAAAAGTCTGAAAAGGAGCCCCTTGAAACGCGTGTAGCGTAAAACAAATATCTAACTTTAAAAGTTATTGTTAACGTAAATATTAAGAACACCATCTCCATATTTCACATGCTTAGACAACTTTTTGTGCTTAATTTAAATCCAGAGTTTTACAAACCGTTTATCAACTAATCAACTAATTATTTTACATGTTTATATAAAATAATTAGTTATTTGTAGAACCTTAAAGTTTCAGCCCTCATAGTCTTTTAGTTTACAAAATAAAGCTGCTTAAACATGCTATATAAAATTTAAATGTGGTATTTTACAGGATTTTGAGCCTTCATATCTCGGGAGAAACTAACTGCTTTAACTTGCTTTAGAAAGGGAAAATTTTTCTCTATTAGGGATGAGATCTTTGTGATGGAGAAAATGCAAATGCAAATGCAAATCCATTTTAATTAATTTGCATCTACGTGCATGTTTTAAGGCGCATATAAGCATAAATAAATAGCATTAGGAGAAAATTAAAAGCTTGCTTTGGTCCATGGTGGTTGTCCCACTACCAATTTAACTTAAATTGGCAACCCCATCACCAAGAGATCACGACCGATAGCCGGAAAATCTAGAAATCTAGCCACGGGTTGGTTTCTTAACGGAGGTTCCCAAGTCTCATGTAGGTTTATTTATGGTTACCAAGCCTAAATAAAGGGTAACTAGGCCCATGTTCACAAGCCTCATTTTATTGGGTGTCTTAATGGGTCCCAAGCCATAATAAATAGCTAACTTTCTTGAGGTTTCCGAGTCTCATTTTATTGGGTGTCTTAATGGATCCCAAGCCATAATAAATGGGTAACTTGCCTGTAGTTCCCAAGCCTCATTTTATTGAGGGTCTTAATAAATCCCTAGCCATAATAAATGGGTAACTTTCTTGAGGTTTCCGAGCCTCATTTTATTGGTTGTCTTAATGGATACCATTTATTATGGCTTGGGATCCATTAATACACCCAATAAAATGAGGCTTAGGAACCTCAGACAAGTTATGCATTTATTATGGCTTGGGATCCATTAAGAAACTCAATAAAATGAGGGTTGGGAACCATAAAGAAACCTAGTTGAAGATTGGGAACCTCTGTTAAAAAACCCACCCGTGACAACTACCTTGGACCAACGCAAACTTACAATTTTCTCCTAATGCTATTTATTTATGCTTATATATGCCTTAAGATATTTACGCAAATGCAAATTAATTAAAATGAATTTGTAGTTTCTCTTTCTAACGCAAGTTAAAGCAAACGAATTGATTTAGTTCCTCCTGAGATATGAAGGTTCAAAAACCTGCAAACTTCCACATTTAAGTTTTATATAGCAAGTTTAAGCAGCTTGATCTTATAAACTAAAAGCCTATGAGTGCTGAAACTTTCAGGTTCTACTAATAACTAATTATTTTATGTTTATCACATCAGTTTTAATTTCAAGTTTCAAGTGTTCCATTTTATCTCATCTTTGATCATCAATAACAGAAAAGGTACTTCACTGAGGTTTGTCAAACTATGGATTTAAATTTAGCACAAAAAGTGTAAAGATGGTGTTCCTAATATTTACCTTAACAATAACTTTTAAAGTTAGCTATTTGTTTTGCATGACACGCTCGTATCTTGGGGGCTCTCATTCAGTCCTATACTACTACTTCAGTTTTTGGTTTCAGAGCCTGAATCTTTGCTAAAGTTAGTTTTACAAGTGGTAGTATCTGCATGCAAAATTTTATCAAAATTTGTCCAGTTCACGTGGAATTACCCGTAATCATTCTTAACACAATTACTATTTGCCCCAGAAAAGTAAACTAGAGGTGCACTAAGCGTTTCAGGACTGAAAAATTGCCAATGGTTAATTGAATATAATGAATCTAATCCTAGACATCAAACCTAAGGATCTAAATTAGTCACCAATGCAAAGTAAGTGAACTTGCAAAATTGTTATCTCTATAACTACTAAATTTTTACTTCATCTAATTAACCCCTTCGAGTAGACCAACACCTTTCTTTTTCGTCCTGAAAGTTGCCTATCTGGCACTAATGAAACTAATAACTACTATACTATAATTCATTATCTAATTTATACTTTTTGTTTCAGGTGAGTACATTTCTGTTACGTCCAGTAAGACACACGTAAGTAACTGAATTACAGAACAGTTTCTACCACTCTTAATGTGTTGGTTTTTCGCTTCTATTTGTGCACCGATAAGTTTTAGGAAGAATGTTTGTTAGACAGTTTCATATTACTAAGTACCTTACTTATATACCAGGGTGTCAATTTGGAAACTTGCCGGACCTCATATATTCGAAGCTGTAGCAGGTATGCAAAATTCCTCGAAAGCATTACTAGAACATTGAGGGAGAACCAATATGACTCATGTAGAAAAATTCTGCAAATCACAGCTTAGGTTCCAGCCACCCCACCCTTTTTTTTAAGTGCACTACCCCATGTGTAATACATCATTAGAAAGTCTTTAAGAATGCTATTCATCAGTACCAAACAAAACGTTAATTAATCGACTACCTTTTAAATAATACGAAAAATAGTATTTAAATCAGTTTATTCAAATTTATTGCTTTAAATGTGAGATTAGGTAACATTTTCCAAAAACAGCTTATTTTTACAAATAGGTAGCTAAAATAAACAGAAAAACTCAACAATAACCTACAGAGAATTATATCGTTGTTTAACTCTTATCCGGGCAAGTATTTTTAGTAACGCAACCGGACAGTGTGGGTCCGATGGACCCACCTTCTTTAGATACCTTTTTCATTACTCTCTTGTACTAAGTAGTTATTACTGGAATATATTTATAAATTAAGCTTACATAAACATTATTATATAAAAAAACTATTTATTGCAGTTATTACAGATAATAATAGCAGTGACAGAATGTTGATTACAAACATTTTTATAGCATTTTTCACAACATTGCCTTTGTTGTCCTTGCATTACTTGCTTGTTATATATATATATATATATATATATATATATATATATATATATATATATATATATATATATATATATAGTACACAAGCAAGGAAGGATACTAAATAAATTCCAAGGTAATTACTATTCAACTAAAACTTTTATCTTTGCCAATAACCAAAATTCCAGACTACTTACATTCTTTGAAAATAAAATCCAAGTTCTTGAATAAAATACAATTACAAATAGATATTCTAAATTCACCACTAATAGAAAATGATTCATAATCCATAAGTAGGTAATGACTAAAAGACAAATTTGAACGTTATCTAACTGCCAAATGACTTAGATTACTCTACAAAAATTTCATCCTAATTGCATTTTTCATAACAATTAGCCTTGAAAACAAAGTAACTCTCAAATCCGCTAATTATTCTGATAAATATGTAATCAATTATGAAAATATTATATACATGAGATGCATCAATTGTAACCACCACGCGAGGGTCCATTGGACTCACATTGCCCGGTTACGGTTTTATATAACAATAATTATTTATTGAAAAGTAGGTCAAGTTTCCCACTTTTGACATTCCATGGAAACCATACCGGCATTTTGTCAAAAATTAAATAATAATCGAGATATGCCCATTTGTAACACCGCGTGGGTCCGATGGACCCCAGTTGCCCGGATAAGAGTTAAAAATCATAGCACCTGATCTAGATTAGATGCTCAAAGTAATATCCATTATTCTTACAACAATAATAAAGTTTATTCTTAAATTTGTGTCGTACGACCTGCAGTAGACTGGGGCTGAGTTTTATAGACCACGTATTTTAAGTGACCCCATAAGAAGAAATCTAGTGAGGTCAAATCTGGAGACCGTGGTGGCCATTTCACTCGTTCTTTTCTACAAATCCACCCATCAGCGTAATTATGCCCTAACACGTAGTCGATAATGTGGAAAGGCCCCGTCTTGTTGAAAATGTAACAAATTGACATTCCAAACTAGTTCATGATCTTCATCTCTTTGATTTACCAATGCTTGAATTATAAGGGGCTGTGTTGTTTCATGTAACAGTCGATAATGGAATACACCATTTAAATTCTGATTAATAAATAACGGTCCAATAATACAATCTACAGGAATACCTGCTCTGACATTAATTTTTTCGGGATTCTGCGTATCGTCTTCCCTAATAAGATGAGGATTCTCATCACTACAATAACGACAATCCTGTTTGTTGACATGAGCATTATGGTAAAGGGCAAATTCGTCGTTAAAACATATATTTTTCACTAATTCAGACTCATCTGTAATGTTATTGGTCATAATTTCGCAAAAGTCAATTCGCGTATCTGGATCAACATCGCCAAGTTCTTGAGTAATATGGATCTTGTAGGGCATGAAATTTGTGCACTTTCAACGAATAGAGTCGTGGCAAAACCCCTTTAATTTAAATATCCGACGAAGTGAGAAAGTGGGATCCATTGTACTTTGACCAAAACTTCAATTTGAGCAGCTTCATGTAGGAATAGAGGTTGATTTCTTTTTTTTATTGGTAACCCATCCGGTTTGTTCAAACTTTAAAACTAGGCTAAAACATACTGATAACTTACGTTTTCTCCAGGATGTAATGCATTAAATGCTGCAGCAGTTTGTCGAACACAACGGTTTTTAGAACCATAAATAAAAATAATTTCAACACGTTCGGCAGTTGTGTAAACCATTTTTGAAAAATCAATAAGAGGTTTAAAGTATTACAGAATCGCAATAAAAGTAATGACAGATGTCAAATTTCAATAAAAAGGGGCTATTTGATATGAAGCATTTGCAAAGAAGAATCTGGTATTAAGAATTCTACAAGCAATTGTCCAAACTCAAGTTATCTGAAAACTCCTTTAATAAGAAATTATCTGATAAATAAACAATATGTTGTGTTTATATATATATATATATATATATATATATATATATATATATATATATATATACATGCAGGTGTAAATAAATAAGTGCGAGAGGTTTTAAGGGCGTAGGAAAAAAAGTTCATATAAACATTTTGCCTTTGAATAATGGCATGAAATTTTAATTTTGAATTATGAGAAACTTAATACACCCACGTACCACACTCGACCGCTGATGATGATAGTTTAGCTATTGAAACCCGTTCGGTGTTTTTATTTCTGTGTGGTACGTGGGTGTATTTTGCTTGTTACAGGTGCTGCCACAGTTCTAGTGTTCCAGATTTTTCAATAAAATATGTACTTACAGGAATTATTTAAGGAATAAATAAGTTAACTAGGGTGATTTGATATTTGTTGAATACAAGAATTGTTAATGGTTAATATGCTATAAAACCAATTTGTAGATATTTGGCACACATTCGTGTTTATAATCCCCGAAAAATGGGGTAATATTATTGATCAACTAAATTATCCAGGTAGTGTGAATTCACAGATAGTTTATTTTGAGCTCCTCACTAGTCTGGGTCACTTGCAAGGATATGTTCTGGCAATTTTTTTTAGTTTTAATTTTTATGTAAACCAAAATCGGTTGCAAATTAAAGCCAATGTGGTACATGACACATAACCTCACATGATGTGAGTTCAAGATCCAGATGGAAGCATGAAAAGCCATCACAAAGCTCAAATATTCATATGCATTCCCATTGTAAACAGAAGCGGGATTCATTGCCAACAGCAAATAAAAATTGACATGAATAAACAATGGACAATGATTAATCAACACTCAACACTTGTGGGGTATGAAAATCCCATTCGCCTCTTTTGCAGTACGTTTACCTAATATCCTTTATTTTATTACATGCACAAACACAGAATTAACGTTGTTAAGAACAATCCACAACCATCCAAAACTTTGGCTTGTTTATAAACGCACAACTCATTTCTTCTGCTACAGAGGGCTATTTGAATCGCTGACGAGAGTCCCGGAACTCTTACAAAACGACCGAAGAAAGCGCCGAACTTTTGAAGTTATTGTTTTTCATAGTCATTTTTCGGGAAAACTAAAGTCTATTCGTAATTGAAAAACACCATGGTATAGCCCATTTTCAGTTCAACAGTCCCTCAAAACCAACCACCTTAATTCCATCGCCGCCAGCGAACGAAACATACTACGGAACATTCACAAACTAGACTGCATACACCCTAACGCCTTAACAATAGAAACTGCAGACATACAAACCATCACTGACAGACTTAAGAGACTACGAATCAAATACACAAGTCAAAGAGGTCACGGCTACACAACCGCTACTAAAAACATACTCAAAACCCACAACACCAACAACGGACGACCATGCAACCCCATAAAACCCAAAACAAAACTAAAACACCTACCAGCACTACTGACAAACCTATTGGAAGAATTCGACAGAATCCCAGACGACACCCTTTACTTACTCCGACAAACCCTGCTACCCCTGCTAAAATGATGACAACCGCCGCGCGCGAAAATGTACAAACACTCAAACACGCAACACCACAACACACCACACCAGTATATACACCAAGAATTAATTAAACAAATATAATAAAACAATAAGTATATATATATATATATATATATATATATATATATATATATATAACATACACAGCCAAAAGTATAAGAAAGGTTACTTACGTTAAAATAAGGCGGTTTAACTAAACTAAGCAGTTGATAGTAACGAAGCTACAGGGTGTCAAAGTTGAAAAAATAAATCACATTTTCTTTCATACCTTTCGACTGCTTTGAGCTAATTTTATAAAATTTCTTATGTGGGGGTTTCTTGGGATGAGAAATTCAAACTTATCATCGATTTCGGTGTATTTCTTAGAGGGTGCTACAAGCGACCATTAGTACATGTTTAAACCGCTACAAATTTTTTGTGCTACACCATAGGCCCTTTTATTATGGAATAATAGTTTTCCCTACATTTTCTGTTTAAAAAGGTATACCTTCTTGATATCGCTAGGAGCACCGGTTTCTAATGCATTCCACATTTGCGCAAGCGCTTTTACTTAGGTAAAAAACTTTAGTTGCTTTTGCTTTTTAGTTACCATATCGACAGTTGAATTTATTTAGCAGACGTTAGCTTCTGTGTCGCTTTTCCGTTGATAAAGATCCGTAATTATGGCTCGCAGTTTAAATAAATCTGAAATGATGGATATGCTTTTAACCTATAGACTTTGCCATTGCAACGGTCGAAGAAGTGTACGAATTTATAGGGAAAACTATCCTTTCCGTAGAACTCTAAATCGGCACACTTTTGCTAATGTCGAAAGACGTCTCCGCGATAATGGCAAGTTTCAACCATAAGGACGGGGGAAATAGAAGAAGAGATTTTGGACTCTGTTGAAATAAATTCAAAGACAAGCACACGACGTTATAGATTACAATTGGGAATTTCGAAATCATCAGTTCACTGTGTTTTTCAAGACCAATTATTAGACCCCTTTCATATTCGAAAAGTTCAAGACATATTGCCCATGGATCCTAATCAACGTTTAGCTTTCTGTCGACTTAATATTCTTAGTATTTTAGTAAAAAAATTTTGTTCACGGACGAAGCTGCTTTTACTAGATGCGGTATTTTCAATGTTCATAATGAACATGTTTATGCTGTTGAAAACCCTCATGAAACGAGAGTATCTCATTATCAGCATCAATTTCAAGTAAATGTTTGGGCTGGAATTGTAGAGACTTTTATTATTGGTCCCTTTGTACTGCCAAATCGGCTAAGTTAAAATAGGTACCTGAACTTTTAACACAAAATTTACCTATTTTATTGGAAGATTTGCCCTTACGCTTTCGTCGTGACCTTTGGTTTATGCATGATAGTGCACCTCCTCATTTTACGGAGAGGGGTGACGCACCTGTGAACCGTACTTGGCACCCTGCGATTTTCTTGTGGGGTGCCTTGGAATCAAAGGTTTATGCATCCCCGGTTAATACGCAAGAAGAATTGTTGGCAAGAATAATTCATGAAGCCAATTTATTGAAGAATAGTCCTGAAGTATTTTTCAGAGTATAATGTGATTTTTTAAAAAGAATTAACTTGTGCATGCAGGAAAATGGTGGAAATCTTGAACATTTGTTGAATTAGCAAATTAAATACCTTCCAGAAAAGTCCATCAATTACACTTGTTAAAACAAAATTTACATAACATAAATTTACTTTTTTAATTTTTATTTAGCTTTTGGTTTAACTTTGTTCTTCATATTTTAATTATTGTTTTTGTTTTTTCTTCAATAATTATTGCTCTTAAAAAACTGCATTCTTCTTTATTTTTCAATAAATCGGCTTCATGAATTATTCATTCTTATTATTATTATGAACTATTACTATACTTTTCGATCATTTGCATGCATCATGAGCATTAGATGCGTTTTTCTCGGAAATCGGTGCTCTTACCGATATCAAGCAGGTATACCTTTTAAGCACAAAAGGTAGGGAAAACTATTATTCGATAATAAAAGGGCCTAAAGTTTAGCACAAAAAAGTTGTAGCTGTTTAAACATGTCCTAATGGTCGCTTATAGCGCCCTCTAGGAAATACACCGAAATCTATGATAAATTTGAATTTCTCATCCCAAGAAACTCTTGCTAAACAAGAAAGTATTGCGATCCAAAACAATAAGTTGCGTTATTTTGATGTTTTACGACTCCCTGAATCCGAAAAAGAATTTTAGCAAGTTTTTAAAAATGCCTGTGTGCGTCTGTGTGTATCAGTGATTACCCGACAGCCGAAACTATACGGACGATTTTGATCAAATTTGGAACGAAGGCCTACGAGACAATTAAACCAAGATTTTAAACGCAATAAGTATACAGGGGATGAAAATAAGGGTGTTATTTTGTTGGCAAATTTTCAAATATTAACGTAGAAGAATGAAATTCAGGTCATCAATAACTCGCATGAAATGCAATTTTTTGCAATTTTTTAAAACTTTCGAAATTGAAGTTACAGTTACAGACACATATATATTTTCTTTCATATACTTTTCAAGATATAAAACAATTGGAAATAGATTATGATACGTAGTTAAATAAAGGTTCTTTAAGAGATTTCTTTACGTAATAGAATTTGGTATAAATTTGCCTACATTTAAGGGGTTAAACATAAGCAATTATTCGAAATTGATTTATTCAAAATTCTCTCCAAGCATTTTTTTTTATATTTTCTAGTCAACCAGACACTCTTATGAATGCAACTAACCAGCTTTTTCTAAAGCTACTGGTATAGGAAAATATCAATTTTCAAATATTTAATATTGATATTGTTATAACTTTCTAACTATTTTGGTTGAAAACTTGGGATTTTGAAAATAAACCATTGTTCATTTCTACTAATGAAATGATATTATCATGATGAAAACACAACTTCCGGTTTTTCCGGAATGCAAACATTCTTACTTTATTTGAAAGGTAGCGAAATTTGCTTTAAAATGATATAACTATCCATAGTTATCTTGAAATTTTACATTTTACAATTCTTGGCCTAGTTCCGTCAAGATCGGCCATGATGTCTGGATGTCTTGGATAGGGAGGTTTATTAGGGCCAGTTTTTATTATATATTTCTAAAACAGCTAAATATTTCAAAAATATAAAATACCCCATATATTTTTTAGTATTTTGCAAGAAAGTCATGTAATGCACTAGCATTCACCTAGTTTTTTTTCTACATAAAACAAAATTGAAACCATAAACAATTCCAAAACTAAGACCACTAAACTGCCTGCATAAAGAATACACTTAAGTAAGAAGAAAGCAAATAGTCTATAAGCTAAAAACGGTCCAAAAAAAATAGTTCTACAAGTTCAATGAGTTTCCATCTCGATAAAATACAGTGAGGAGCAGGAAACAGTAGAAACCATTTTTCCATATTAATTCCATATTTCCAAAGTTACCCTAGACATCCCGTATATAATTTATTAAAGATGTAACCGTCAATCATTACCAAAATAATATAAAACTTTAGTAGTAATAGTAATGTTTTAAACAGTTGGCCTGTGATTTACGTTTTCCTATTTTCTATGTTACGTTGTGATTATATTTGAAACATTTGTTATTTTTAGTTCATAAATTTTGCCCTAGAAGGTATGTATTTTAATTATAAAATATGAAATAGCGTGAACTGAACATTTTCCACAATCCTTTTTAATCAAAATCATATTCAAACAGCAATAGTGCACATGCGATTTTCAGAAATTAAATTTTTATTTTTTCCCTTATTTGTTCTTTTTACGTAATTTAACGCTTCTACTGCAACTATATTACTCACTTTTTCAATTCTTTGTTGCACTGCAAAACTGTTCAAAGTTCTTTTTCTATCAAAGTCCATATTCCGGCGAATTCAATTTTACTTAAGAACAAAATAAAAAATTTTAAAGTTTGTTTTTTTTAGTTAAACTTAACAGCAAATGCAGGAAAGAAATATTTTTCAAGTAATTTGCATTTAAACGATGGAAATCCTTTAATTTAATGTTATAGCTGGCAAGCAGAGATATTGAATCTGTCACCACATGGGTTGCACGTATGGTTGGATAAACTCGACGTTTACTACAGTATAAATATTTGTGATACTGACAAGTGCAGATAAAATACTTAAGTTCGTAAATTTCTTAATATGTGACATTTCCTAATATCTTTTAACATCTTATACAAATTTTACACATTTACATAATAATGATCACTGAAGAATTAGTTGTGGTGTAACATACCATTCCATACATTCAATGAATGTAGAAAATTCTGCAACTTAACATTTATAAAATAAAATACGGTATGCCTGTATTCTTTTGAAAATATTAATATAGAGTACTGTATTACTATTCCCTAGTATGAATTTTGAGTAGGATAGAAAAAATCATTTAATTAAGGAAATTTTTATTACTAAAATGCACGTTTACAGTGGAGTTCATAAGACCAATTGTATACTGGTACACAGACGGATAATTTTGTATTTTGGCACATCACACAAGCTACATAATTACCGATTTATTTTATCGTATTCACCATTACACTTATATTTTGTATTAAAATCGATGTATGGAGCTACAAGACAGTTTACAAGACATCTGAATGTTAAATGCGAAAAGGGTTCCTGTTGTATTATTGGTTCAAGTTTCCAATATTCTAGATAAATTTTATATGGCATTTTCATGTTCACGATGGTTTTGGTGAGAGTTTTTCCACCATAATCTTGATAGTTTGAATGACTTTTTATCTATACTGCCACAATGTGAATTCCTCAATGCCCGTCTAAAAACACAATTTAGGGAATTATGAGCCAAAGCTACATTGCGAATGGAAATGATTTATCTTCAAAATATAATACGCTTAATTGTCAAAACAGTCGTAAACAACACATTTAGATAAGTAAGGATAATTTATTGTTATGTAACAATTATTATTTTTATTAGAAAAATTTGCATGAACTTTATCATAAGGTTTAACTTGCATGGGCTGTTGAATAATAGATTTTTTTTAACATTTGTTAGTGGGAATTTCTGTTCACACTACGAACGTGTTATAAATGTGCAAGTAAACCCAATTATAAACTACGAATAAATTGATTATGTTATACACTCTGTCAATTTAGAACCGCCTCGACGATTAAGCCTTTATGATTAAATGTCAGCGTTCTTCAATAAAATACATCATTAAACTGAATACGTCTAATCAAAAATAAACAATTCGATACATCTCACAAGCAAATTAAATACAATATTTAATCCTACTCAAATCATAATTTGTTACAGGCTAAATACTCACTAGAGCTTCCAGTCCGTAAAGGAAATTTATGCCACGGCATAGCTCGGTGGTGTAGGCGGGGTTCATACTTAAAGATCGTAAAAGGCACTCATAGCAACTCGTCAAAGTCGGTAGATATAGTCAAATTCATTTATAGCGGGAAAACGTCATGAACTGATGTTATATTGGTCTAACAGAAAACCAAAACGTTCACTCAAAAATCTACTATTTCTACAAAGTCTACTCCAAAAATATTAGCGCAGGTTCACCTAAACTTTAATAAAATCTTAAGCGTTAAGTATAATAGCCGCAATATGCGAAATGAAACCTAAAACTCACTAAACATTTCGATAAACCTACGTCAAAAATTATTGGCTTAACTAACGCAAAAATAACTGATCGAACGGTAATCTAATTCTACAAATTAACACGAAAAATACATCACCACAAAACTAAACAAACGCGATCAAAAAAATCTATGAGATCCTAAAATTTGTCAAACGTCGATATCGGTATGTAATACTTAAATTCTTCGAAAAATACAGCTCGTCTTCACACAATTAACAAACTGCGTATCTTTTGGCAAATCAGGTATCAGCAAAGATGTCTACAATCGGTAGGTCTATACCTATAAAAATACTTCAAAAGAGGGCGATTTATCGCACTACTCTCGTATACATAAAAATACAAACAGATGTTCGGGCCAGTACTTCATAAATTTACGTTACGTTATGATTTCAAATCTCATAATAAATCTGCAGTGCACTATAATCATTCTTGTTTGAAATAAAAAAAAAACGAAATAACAAACATTATAACCAATAGGCGGCGTTCTTTTGGAATGCATAACAAGATGTAATTGTGAGACAATTCGTCAAGATCATAATTAAAGAAAACATTCAGAAAAATTTAAAATCAGAAAAAAAATGCAAAAATGCAAAAAGGCAGCGTATTCAAACGTTTACATATAACACAAAAAAACACCAGAATTCATTAAAATTTGTCATACACAGAAAAACAAGATGCACAAAAGAATTTACTTTAAATTTGTTATACAAACATCTTTGATGCCTAGTGCTTGCCTCCACGGTGACGGAAGTGTGTTTGGGATTGATACTACACTAGCTTCTTCCAGCGTAACTTAAATCAAGAATCTTCCTTTCCATACATTTGATTGATCTTACAATTAGTTGCAATTGCGCTAATACTTAAAACTTACATAAAACTTCGATTACGCTACTATGTACAAGTTCCAATTATCACTTATTAATTTTAAAATAACGAAAAGCTTTTATATACAGCAGTTTGTAGTTTGGTTGATGCCGGCCGTATACCCAAAGTTACCATTTTAAAGAGAAACTGGTTACTGTAATTCACAAAAAAACACAAATTGCGAAACAGCAGGTCCATAGAACAAGGTTAAACACTTCATAAAAACCCGAAAACCACTTCTACGTTCCAAATATGTCATTAAGACAATCAATATATAACCAAAAGAGTAACTTAGGGTGCGGTGAGCCAATATATTATCTCTTTTATTGGAAACGGAGATCATTTTCTTCACGTTAACTCGATACAACCCCAAGTTTGCGTAACTTTTCCAATCTCCACTTAACTACCCCTTTTGCGGATATTGCACTGACCGCAAACTAACAACACATTTCTAACTAGACTGAACATAATTATTCCTTATCGTCCACATTGGTTTTTCAACCACCCTCGTTCTAATTTGCCCAAAAAACTCAAATATACCACTCTGTGCATACACAAAGCCTAAATTGAAAAAATGTCGGGAGAG
The DNA here is from genome assembly GCA_036346205.1 of Vesta saturnalis. Taxonomy (NCBI): domain Eukaryota; kingdom Metazoa; phylum Arthropoda; class Insecta; order Coleoptera; family Lampyridae; genus Vesta; species Vesta saturnalis. The sequence continues at coordinate 6,176,745 of JARFJB010000966.1, read as the reverse complement.
ATTGCTTTATCAGCAAGCCTCTTTCTACTCGAAATCTTATCTGAGAAATTTAATACTTAATGAAATGGAACTTTCATTCAAAATAGCCTTTAATCCTATGTACCTAAAATCAATTTCTTTATGTTAAAACCAAACTTTTATCAATAGAATAGATATTACAATGTAATATCTGAATACGTTTTTTTCATAAAATTTTTTATATGACGCAATCCCAACCTGATTTAACCAAACTAAAAAAATTAATAATAATAACTTATTTCTACAAAACTATCCCTATTTACAAATACACTAATATAAAAAATAACGAGAACATTTATTCTAACAATACTCTAATTGTCACCTGTGAATGAAACGTTATCTTATAAATAAAAATTTCCATTCATGAATATTTCCAAACCTAAAAAAAGGTAATAAAAAAACTCGCAAAAATTTACACTCTTTTAGCCCGAAATTAAAAAAATTAAACAAAACCAACTTATCTACAAGGTGATCCCTTAAAATTTACCCACAGGGTGACAAATTACCTTATCTTATTTACAAAATATAAGAGTGACTGAATATGGAATGTTTCATCATAACAAAACTAAATCATTGTCATAGTTTTTAAATGCAACAATTTGTATTTGATCACAGTTTCTTACCTTACGTTTATTAAATCCCTTCTATGTTAAATTGATATATTTCCAAACGGCGTAAAAAAATATTTCCATCTTTTTTCTGTGAGCGGTATTCACATAGCACGCTTTGGCCACTGAAATAGCGATAATACGGAAGAATACTCTAATAGTTATTTATGCAAGAAGTGCGAGATGTGACTGTTTACTGCACGCGGTGTGCAATGAACACTTTTTGTACGAGTTGCATACAATATATTTTCTACGTTCATTCAGACATAAAAATAAACGGTTTTACTATATGGCCATAAGTGTTATTAAATATAAAACTTGTTTAAATAATACAATATTTATTGTTTAATTATTATTGATCGTTACCGTCATTCACATTTTCAATAATATAGCTCATTTTATGCTATAGAACAATACTTCCATATTCGCTTTTTTCTATTTATTGAAACTGACAAACCACTATAACTTGTAGTGAGGAACCAAGAAACCTGTTTGCTACACGTATTCGATTTCGAGTAAAGAAACAACCTTCGTACACTCGATCGTTATTTATTTTTTTTTTGAAAAATTTTACACTAAATGAAAAATTTGAGTGCTTTAAATCTAATGTAATGGTTTACTAAGCAGATATACAATGACCTAATTACGTTTCACCTAATTAAAGAATATCACACTAAAAAAGCAAATTTAAACGTAATAACGTAAAATGTTTACCACGTGTTCAAAAGAAGTTTAGTTTTGTTGTCAATCCATGTCTTACTGACGTTTCTATATTTACATTTACACCTTTTACATAAGCTTAGTACTCATTCGTAGCGTGCAACAAAATGTTTATTGGACTAGTACACTAAACGATAAATGCTTACACTATAAATGACACAAAAAGTGTGCGTATTTTGAATGAACGAAGAAAAATGTTATTATACGTATCTAATTCTTGTACTTTAATGTAATCTGTAATTTTCACTACATAAAAATCATTACTTTGGCAATCAAAAATTAATCAAAAATTTTCACTTTTAACACATTGGATGCCATGGGTATCATCGGTGAACCCATTATCTTATTCAAACTAGGTCACGGGCATCACTCGTGCAGCATTAGAGTAACATTTAAATATATTTTCGTGGCTCTGTAGGACTGCTTTTATATTTGGTACGTGGCTTGGTAGTAAACAAAGGCAACATAATTACATAGAAGTATTATGTGTTTCCTATCTCGAATTTCTGTTCGCGATTAATAGGTAACCCTATAAAAATGATGTTATTTACGTACAAACTTCTGTAGTATGTGGGTGTATTTTGTTGTTGAACTCGTGTTTGTCGCTTTCGTAATATTTTGGGGCAGTGAAGAAAATATTAAGAGGTAATACAATAATTTTTATCCGTTTTTTTTATTTTAAAATTATATGTTTATTTTAGATAGAACAATGGATCAAATACCGTCCACCAGTGGAAGTAAGAAAATATTGAGAGGTAAAACACCAAGTTTTATAGGTTTTTTTTCTTTTATATTAAAATTATTTGTTTATTTTAGATAAAGTAATGGATCAAATACCATCCACCAGTGGCAGTAATTTAACTTCTAAGTCAACAAAGCGTAAAAAAAAGTATGTTGAAAAGAAAGATTTGAAATATGGTAACAAATCTCTATCTGGAACCGAATTATTGCAGTTAGCAAATGAAAGTAATGATAGTGATTTCGAAGAATAGGATTCAGAATGAGACGACCTTGGAGAAAGTAGTAGTAATAAAGATGAGAATAGTGATGGGAACAGTGACGTTGAGTTTGAGAAAGTAGAAAGTGTTCAAGAAGTGACAGAAAATGAGAGTCTTGAAACAGGGAATAATCGAAAAGAAACGGTAAATGAAAATGAAGAAGATGGTACGAATACGAAGCAAGAAATACAAAACGAAACTAATTTTTTCTAACGAAAATGAAGGAGTTGGCGCGAGGTTGACTGTCAGTCAAGAAAAACCATGGATCGGTGGAAGCTGAAAAACTCACAAAGCTAGTTTCAACTGTGTGCGAGAGATGCGAAAAATATTTGTGCCTAACGTGCTTTACGAAATTGCACTAACTTGTGTTTTCATTTGGTATCACCGTTGATACTATGGCACACACTTAATAAAATTTCATTCGTGTGCCTTGGGCATCACCGGTGAATTTTTGTGTTACTTCAGAAAAAAGTTTTTTTTACCATTATTTCTTGTATTTCTGGTTAAAAAATGTAATAAACATTATTTTGCATCATTTGCTTTTTAATGGCCTCCTGGGTACGCCTTGGGTCTCTTATGGTGGCAGGCAATGTGTTAATTTATTTTACTTACCTTCCTCAAGTGATTTGTTACATTTTTTTTAAAACGGATCACTCAATATAATCTTGGTTAACACACAGGTGTTTAATTCTCTATGTGAAATCCGCTAAAAGGCACGTAACTTAGTCAATTATAATTTACATTTTTATTCATATAACCATCAGCTCGGTAACTGATCGTTTATCTACGGGTGTATGAACATAAACCAGCAGACATCGCACTAAGCGTGTAAATGTCATCTCTCGCACCTAAATCCTTAGTTGGCCTCTGCTGTCATCAAACCTTCTTAATATTTTTAGCCACCAAATTTAAAACAGCTCCTTATCTTTTGCAATTTTGCACTTAAACAACTTTTTAAATAGTCAACTATTTTTACTCTAGGTCTGAATGCCATCGCTGATGATATATGATATGCAAAAAGTGTCAGTGTCGTAACATTACTTACTTTTCCTAAACTACACTTAAAAAATATTTGGTAAGCATATTCTGGTTTACACGTCTTCAGCGTTATTCATAAGCTCAAAACCTACAAACTGAAGTAATGTAGAACACCCGTCCGTAAAGCTCAAAGTAGACGCCTACAAAAACCAATACGTAAGTCAAAATTAATAATTCCTTCGCTTCCAAACAAAACTAAACTTATAAACCTATAAACTTTTGTCCTAGTGCCTAACCTTCCGAAAACCACCTGACGGTATAAATAAAATAAAAACAATTGCAATTAGCACAAGAAAATTGTCATGATCTAAAGGCGTCGATATGGACATGACCACATTTCGCCATGAATCGAGTAATTTATACTCAGTTTGCTTATTCACACCATCAATATTCAGTAAAAATCTGCACTTTTTGTGCCAAACGGGCGCAATCCACATTCTTTTACATGCATTCTAAACTCTGGAATGATCTTCTAGTTCCTACTTTCCTCTCACTTATGATATGAAAAAATTGACGGTAGCCTTTCATAGGTACCTATTCAATATACCCCTAGCGAGCCTTAGGGTCTTGACACGTTAGGCTAAACTTGGAGTTTTCAGGACCACAATTATTAAAGAAAAACGAAAGCGTAATCGTATGTTTAAAAACCAAGTCTGTAACACTAATGCCTTTATCCAGAATCTAACGTCGATTTAACCGTAAACCTACCTTTAAACACAATGATAGCCGTTCTTGGCTAATTAGCACGGTACTTTATCATTAAAGGTATACAAGAATACACCAAACTAAAATAATATCCACCGCAATGGTGAAACGACTAAAATCCGGAAAAGTATCGATAACCCTGGCTTACTCCCATCTTCCTTCCAACCTATTTAATCCTCAAAATATTCATCACGCAATCCCTTAATAAAGCAACATAATTTAGGGAATCTAAACTACAGCTTTTCATTGATGTTCTCGATCTCAATGTGTAGAAAATAGTCAAGAGATAGGACCACAGATCACGAGATTATTGCTTTCCCTCTTCTACAGCCCTGTGCTCAACACCTAAGCCTCAGAATTTTAAGCAAATTTTATACACCTGCTTGGTGTCCCACCCTAGGACAGGTGTAATGAAATCAGCTGTAGCCCAATTTTGTACCGTCCCTTCACATCGCAGGTGTATGTACCTAAGTTTCTAACCTAACAAATTAAGGATTCAACATTTTAGGCTACCTACTGCTAACGCCCCTTCTAACGCAAATCTTAATTCACAACAGAAAAAGCTGGTCAAGGTCAGATAGTTGAGTACAAAAATAGAAAAGGTGGAATAATTGGGGGAGCAGATAAACCACCCAGCGAGAATGCAACGATAAATCAAGATCAGTAAGTTCGAAAGCATCGGTAAACAAAAATTTGTATAAAATTACACCCTACACTGCAACGTTATGAGAAACAATATAGCTCAGAAGCTTTTACTGGACCTCCTCTAACTTAAATCGCAAACGTCACGTCAATAAAGAAAACGATGTCATTCACCAAAACTGGCCTATCTACACCCAAAACAATAACTCGCAAGTCGACAATAGCTGTCAGCAATTTGTGTCAGAAAAAATCGACTGATAATTATGAACACATCATAAAACACCTTAAAATTAAAAAATGCAAAAAGTCAGTACAAGCAAAATCAACAATTATACAATCTACCAAACGTCAAAAGCGGCTCAAAGCCAAATGGATTTGTCGATAATAAACAGGAAATTCTATATGAAAAAAGAAGTTAATAAACAAACTAAAATTATTTGTCGAAATTCTACTCAAATTCCCTAATTTACAGGAGTAAAAACGCATATGCACGTCTAGGGTCCGTCATCTGAACCATTCCAAACAAAAATATCAGAAATTTTAAAACCGCACCACGTTAGTCGTGCCAAGATGTTTAGGACGAAAATAATATCTGATATATAACAAACGCAATTTGCACTAGAACCAACATGTTTAGCGTGGGAAACGAAAAAACAGGCCCCACGTTATCAGCGTCAAAAATGTTATACGATCCATCCACAACAGGTGCCGTGCAGGTTTATTAAAGTAAGCGGGTTACAAATTAAACTTGGACAAGAAGGCGGAGTTTTAGTAAGATATAAAATATTTAAAATATTGCCTCACAATTCACATGTAGATTAATATTAATCTCAAAATCGATAACATGTCATAAGGGGGACTTTTCAATAGAAGGTCTTGGCGAGATGTTAAAAATAATCAATGATCGTAGAAAAAAACAATAAGTACCCATTCGACAAACCAGGGACCTAGTTCCAAACACAAAATTCGTATTATTCACTTTAAATTGCAAAATGTACCTCAAGAGTTGTTTAATAAGCTCTACAATTTTATTTGAATCCAAAATAATGAGCAATCAACCAAAATGGGTAATATTAACCCAATAACATCAAACCAATCTGAAAATTTGAAGCTGTTTAATTAAAAAAAACAGAATATTTGAAGCCGTGTAATAAAAAAAAAACGGAATATTTTGTAACCAGTACTGAAGATCAAAATGTTAGTCTTACTGTAATTGAAGGCCATATTTGAAACATAAGAACAAACACAAACAGAAAACAAAAAGTACATGTCAAATACGTTCCGTAAAATAATCAATTACTATACTTCCTCTAGGCGATTATAAGGCAGTGAAATGCTACTCACTCTAACAAATTTGATTTTTATGTCCATAAAACCTAATTTATCTCAAATCGATTTTAATTAAAATGAATTAAAAAACAACTACAATTGTGACAGATTCAATCGCAACACCTTGTATATATAAATTATGTCACCAGTAAATATGCTAAAAAGCACTTCGTTAATAAATGTAATGTTTTTTCAAGTAAATACCTTTATGTTTGGATATTACCTTTAATTAAAATATAAACTTTTCAAAACAATTGGTTTTTATCACATAAAAGAGTGTGTCTCAATAATTATTCAAATAAATTCACATTTTTGCATTAACAACTTCAAACTTCTAAAAAATTGATTTTACAACAAAGTTTACCTGGTTCACCAAAATCCAAGCCCAAGCAAAAACATTATAAATTGGTAAGGCCTTCAATAGAAAACTTAAGGTTGGGCAATCTATTAACAAATGCAGTCATTTATCTAATTCTGCTGAAATTATAACTACGTTATCTTATGTACAAAATATAAGAACGACTGAATACCAATTTTTTTATTATAGATTATTAATTAGTTAAAATGAAACAAAGAAGGCAACAACATTTTGATATTCATTCACAATTCTTACTAAAATAACTGTTTCCTACTTCTAAGAGGTATCCAAGTACATTCAAATTTTCTTGTGCGAAACCAATATGGCATAACATACACTTCCAAAAACCGTGAAATTCTTCTTGTGTGTACGTAATTTACACCTTTTGCCCTTCAATACACGAATCTTTGCTTTTATTTGGTTTACAAAAAACACTTTAAGTTCACTTTATTTAGTACTTGCTTTGGTTACGGAATATTAAAAACTATCCTTTAAAATGTATTTCGCATACGCAATTCTTCACTTTATTTTAGTTTAACATAATCTACCATTATGATTTAATCAAATCACCACCTTTCCAATTAAAAAGGGCCACTTTAATTTCTTTTACCCATCCTCTAAAATTAAGTGGTTCAATTTTTAAAAAACAAACCACTTCATATACTCTAAGTTTGTTCTCAGCATTTAAACGCTTTCTCAAAAGCATCAAAGTTTTAATTTTTTAGGTATTCTTTGATTTAGATAACGCTCAACCAGATAACTGGTTGTTTATGTCATGATGTAATTATAGTACACAAACTGTACTGGTTATGCTAGTATTTAACCAAACATTAAGGGAAACTCGCCTCTGCAGGCTACTTAAATGTAGAAACATAATTAAGCAAGCGCCATGTTAAGCGTCAATGTTTTCGCTTTCTATCCTAAACACCTAGTTTGTGTTTTTGTGTTAACCTTGTAGGTCATCAATCTTTCTTAATATTTTTAACCGCCAAATTTAAAACAGTCTGTTGAATAATTACTTTGCTAGGTGACGTGGATCCGAATTCTCAACCGTCTTCGTCTTTCTTGTAGTTGAAGCAAAAGTTAGTTCAGGGAACAATAAATTTATGATTAAGAAATGCCATATCTTCTACGAAACCAACTTGAATTGCGAAATCGCATTGAAAAAACCTGATAAAAATACTTTTAAATACGTGAAAGTTACTTTTATAAATAAACATATTTATTCTGTCAGCCATTGTGATTTACATCACTATGTCTTCACTATGTATCTTTAATCCAATATTCGAATTTGTTGGCTTTTTAACCGGTAAAAACAGAAAAACGGAATAATTTTTATCTTTCACAATACTATATTTAGAACAATTGTTTACATAGTCAATTATTTTTACACATACCACTATGTCCCAATTGTAGGAAACACAAAAATACTGGAAAACAATAATTTATATGGTTATTGGAGTAATTTTTTGACACATATAGCTGTTTCCTTCGATTGAAGTTTACCCTCAAGAAAAAAGCGCTTAAACCAGTTAGCTCTGACTTTTATCTAAATATAAATGAATGTTCATGGCTTATGCATATGTTGAGTTTGCTAGAGTCTAAGTTTTGATCGGGTTTACGTTTCATGCAAGTTCGAAAAGAACATTGTCCTCTGAACCAAACTAATTGTTAATCAGCAGTTACATGATCTTCAGGAATGTACGCCTTTTCGCATGTTGTACAACCAAACTAAACAAATCTCTGATTAGAGCTAGCCTGTCACTTGCTGGTACTTGCTACACCCATCATGTATAAGACAAATATGGAATAATATGATATTAATTCCAAGATATTGCAGCAGGTACAATATATGTAACATGCGCTTTATCTGTTCCCCAAAGCATTTTAGGAGCTCGATAGATGCTTGAAATTATTTATATTTTAGGTAAAGACCCGATACCTACAACTTAGCAACCTAAAAAATTAGTAACAATATCTACTTTGTTATTTTTCATGGAACACCCTATATATTTTTGCATTTTTGGATGGGAACCATATTTTGAATATTTTTTATTGAAACTATACCATGTCCATTTATTACGGTTTTTGAGGTATAGATTGTTTTCCGAAATCTTGATAGCTGGTGGACGTTTACAAAATGGACTGTAACTCCTATTTGATTGAGATATAAAGTTAAAATCCAATTACGTTTGTATTTTAAAAATGCCTTTCTCGCATGCATTTTTAAAATAAAAATCTTTGCCCGAGAATTATGCCTAAATTCATACATTTCAGTAAGAGCTAAAAATGTAAAAAATCTGTTTTTTACATGGAATTCCCTATTTTTTGTTACGTAATCGAATTGGCGATAAGGTTTGTTACAATGTGATATGACATGTTATTATATCTAAATCAAACTGTTCTAGAGTTATTTCCAAAATACGGAAAATTTTAATTCCTTAGCCATTATTTCGAGAACGATATGAATGGTTGTTATGGTGTCAGGTTGCGTTGACGCACCCTGTATATAGGATGTTATAATGACGTGTATTACGTGTTTGAGTGCGAGTGTATTAAGTTTGAACGAAAAAAATTTTTGTGTATATGCATAATGTATGTGGGTGTATGATACGCCACTGGAAATTTAGGAGAAATATAATTCTGTATGTAGATACGTGTATTTGAATATGTAGAGACTTTAGTGTTGGAATAAATTAGATTCTGATAAATGTAAATGTGAAGAGAAATTTATCAATGGGACGATAATGTATTGCTACTGTTTTGCTGCTGTTAGAAATGGAATGTTGAAGATAAGATGAGTAATCTTTGCCAGAAGATGTGATGTATAAGTGTAGAACGTTTTAGAAAATATGTAGGGAAAGATTGGGTATGTTTAAGTGTTAATTTCAGAAAGTTTTGTAATGTTGTGCAATTGTTTTGAGAATACGTGTATGTATATGGAATTTGAGACCTTAGACGGTGCTTATTTTGCAAATGTTGCGGAGGAGATTGAGCCAGGTTGGAGATAACTGTTAAAAGTTGTGTAATGGTCCAGAGTGGCCACTGAATGAATGTGGTGACGTGATTTCTTCATGAAGTAATTGTAAAATTTGTAAGCAGATTTATAAAAGATATACAGTTATTACGTTAGTGTTAAGTGTAGCGCGTGTTCTTGTAACGAGATTTAGTTAAAATTATTTATGAGACCACCTTGTTAAGTGAACGAAGTGTTCGTTGTATATTAAGTCAATGTTTAAGTAACGTTATATGACATTGAAAGTTTATTTGTATAAGGGTTGCTAGAAATTTAAGAGGCAACCAAAGGTTTACCGTTATTACATGTTTGTGGAGTAATAACCTCGCATAGTGAACTAATCGCGAGTGCACAGAGGAATAAGTTTTGTTGAGCCTTTGTAATGTGCTTCAGGCAATTTTAAGGAGTACCAATGGACTGCAATTAATTGATTTACGGAAGAAAGAAGAAAGAAAATCAAGGATTAATGGACAATTTGTTAAGTAAGAAATTAGATTTAAGCATGTTAAGTACTCATTTAAGCCCGATTATCTTTTTTGTTAGTTTATTTGCGTATAGTTGTTTAAATTATTAAATAGTTTTGAAAGGAAAAGATAATCGTTCTTGAGTCTTATTGTATGGTTTGTTTTAGTAGTAAGAATGCAAAGTGGTATTTGGTGGTTTAACTTTCAACCACGCTGATGTAATTTATGTAGATATTTGTATTTTGTTTTATTTTATGCAGGACAATATATATATATATATATATATATATATATATATATATATATATATATATATATATATATATATATATATATATATTTATTTATATTTTACTTTGTTGTTTATTAGCCAGGTTGCTTGCAAAATTTTCATGTTAGTTTCATTAGCGCAATGCACAATTAGGATCAGCTGTTAGTTTAAATTTATTAAGTATAATAAAAGTTTGAGTTTTGAAACCTTAAATGTTTGAATGTAATTTGAATTTAAAAATTAAATAAATTTAAAAGATATTTCATTTAGGAATTTTAAAATAATTAATCATTGAATAAAGTAGTTTAATTAATAAGTAGAAATATAATGTTATTTGAATAATTTGTGATAATTTTTTTTGGAATTTTGGTATACGAGGTGTATTAAAAGTTTTTAAAACCTGGGTAAATATAAATTTATTTGAGTTTGAGTTGAATTGTTTGGGAGGTGTTTGTTTTAGAACCTTGTATAAGAGTTTAGAGTAAGCACCCTACTTTAAATAAGTAGGGTTAATTTACCGTTATTACGGACAGCATCTTATTTTGTAATCTTTAAGGATCCAAACTTATAGGGCATTATAAAGTTAAGTTTTTCTTTAAGTTTCTGAAGGTGATCATTATCGATCAACATATTCATTATCGGCAATGGGGTAAATGGACCACAGTGTTACATGCGAACTATTTTGATTAACAATTATTTTGACAAATGCCGTTAGTGGATTTGAGAATCCGATAGTTTTCCAAATGAAGTTAGAATATATAAGATTAGTGAATGATGTTGAGGTAAATGTGTGGTTATTTGTGAATGGAAATGTTAGAATGTTGCGAATTGATGATGTTGCAGTGTTAGCATAGGTTTGTATAATATGCTAATTTAATAGAATTGATGTGAAATTTGTTGTGTAAGTTTAATGAAGTTAGTGAGATGATTGTAGATTGTGTGTGTGTGTGATGTGTGTGTGTGTGTGTGGGTGTGTGTGTGTAAGTGTGTGTTGTGTGTGTGTTGATGTTGTGGTGTGTGATTGTGTGTCGTGTCGTGGTGTTGTGATGTGTGAAATGTGTGTGTGTTGTGTGTAGTGTATGTGTGTGTAAGGTGTGTTGTGTGTGTGTGGTGTGTGTGCGTGTGTGTTGTGTTGTTAGATGTGTCGCTAGTGAGGTTCGTGTTGTGTGTGTTGTGCGTGTTGGATGTGGTGTGTGCTGTGTGAGTGTGTGCGTGTTGGCTTGTGTGTGTGCGTGTGTGCTTTGCGTGTGTCGTGTGTGCTGTGTGTGATAGCATGTGCCGTGTGTGTGTCGTGTGTGTGTGCGTGTGTGCCGTATGTGTGCGTTTGGATGTGTCTGTGAGCGTGTGTGCGTGTGTGCGTGTGTGTCGTGTTGCTTGTGGTTGTGTGTGCTGTGTGTGTGTGTGCTGTGTGTGTGTGTGTGTGTGTGTCCGTGTTGTGTCCGTGTGTAAAGTGTCTGTGCGTGTGTCGTGTGTCATGTGTGTTGCTGTGGTCTGTGTGTCTGTGGATCTGTGTGTCTGTGTGTCTGTGTGTCTGTGTAGTCTGTGTGTGTGTGTGTGTTGTGTGTGTGTGTGTGTGTGTTGTGTGTGTGCTGTGCTGTGTGCTGTGTTGTGTTGTGTGTGTGTGCTGTGTGATCTTGCGTGTGTGTGTGTGTGTGTGTGTGTGTGTGTGTTGTGTGTGTGTGCTGTGTGTGTGTGTGTGTGTGTGTTGTGTTGTGTGTGTGCTGTGTGTCTGTGTGTTGTGGTCCTAGTCTGTGTCTGTGTGTCTGTTGTTCTGTGTGTGGTCTGTGTGTGTGTGTGTCAGTTGTGTGTGTGTGTGTGTGTGTGTGTATGTGTGTGTGTGTGTGGCGTGTGTGTGTGTGTGTGGCGTGTGCGTGTGTGTGTGTCTGTGTGTCTGCTTATCACGTCATTTGGCAGTGTGATAATCTTCAAGCTATTCTTTTATAATTACCTACTTATGGATTATGACTAATTTGCTGTTAGTGATGAATCTAGAATACCTATTTATAATTGTATTCTATTCAAGAATTTTATTTTATTTTCAAAGAATGTAATTAGTCTGGAATGTTTATTATTGGCAAAGTTAAAAGGTTTAGTTGAATAGTAATTACTTTGGCATTTATTTAGTACTCTTTCTTGCTTTATCCTTTATGTATATATATATATATATATATATATATATATATATATATATATATATATATATATATATATATATATATGTATATATCATATATCAGTCATTTATTATTAGGTTATTTCGGTTAAAATGTATGGAGTTTTCCTTGGTTTTTTGATAATTGCTTGTGTTTTTGGTGTACTTTGCATTTTGGCATTTGACTTCAGTCACATTCACGTTACCTTCGAATAGGGGATTATTTTGCTGTTGTTAGTTGTCAGACAATTTTAAAAAATGGAGGGAAGGAACGAAGATTTTCGGCGTATTTTACTTTTTTATTTCCATAGAGGAAAGAGAGCTGCTGAGGCTCACCATAATTGAACAAGATCGTCATATTATTGTTAAAGAGATTGCAAAAAGGTTAAGTGTATCGCACACAACATGAGAAAAACATTTAAAACGCCTTGGACTGGTTAAGAAGCTCGATATTTGGGTACCGCATGAATTGAAAGAGATTCACATAACACAACGAATCAACATTTGCGATATGCACCTTAAGCGCAATGAAGTTGATTCTTGCCTGGAAGGAATCATAACTGTAAATGAAAAATGGGTAACATACAGCCACATAATTCGAAAACGATCATGGTGCGAGAACGATGAACCAACTCAAACCACACCGAAAGCTGAATTGCATCAAAAGAAGATCATGTTGTCAATTTGGTCGGATTACAAAGGTGTTTTGTATTTTGAACTGCATCCAAGAAACCAGACGATGAACTCAGATCTGTATTGTCAAAAACTAATGAAATTAGATGAAACAATCAAAGAAAAACGTCCAGAATTGGTAAATCGGTAAGGAGTAGTGTCCCACTACGGCAAAGGGACATATTTGGCTACTCGTGGGAAATTATTGTAGCTTGGTTGGGAAGTTATATTACATCCCCCATATAGCCCTGACCTGGTACCATCTGATTACCATTTATTTCGCAGTTTGCAGAATTGTTTGAATGGTAAAACTTTTGCAACTGACGATGACCTTAAATCGAACTTGGTTCAATTCTTTGCTCATAAAAACCAGAAGTTCCATGAGCGCGGAATCATGAAGCTGCAAGAAAGACGACAAAAGGTTATTGAACAAAATGGAGAGTATGTAGTTGATAAAAGATTATTTTTTCTATAAAAAATGAGTTTTATTTCAAACGGCAAAACCGAAATTATTTAGATTTTAACCTATTATTATCTGTAATATCTGCAATAAATAGTTATTTTTTTATATAATAGTGTTCATGTAAGCTTAATTTATAAATGTATTCCAGCAATAACCAATCAGTACAAGAGGGTAATAAAAAAGGTGTATCTAAAAAAGGTGGGTCCATCGGACCCATACTGCCCGGTAACGTTACTCGGAGTTAATGCATACGTTAAAGTCATCTTTAAACTACAAACTTAATTGGATTTCAACTTTTTATCTTAATCCAAATAGAAGATACAGTTCATTTTGTAAACGTCAACCAGCTGTCAAGATTTCGGAAAATAATTTTTAACTAAAAAATCGTAATAGATGGGCATGATATAGTTTCAATAAAAAGGCTTCAAATTTAAAGTCTCCATCCGAAAACGCAAAAATATATAGGGTGTTCCATTGAAATTAACAAAGTGGATGGCGACCTACGGCATAACTGGAAGCGCTAGACAATAGTTTAGTTGAAGAGAACGCAATCAATTATACCAGATTCTAAATTTTCAAGTTCTTAGTTTGGCCACTACTCCATACATTTCTAATGAACGGGTTTGCTGAGACACCCTGTATATACTCAAATTTCCACTAAAGTTGTTTTCTTTCTAAAACCGTAGACTGACAGAATGTTTCTCGTTCTAAATTCCAAGTACCTGTTCTGATATTGTGTTATACCACATTTTGTCTTTGTCACACTAAGGCACAACAAGTTTCCGTGCAATCCCTGTTTCTTTATTGGTTTATTTTCCAACATTTTCAGAGTGTAGTCTTTAAATAAAAGAACGTTTTAATTATATCTATTTGTAAACATGGGCGTGAACGCTTTTAAGGTCACACATGTTGATACATAGATACATGTTCATGCGTACCACTCCAGCCATTAAAAAAACAATTGCAACGTAGTAGTTATAATCAAAATTTATGGTCTCTCAATTCATGGTCTTCGCTTCATTCTTTAATTAGTTAATTATGTCATCTGGATCCTTTCAATTAATGCTTTACCTCTAGAATTCGCTGCTTAATATTTCTCCGAAATACTTTCGGTGTACAAGAAAAAAATTAAGAGCTTTACTTGTACATTTCTTAATGTTGTTTATGTGTTAAGCACATTTAATAGTGAAATAACTGTTTGTGGTACTCCCACAAAGTGTAATTACTATTAGTTAGTAAAATTAATTTATTGAGAAAAGGTTCGTAAAATTCCCACTAACACTTATTTTTAAAGATGTTTTAACTTTAAAACGACAATTCGTTATAAAGGTTGATGTCTACCCTTTCACAATTTTTGGTGCGCTACACAGTATTTTAATTTGTAATTTAGTTATTGGAGAATAGAAGAAAACTAATTATTAAAGTAAAATATTGATTTTAAAATATACACTATCAAGTCACGTGAAAACGTGAAAATTTACAAAGATAAAGCTTACAAATGACAACCCTTACATTCAGATGTATAGAAAACGAGACAAGGTAGAATAAAGAAAATCTGTGTAAGTAAAAGTTCCATTTATGGAAATACTTAATACATATGGATGCCCATTACACATGCGTAAATAATATAGTTTATTAGAACCTTGTCAGAAAGATTACGATGCGATGTATTAAACTCATTCACTAGAGTTTAACTTGAAACAAAACATTTTGGCAGATAAGTATAAGCTTCAGAATATTTTTTTCAGATTTCTATTGAAAGAAAACCATGAAACATCGTAATAAAATTCAGTTTCTCAGATCAGAATAGCGTTTGAAAAAGAAATTTGGTTTTTGCTCGTTTACTTTTTATATCACCTTTCCAGATCTCTCTATATCAGTATGTGGAAATTTAAAAAAAGTGTGACATTCATTGTAAACATTTTATAGAAATGAGAATTGTAATAAATTCAGTGAATAATGTTATTGAAAAAATGTACTTTATTGCTTTCTATATTAAATTAGTTATCGCTTAAGAATTGCTCACATATACGTTTTCTTCCAATATTATTTGAAGAGATATATAATCTTTATATACTTTTTTATACGTACGATATTAAAATAAACTATTCTACGTCATATATTATTTTTGAGTTATGCAGGTATTTTGGTTCACAAATTTAACGATAACGTTTATTATTATCCCTAAATTCAATTCTCCTAGCATTCGTCTAAAATCACATTGAATTTTTTTTCAATTACATTAACAATTGCAGTGAGCGGTTAGGTAACACAATTTTCGCACAACTAAGGAATCGTAAAATTATTGCAAAGGAGGAATCATTATTTTTCTTTCCAAAGTAGAAGTTTACAATAAGGGGCTAAGTTTGTAAAGACACCAATTACTTTCTCTAGCGGTTCATGGAATATTATATATATATATATATATATATATATATATATATATATATATATATATATATATATATATATATATATATATATATATATATATATATATATATATATATATATATATATATACAGGGTGAGTCAGTTTTTGTAGACAAACTTTAACAGGAGATAGAACACATGTTTCTAAAAAGAAAAGTTCCTATAAACATATGTCGTAGAAGGCTTCGTTTACGAGATACAGGGTGTTGAATATAATTTTTTTTTCTCAAATTTTCATTATAACTCATAAACGAATGCTTAGATTTTTTTCATGTTGGGGGGATAATGTCTATTAATTAAGGGGCATAAAACAAGCGATAAGAATGTTCACAAACTTGCACAGTGGCGGAGTGAAGGGGGTGCTCAACCACTTTCATAATCATAACTTCTACGCCAATGACTATTTTTAAAAAAAACTGTTATTTTCATTATCTACATACAGTTTAACAAAAATAATGTACCATATTCTGTTTCGAAATTCCTGTGCGTTTCCGAGTTATTTTGATTTTTAATGTTTGGTGTGGTACTAAGTTAAGTAATGTGCTTTATGTGAATAATTGAATATAAAGTTTTTAACAAAAAAGATATAATAAAACATTTAGAGCCATTTTAGTACCTAACGATCGTTTCTTTAAAATTTCAAATACATTTTCATTGATATATAATAGGTAGGTTATCGGTTTTCTTTAGTATCCATTGTTATTATCCTCGTATAAAAAGAAATGCATAATTATTATTGTTATGCGGTCAATACTTTCTGTATAATTATGTATGTATCAATTTCGCCATGAACACGTATGTAGTTTTTAAGTGAGATTCTAATAAGTTATAGACTGCTGCTCACTTGCATTAAAGAGCCGCCACTGTATCAAGCCATGCTCAAATACAAGACTTTTGTAAATTGAAATCTGTTTAGTACACTAATTTTAACAATCCTTATTTATTATTGTAACAATACTTAATTAATAATTGTGAAGTTAATAAGAATTCTTAGCAATAACGATTTATAATTAAATAACAATAACACTAGTATAATAAAATTAGACACTTTGTTCAAAATGTAAACCGTTCTTTTCAATACACATTTCACAGCGACGTACAATAGAACGTCTTAAGTTAACTAAATGATGCACCCTTATTTCATTGCAACAAAATATGATACTCCTTGGAAAACAAGTAAGTATTAAATTTTATATTTTGAAACGACAGTTTGACTTTTTACAAACACTTGCTTCATCTTGAATAATTTCACTTTTATTAATTATTGTTTTTAAGTTCAAAAAGTTGTTTCATTTGATTTGCCAGCTTTTAATTAGTGTAACATGCCGTTTACATTTACAAGTAGCGAACAAGCCGACATTCATTTTATTTATGGATTCGCAAATGGGAATTCAAGGTACGCAGCTAGGGAGTATCGGAGAAGATTTCCAAATAGACGACAACCTCATCATTCCGTTTTTGTGAGTATCCATCGTCGATTTGTTAACCAGGGTTTGAAAAATGTACATGGGGGCCGACAGAACAACCGTGGATGAGATAGAATTGGAGAGGGTATATTGCGTGAATTTAATAGGAACCCAACGACAAGTACTCGACGTACTGCTGTTGCTCTTGATATTTCCCAAAGTAAAGTTTCCCGGGTTTTAAAACGGGATCACAGACGCCCATATCATTTTCAACCTGTTCATGGTTTATGTCCAGGTGACGCCGAACGAAGACTTAATTATTGTAGGTGGGTTCTTAACTCCATTCAAAATAATAGAGATTTCTTATCCAACATACTGTGGACTGATTAATCCTGTTTTACTCGTCGTGGTATCGTAAACTTTCACAATCTGCATATATGGGCACATGAAAACCCACATGCCATTCGACCAAGAAGTTTTCAACATGAATTTAGTACAAATGTCTGGATTGGAATTTACGGCAACCACGTGTTTGGACCTTATTTCTTGCGACAACGTGTAAATTCAGAAAATTTCCTACAATTTTTAGAAGAAGAACATGTTAATATGTGGGAAGACATTCCTTTGAATTTAAGAGGACATTCTTGATTTCAGCTTGATGGATGTCCGGCCCATTATGGCAGAAATGTAAGAAATTGGCTAAACAATAACTACCCGGGGAGGTGGATAGGTCGTGAAAGTTCAGTGGCGTGGCCTCCTAGATCCCCCGATTTAACGCCACTTGACTTTTTTGTATGGGGATTCATGAAGGAAAAAGTGTATACCACTCCGGTTAATACACTTGAAGGAGTTCACAATCGCATCAGAGATGCTTGCAATGAAATAAGGGTGCATCATTTAATTAACTTAAGACGTTTTATTGTACGTCGATGTGAAGTGTGTATTGAAAAGAACGGTTTACATTTTGAACAAAGTGTCTAATTTTATTACACTAGTGTTATTGTTATTTATTTATAAATCGTTATTGCTAAGAATTCTTATTAATTTCACAATTATTAATTAAGTACTGTTACAATAATAAATAAGAATTGTTAAAATTAGTGTACTAAACAGATTTCAATTTACAAAAGTCTTGTATTAGAGTATGGCTTGATACAGTGGCGGACCTTTAATGCGAGCAAGTGAGCAGCGGTCTATAACTTATTAGAATCTCACTTAAAAACTACATACATGTTCATGGCGAAATTGATACATACATAATTATACAGAAAGTATTGACCGCATAACAATAATAATTATGCATTTCTTTTTATACGAGGATAATAACAATGGATACTAAAAAAAACCGATAACCTACCTATTCATGAATGAAAATGTATTTGAAATTTTAAAGAAACGATCGTTAGGTACTAAAATGGCTCTAAATGTTTTATTATATCTTTTTTATTAAAAACTTTATATTCAATTATTCACATAAAGCACATTACTTAACTTAGTACCACATCAAACACTAAAAATCAAAATAACTCGGAAACGCACAGGAATTTAGAAACAGAAGAAGGCACATTATTTTTGTTAAACTGTATGTAGATAATGAAAATAACAGTTTTTTTAAAAAATAGTCATTGGCGTAGAAGTTATGTTTATGAAAGTGGTTGAGCACCCCCTCCACTCCGCCACTGTGCAAGTTTGGGAACATTCTTATCGCTTGTTTTATACCCCTTAATTAATAGACATTATCCCCCCAACATGAAAAAATCTAAGCATTCCTTTATGAATTATAATGAAAATTTGAGAAAAAAAAATTATATTCAACACCCTGTATCTCGGAAACGAAGCCTCCTACGACATATGTTCACAGGAACTTTTCTTTTTAGAAACGTGTGTTCTATCTCCTTTAAAGTTTGCCTACAAAAACTGACTCACCTGTATATATATAATATATATATATAATATATATATATATTATATATATATATATATATATATATATATATATATATATATATATATATATATATATATATATATATATATATATATATATATATATATATATAATGTATATTTAAATCGCTTATGACGCAGAGTGTTTCTCTTAGTTCACCGACCATGGTTAGGAAAACTGAATGTACACTTACTTTCTATTTTATATTATATGATTGATGAAAACATGTAACCTCACGGGCTGTATTAAGATAAGCTTTTTGAAACTTTTACCGACTATAAATGCGTATTGTAATGTTTCTAACATATATTCCAATAAAATAGAATAGCGACATTTGCAGTTGTGGTTGCTATCTTATGATATATGTACATATACATATATATATATATATATATATATATATATATATATATATATTATATATACTGTACATAATAGGAAACTAATTACCATAGATAAAGTTTCGATAAGCGACAGGAAGACGTTAACAATAACTATTAAACACCTGCGTTCACATACATGATTTAATCCACTTTAAACTCTTTCCATAAATTCCATTTACGTATGCGTTTGTATAGATTAATGCTTTCATTCCAATGGCATGTGTAATGCGCAGTTCTGTGTGCACGTAAGAATAAGTAAAACAATTACAGCGTCACTGCCTTACGTTTTTAAGTGGATGTTTTCTATGCCACACCAACCATGCCTTACCCTATTTAAAAATCTTACGACGCAGAGCGTTCCTCCACGGTTAAGAAAACTGAATGTACACTTACTTTCTATTTTAGATTCCATGATTGATAAATCACGGGTTGTATTAAGATAAGCTTTATTGAAACTTTTACCGACTATAAATGCGTATTGTAATATTTCTAACATTCAAATATTCCAATAAAACAGAATAGCGGCATGTTGGATACAAATGGAAAAAATTTTTTTTGTTCATTTCTCAGAAAATTTTATTCTAGATAAAAGAAGAATATCTCATTTCTTATACAAGGGAGATTCGAAAATGTGAATGCGGCTCAAATATGCAATTTTAACCAGCTTCTCTAAAAAATGTCTGCCGACGTTTTTCCTTTGTTTTTTTTTCTACCATCCCCGTATTTTTCGGGAAACAAAATATTTCGGAGGTAAGTTATTTTCTAGTGGAACAAGAATACGCTATGTAGCATAAGTTTTATTTGCCCCATAAGTGGAAAATTAGTTTATTCACAATTATCCTTAAAAATACCTCAATTTTTGTATCCAATGTGGAAAACTAAATATTCCTTCAAGAGTATACCTAGCAAATGTGAGGGGATTATAGAGAACGTAAAAACATTTAAATTTTAACATTTTGGAATAACTCATTATGTACCTTTCTGAAACGTTACAATAACTAAAAGAATCTTCAAATTTCAAGGAAGGCGTTTTATTCAAAATATGGGAATAACCTACATTAATTGATAATTGAACACAAACATAAAACAAAGGTGTGAAAAAAAGTTTCCTATATCATTATCATTCAATGTGGTGCCCACCGTTCTCTATTCAAAGTATTATATGTTTGTGCATTTCTTGATACACATTTCTCAACATTTTCGGAGTTACTGTTCGAACACAATTTCTAATTGTATTTTCCAAATGTTGAATATCTCTGAATGGTCGCTGTTTATAAACTTTCTCCCTTAAATATCTCCATAGTAAAAAGTCCATTGGGGTGATGTCGGGCGATCTTGCAGGCCATGGATTGTTGGCATATCTTCCTACCCAGCGATTAGGAAATATTAGATAGCCATGACTTTACCGCCACCGTCGAGTGAATAGATGCCCCATCTTGTTGTAAAAACATTTTGATTCTGGTTTTCAGTGGAAGGTTATCCAAATAATTTGATAAATATATCTGAAGCATATTTAAATATCTTGCAGAATTTAAATTTTCTCTAAAATTACTGGTCCCACAATTTCATCATTTAAAATTCCACACCAAACGTTGATTTTAAACTAATATTGATCCCAGCATTCGATCTTAAAGTTAGAGTTTTCATCTGCCCACCATCTACAGTTTTGCGAACTTACTATACCGTTTGATGTAAAACTGAATTCGTCGGAATAAAGAATTCTTCTCGAAAAATATTCATCATTCTCTATTTCTCCTTGGAACCAAAAAGGAAATTCTAACCTTGCGTGTGGGTCTCTTTCCTGAAGGGTATGAATAAATTTGGGTTTGTATGGCTTGAATTTATTTAATCGCATAATTTTTCTAATTGATCGCTCAGAAACATCGGTAATTTCTTGCCGCTGTGATAATGATGTCCTAGGATTCTCCACAGTAGATAGAACAACATTCATAACATTGTCATCATTACCAGTTATATTTCGTGTTTTGTTTTATATTTATTTTCAACAGATACATTTTCTTTAAATTTTTTATTATCTGTGTGTTGCATGCAGTCTCGCGAGAAGTATGTTAATTACACCATGCACTAAAACAATCTCAACTTTGTCTTGGACACTTATACGTGCAGGAATTACCGTAAATAATTAGTTTTTAGACACCAGCGAAAATTAAACTAACAGCGATATCGGAAATGTCAAAATGATATTGTTGACTATTATCAATTTTTTTTCAAAGCCTACTTTGCAAAATAGCAAAGCGAAATAAGGAATAATGAGTACTTGTGAGACACAGCTGTGGTTGTGAATAAAGAAATCAATTTTTGTTCATTTGGGGACAAGGATTTATTGATAAAATTTAAGTGTTTTGATGTTCTCTATAACCCTCTCACATTTATTAGGTACAATCTTGAAGGAATAGGTAGTTTTCCCCATTGGATACAAAAATTGAGGTATTTTTTTTGTGAATAACCTAACTTTGTTACTTATGGGGCAAAAAAAACTTATGCTTTTTAGCATATTGTTGTTCCATCAGATAATAACTTACCTCTAAAATATTTTGTTTCCCGCAAAATACAGGGTGGTAGAAAAAAAAAAAACGTAAATATTTTTTTCAAACAAGCTGACTGAAATTTCGTATTTGATATATCTGTTCCATTCTAAACAACTTCTTCAAATGACATTTTTGTGCATTTTGAAAAATAAGGTACTTTACTCTTGAGACGCATTCACATTTTCGAATCTCTAAGAAACGAGATATTCAAATGTTTGCATGTCCATTTTAGGTTTGCGATCAAACTTTTACCAAGAATAAAATTTTCTGAGAAATGAACAATAGAAACTTTTTCCATTTGTATTCAACTTTATGCTGGTCACTGCGTATAGACAGTGTGTCAAAATTGGTCTGTGCAGTACTGCTATCTTGGAAACTATAAGAGATCGAAAGACGGTTGAATGGAGAAAGTTTTAGAGAATTTTGAGCCCACTAAAATGCCATTCTGAAATTAAGGCTATCTCAAATATTGTTCAAAATATTCGAAAAAAACTGAAAATCGACAATTTGTATTTTTAGCTATATCTCTTTTATTTGAACAGATATAAAAAAATGAATTATACTTTGCCATTGCCACTTTTTATCCTCTATTAATTGGTAAAAAATTAATTCGACTCTTCGTCGATTCGAGACCACCAACTTTATTTTTTCATATGGGGCGGAAATTAGCTAATAGTATAAAATGATTCCTTTTTTTATTCTAAATCCAACGATGTATAACACTTAATGATAATTCGACGTTTCGACCCTCATTCTTCACATTTTCAAATATTTCTTTTTTTATGAAACATTGTTAAAAAAAAAACTACCAAAGCAATTTATTCTGAAAATGTTCATTTATTTCAACTTATAATTCATAATAGGACGTTTCGACTCATCAAAAGCATCATCAAGTAATCTTTTATGGACAGCGTCTACCTATTCGTAAATAACTATTTATTACAATATCAAAAAAGCCTGTCCAAACCTTGCCTTAAACAATGACTGATAAATAACTCTTTTATTAAGTATAAATTTAAGTAAACACCTAAAAATACATTTACTTCAAGTGAAAATATTTAGAAAAATGTGAAAAATCCTAATAAAACACTTAAAAATTAACTACAGCTAAATAATGAATTCGATTATTGTAAATTTCTGGTAGTAGGCTTGATGAGTTTAAAACAATTATTGCATCATCAAGTAATCTCTTAACAGTAGCTACCTATTCGTACATAACTATTTATTACGATATCGAAAAAGCCTTTCCAAAACTCGTCTTAAAAATACTTGGTATTCATAAATAAATTGCTCAAAAGGAGTGAAAATAAATTGGAATATTCAAAAAACACATGGTAGTTATTAGGGTTTTATGTCAAATGTTACTCATTTAAACCATAAAATTATGACTAAAAGGTAATTAAAAAATATGTTTAGCAATGAATCATACATTTTACAATGCTACAATATCAAATAATAGTGTTTTATATTAATATTAAATGTATTTTACAGGATAATTATAAAACCGACATTAGTTCTGCATACTATTATTCAAAATGTTGACCATTTTTTTCAATGCACTTTCCACATTTTTTTGCGAAAGTTCTGGTTACTCGACGTTTTACGATTAATATTTATGCACTGTCTTTGGTTTTCACCAAATATTTCTGAAACACATATATTTCAAAGATATAAATATATAACAAATAATTTATGTCCTGTGTAATTTTTTGTTATGATACGTAATTTGTCGGGAAAAACAATCTTAAAGTGGAGTTTAAGTGATGATTAAAATTTTTTCAGTATCAGCGTTAAAGAAAAATGTGTAAACATAAAGTTTGTTAATGCCAAATAAGCCTTGAAAATGAAAAGATAAGTTTCAAAATGCTTAAACTTTATTTAATGGCAACAATGATTTAAATACATATAATTCCAATATTTCTTTACATAATTATTTATATCTTATTATAATTTACATCAAGTTTGCTGTTTTACCTTAATGATTTGTTGCTATAACTACTTGTTATTTTACTTATATATTCTCTCTTGTTGAGATACATGTTGTATTGAAACGTCTAGAGAAAGTGTATAATAGAAATTGTGGAATTGTGTTATATATAGTATATTAATGCTATTAAATATTAACCTCTATTTGAGACAAAGGTTTACATATCCCTCTGACAAATTTATTATTGTACTTTTTAAAATGTTGCCTATTCTCTTTATGAATGGATTACAGATGTTGCCTAATGATCCTAAATATATTTTTGTTCTATTAATAAAATGAATGTTTTAGTGTTTTATAAAATTCATTCAATTTAGGGTAAATATCACCTTATTAGTGGGTCGTAAAAATTTACAGTCATAAAAAATTTAATTTTTAGAAATGTTATGGTTTAACTACATGTAATAGACATAAATGTGTCAACAATGAAATTTTAGTGGCTCGACATATTTCTAAAATTAATATTAAGCATTTTTAATTCATGGTATATTTATTAGTTTCTTTGATTAATAAAAAATTGTTGTGATACACTGAAATGATGGACTATTAGATAATTGTCTTTAAAACACTGTTTGGGTGTTTTTAATGGCGTACTTATGTTTTGATAACACTTACAGTTATCTTCGTTAGTAGTATACAATCTTTCAATAACTTAACCCAAAAAGTGTAAGTGTAATAGTAGTGAAAGTTTACTTTTCAAACTTTTACTGTCATTGTCTTCATCCATTTGAACATTACCATTAGTCATCTTGATATTAATGTACATTCTTTTGATGTTTTCATGGTAGTATCGTAAGTAAGAACAGTATGACTATCGCCAAGTTTTGAGTAATGGAGACCGCACTAAGGTGAAATTCTTTTAGTAGAGCAAAATTTTAGTGACAGTTAGATTAGCACAATATTTGTTGTACGTAGTATTACCTGACATTTCCGTTTGTGTGAGATCTCGTTTAGTTTTTATAAAGTCTAAAGGTGATGATTAATACGATTATTACATTTTTTTAACTAAAGTTGTGATTGTAATATTGGCCCACCCATCAAATTACCCCTTTATTAGGCATCGGAGGTTGGTACCTAGTCTTGTGTTCATACGGCTATTTTCCAGCGAAAGTGATTCAAAGTACGATAAGATTATCTGTATACTTAAATATTATCGGTTATAAATGTAACAATAAAAATATAATACTTAGCATATCACAAAAGGTTTTGATAAACTATGCACTACATTTTTAAATTTAAACCCTTTAATCTTACCTGGTGTAATTATATAATTAATAGCACTAATGTTTCAAATATAGTTCCATAATGTTTCATATGACTACTTGTTTTTAACATGTTTCAATACACCATGTACATATCATTAAGATAAAAGAGCAAACTTGATGCAATTAATAATTCTATATTTCAAGATAGTTATAAGCGCCTTTTGTTGATATTCATGCACTTCTAATACTTCCAAAACATCTAATTTGTCTTTTTCATTGTAAAAATGTTAAGATTTAATATCGTTTTGTGAAGTCATAAGGTGATCATTTACTATTAAATGTTTGACATAATTTTATTTGACAGTGTTTATATTTTGCAACATCTAATGTGTTCTGTGCTTCTAATATTAGAGTTCCTAAGTGTTTGTCCAATATAAAAAGAATTACAGGATGTGCAGCTCAGTTTATAAATACCCCACTTCAAAATGTTGGCAGCTGAAAACATTTAAGTACATTGGTATTAGTTCTGAACGCTACTTTACAATTTTTGTTCTTTTGTGATGTGTGAGAAACTTTTTCCGATATTTTTCCAAACCATGAAATCATTGTACATTTATATTCTGTCGGTTTTGTGATAACTGGGTGAATATTCTTGATACCTGATTTTTACGCTTGATCACTATTACGTCGATCAGATATGAAATGTAACCATTTGACAGTGCTGTTTAATTTATAGTTGATATTTATTTCTTCAAATTGGTTTGGTTTAATGGTAGTGACATTTATCTATGTACTACTGATCTATATGTAGCTTACAGACTTGTAATGTCTATATGTGTAGGTTTTCTGAATATGGGGAATCAAAACTTGTTCTATGAGTTAATTTTATGTTTAAATCTAAAAAGTTGTGGCTGTATTTTGTTCTTTCGCAAAAAATAATACAATGTGGTTTTCAAAACTAATACCAAATGTTCAAAATTTATTTAATTTCAAAGATTCTGCTAACGGAATTTTGAAGTCGAGAATTTATAAAAAGCACATCCCATAATTCTGTTTATATATACAAACACCTAGGATCATTGATAATTGTTACTAGAATACTCTCCTTAACAGGCATGCTGCGCGCGATTACTTAGGAAGGAAACAATCGGATCCAGGGTTACGATAAACAGGAGTATAAGTGTTTACCTACATTCAAAAAGATTGGTTTAAGATGTAGTTTTAATGGGTTGATTACGAGTTACTAGAGCCAATTTGATCTGCGTAATAGTGCAGTTAAAAATGCCCAGATTAGCTTCGAGTGGCAGGTGTGTAGAACACATAACTTGAACGAGAATTAATTTTTGGAACTCTAAATTGTATTAGGTTGAGAATCTCTGTGCAGTCGATTAAAGGCGATGTGACTTTGTATAAAAGTATTACAGATTGCACATTTCTTCTAGCCTCTAAATATACAAACCTATATTCGTTCAATGAAAATTCATTAGAAAAGTTTAGACGAGGATAGTAATTATATTTTCGGAAAAACAGATACTTTAATAAACACCTTTGAACTTTCTCAAGAGCACTAATGTACGCAGCGTAGAAAGGGCATCATACAACTGCTTCATATTCAAGTTTTAAGGTTTGGCATTTTTGCAATAAAAACGTCAACTTAGGTATTTTGGAAGCATTATCAGAAAGTACCTTTAGCGAACGAACAGGCTGATATATACTTACCTTTAACAAACATTTTAAATACAGAATTATAAATTACACCTAGTTTGTTCTTTTACCTTAACGATTTGTTCCTATAGCTACTCGTAATTATTTTAATTATATTATTATCTCTTGATAATGATAAATGTTGGATAGAAACGCGTTGAGAAATAATTATGTATAAACATACATTAGTGCTATTCACATTACTTTTGTCTATCCAGAATTTGGATTACTTAATATAGATCTCTGCAGTAATATAATACACAGGTAACACAATAAACTAAAATTAAATTGTAAGAATCCACTAATTAGCTTTCCAATTGAAAATTATTTTTGAGTTTTTAAATGTGGGTGTGTAAAATACTTTATTACGTAGTGGTTCTTCATAAATACAGTTTTCGTTTTAAGTTACTAAACATTGATTCTGTACTGTATGTCGCAAACTGTTACAAACTGCTAACTCAATTTTTGTAGGAAGGTTGATGTACTTAATGTACGTCCCATAGGACTATTTATTTATCATGCACATATTTGTAAGGAATAATAATACCGAACCATCCTTACAGATATCTGCACACGTTAATTATCACTCATTTTCCGGTAGAAGATAAATATTTTGTTCAATAGACTCTTGAAAACAAAACTTAAATAGCAGTATATAGGTTTCCAGTTGTCGTTTACTAAATATATGGAAACAAATTGTTTTCTGTTTGCGCTCTTTCCCTGAGGGACTTCCAATAGTACACAAACGTTTGGATTGAGAGATTATTCACACGGCAAAAGTACCTGATGTTTTCAACATCTAGTTATTAAACAGTAGACCTGACAATTATGTAATTAAGAGATCATTAGTTGAAATATTTGCCTTTTGCGTATTAAATTACGTGTTTTTATTTAGCTTTTTTATAAATTTAAACGTTCCAATAACAATTATAATTTATCATCCTCAGTAAATGATAATATCTTTGGAAATTAATTGAGATGTCAATATAAATTTACGAAATATGAAAACTTAAGCACGCAGATTGTCGCCACCTACTTTGTAATTTTTAATGGAACACCCTAAATATTTTTGCATTTTTGGATGGGAACCATATATTGAATATTGTTTATTGAAGCTATACCATTCCCATCTATTACGGTTTTTGCGGTAAAAAATATTTTCCGAAATCTTAACAGCTGGTTGACGTCTATATAGTGTATTGTAATTCCTAATTGGATTGAAAGTTAAAGTCCAATTAAGTTTGTAGTTTGTAGATGCATTTATCGTATGCCTGTATTAAAATAAATATCTTGGCTTGAGAATAATTCCTAAATGCATACTTTTCAGCCAGAGTTAAAAATGTAAAAAAATCAGTTGGTGCTACTATAGCGAGTTTCTACTATAGTATGCGATCTACCAGTGAATTTTCTGTAATATGTGATCTACAGTATAAGCAAAGTATGATTGTGATCATGAAGCGTTTATTTCTACTTGTAGGACCTTTAAAATAATAACGTACTTTTGCCGTTGAAAATTTTAGGTCAATTTACGATCCGTTTTCGCTGTGTTGATGAATTTATTGTTGTTCCCAGGAATTTTGAAGTACCATTTCAGTTTAATTAGGTATTTATTATAACTTGCTCAATAGCAATAACAAACAGGCAAATTCAGAGATAGTCTTCTTAATACAATTTGTATAATGAGAAACAGATTACGAAATGTCTAGGGTGCTTAGCTATTAATTGCCGAGGTTCGCCCAACAGTTACTTCTACAGTATGGTTTGGGGTATAAAAGGAAATATTCTGCCTTTCTTCTTCCAGTCTAATTCAAATTCAGATTTGTTTTAAATAAAAGTGTGTAGTTTAAAATCAAAAATGTTGATGCAAGAGTTTTATGTGAATGTGATTACAAACGAGGGAATGTGCTACAAAGTATTTGCAACTCCATAATTTACACAACGAAAGAGATGATTGTCCTAAATGAATAGGTAGAACAGAAAACATCGAGCCGGACAATACTACCCTGTTTAGCGCTGTCTGAAAAAAGGATGCCAGACGATGAGATCCATTCGAAACGGTAATGAGTTTTTTCATAACACCGATCTGAAGTAGTGTTGACACCTACGACTTTGCGAAATATTGCAGATGTATATTTTTTTGTAATGGACATACTTTCTATATCTGTGTAAACTATGACCGCAAAATTACCGAACACAATAAGTGATTGGTTTAATATGTGCCGGTAAGTGTGTTCTTCGATTATGTCAGTCGACCGAAGAAGGTAGTTGGCTGGTACACCTGAAAACCTACTGTCAAGCGACGAGGCGCGGTTTGCGGGCCGTCGAAAATACAACCGGGGATTGCTCCTAGTTGGCGACGCGGCTTCCGATAGCGAAGACAGCAAAGCGGAAATCGAAAATAACCGCAACCATGGCGCAAGGGTTGATAAATCATTGGTTTTCGGTTTGAGGGCACAGGATGAAGCTGTACTTGATTACCCATTATACAGCGTGTTATGGATATAGTTTACAGATAGTTAATTTAAGTTTGTGATTTTAGTATTAGTTTGTACTTTTAGATTAGTTTGTAGCTTTAGTATTAGTTTTTGTATCTGTGTATTATAAACTTTGCAAAATATCTATATTATTTTTATGTGTTCTACATTTTCTACATTTTTGCTAAACAAGAAAGTATTGCGGTCGAAGAAAAATCGAAAAAAATAAGTTTTGTTATTTTGATGTTTTATGACTCCCTGAACCCGAAAAAATACATTTTAGAAAATTTTTCAAAATGTCCGTGTGTGTGTCTGTAGTCACTCGCCAGCCGAAACTATACGGACGATTTTGATAAAATTTGAAATGAAGTCTAGGAGACAATTATGTCGACAAAACAAGCTTTTAACAACAATAAGTATGCAGGGGGTGAAAATAAGGGTGTTATTTTGGGGGCCAATTTTCAAATTTTAACATAGAAGATTGAAACTCAGGTCATCAATAACTCCCATGAAATGCAATTTTTTTCAATCTTTTAAAATTGGATATGGCCACAGTTACAGCCACATATACATTTTTTTTTGCAGAAATTTATATTTTCGATGCCGTTCAAGAAATAAAAGAATTGGAAATAGATACGCGTAGTTAAATAAAGGTTTTTTAAAGAGATTTCCTTATGTAATAAATTCTGATATAAATTTGGCTACATTTAAGGGGTCAAACTTAAGCAATTTTTCGAAATTGATTTATTTAAAATTCTCTCCAAGCATTTCTTTTGTTTTTTTGTATTTTCTAGGCAACCAGCTACTCTTATGAATGCAACTAACCTGCTTCTTCTAAAGCTACTAGTATACGAGATATGAATTTTCAAATATTTAATATTGATATTGTTATAACTTTCTATCTATTTTGGTTACAAACTTGGGATTTTGGAAATAAACTTAATTTTTCTAATGAAACTATATTATTCTTATGAAAACGCTTCTTCCGGATTTTCTGGAGATTGAAAACATTCCTCGTATTGATTGTATAACGTACGCATCTTCTTACTTTATTTGAAAGGCAGCGAAATTTTCTTTAAAATGATATGAAACAGTCCATAGTTATCTTGAAATATAAGCGAGATATCTATTTTTAACTTTCAACCTACATGTACAGAATGCGAGGTATTGTATCTGGGAAACTATACATCGTAGAGACTTGCGGAAAAAAAAGTTATGACTAAAACGGCCAATTCAAAAGTCTGGAAAATATTTTCATGTTTCTGAAATGGCCGCTAGGGGGTGTAACTGCAATCTTGAATCTAAGTGATGTTTCTGTGAATTCTGCTATATTAACCTAATTAAAAAATAACTGATATTTGAAGTCGAGGATAATCTGAACTTTTTTTGTTTGGCACTTTTTGACGCATGTCTAAAAATAAAGTGCTGGGGGGTATTCAAAGGTTTCCTTAAATCACCCCCCGTATCTTCGAAACGGCTAATCCGATTTTAACATACTTGGGCGCGTTGAAAAGAACTTTTCTTGGGCTACAAATGTTATAATATTTGAAGTTTTGTTAGTTTCACATGTCGTCGCTAGAGGGCTTTGTTCGACATTCCGACAGAAACGGTGAATTTTCCCCAAAAAGTTAAATGCATTGGTATGACTTTTTTTCATGAACAAGTAGCTAAATGATGCCTAACAAGCTCGCAAAAACCGCATCTCGATATCTTGTTCCTACCCTAAAATATCGGCCAAAGAAAACTTTATACGAAAATCTCGTAAATTTTTATTTTTTATTAACTGTGTTTTTCTGGAATTGTTTCGATTAAAAACGGCCAATTTAAAGGAGGAAGGTTTTTAATTCCCCCGTAAATGCTCAAAATGCTGACCATCACTCTATGCATTGCTGAGAGTGGACAAAACTGAAGCTTCAATTTTGGCACTGAATAGGTTACCTTTGTAATTGCGATTTTAAATGTTTGTAAATTTATTCACCAGAATAAAATCACCCTTTTTGAAATTACTAGAAATTGCGATTTTAAATGTTTGTAAATTTATATACCAGAATAAAGTCACCCTTTTTGAAATTACTACGGGCAAGTAAGCAATGCTAAAAGTTATACGAAAGGCCTATTTTTTTTTGTTTAAATGCATATCTACTATAGATATATACGAAAAATACAATTAATGGAAGCAGGCAATGGAAACAGATACCTAAACAAAACATACATAATCCTTAAATTGTCAATAGTTGTCAATGCTTTCGCGTTACTTTGAGCAATTTTTGTGCTTTCAAAATGCGTTTTACGAATAATGAAGTCGTTGATATGCTTTCGGTTTATTTTGAATGTCTTCAGAATGCCGCAGTAGCTAAAAGGGTTTACGCGGCTCGATATCCAAATCGGCGTCCTTGCAATGTAAAAGTTTTTCCCCGATTAGTGGCGAGCTTACGAGCCAATGGTAGTTTTCGGCTTACGTTTCAACGACAAAGAATTGGAAGAATTGAAGGAAATCCTCATGTTAGCACAAGAGCACTATCCACTGAGTTGGGAATATCACGGACAACGGTTCAAAATATTTTGAAGGACCATAGGTAAGTTCTAATGGCCATCAAAATATATAGGTATTCGTTTAAACTTTTTTTAATTACTTTAGGAATGCACCCATACCATGTCGTTTTGCATCAGGCCTTGACAGAGGAAGATTTTGATCGAAGGTTACACTATTACCATTGGATGTTAGGCATGATACGCGAAAATAGAAAATTTTTATTTCAAATTTTTTGGACCGATGAAGCCACCTTCAGTAGTGACGGGAGAGTCAATCTGCACAATGTGAATTATTGGTCTGCAGAAAATCCCCATTGGTTTCTTGAAGTTCAGCGCCAAGGACGTTGGAGTTTAAATGTATGGTGTGGCATACTGAGAGGCAGAATTATTGGCCCATATTTTTTCGAGCAACCCCTAAATGGCAATGTATTTCTTGACTTTTTGGCCAATCAATTACCGTTGTTGGAAGATGTGTCTCCGAAAACCAGGCAAAAGCAGTTTTTGCAGTTGGATGGTTGCCCAGCACATTTTGCTATTAATGTGCGAGAGCATATTAATGCAGTATTTCAACAGCGGTGGGTTGGAAGAGGAAGTCTGTTTCGATCGCCCCAGCGATCGCCAGGCTTGACTTACCTTGATTTCTATTTATGGGGGCGCTTAAAGGACATCGTGTTTCGGACTCAACCTACTACTACAGAAGATATGAAAAACCGGATTCGTAACGCAATACGTAACATACTGAGAGCCGAAATTGAAGCTGCAGTTTTGTCTAGTCATGGGAGGCTTCAGAAATTCATAGAGCGTGATGGTCAGCATTTCGAGCATTTACGGGGGCATTAAAAACCTTCCTCCTTTAAATCGGTCCTTTTTAGGGGCACAACTTACATAATGGAAACAATTCCAGAAAAATATAGTTAAAAAAATACAAATTTAAGGGATTTTCGTAGTTTTCTTTGGCCGATATTTTAGGTTAGGAACATTATATCGAAATGCGGTTTTCGCGAGCTTGTTTAGGCATAATATAGCTACTTGTTCATGAAAAAAAGTCATACCAATGCATTTAATTTTTTTTGCGAAAATTCACCGTTTCCGTCGGAATGTCGAGCAAAGCCCTCTAGCGATGGCATGTGAAACTAACAAACTTCAAATATCATAACATTTGTAGCCCAAGAATAGCTCATTTCAAAGCGCCCAAGTTTGTTAGAATCGGCTTAGCCATTTCGAAGATACAGGGGGTTATTCAAGGAAACCTTTGAATACCCTCTACCGCTTTATATTTAGACATACTTCAAAAAGTGCCAAACAAAAAAAGTTCAGATTATCCTCGATTTTAAGGATCAGTTATTTTTTATTAGGTTAATATAGCAGAATTCACAGGAACATTACTTTTTTAGATTCAAGATTGCAGTTACGCGCCCTAGCGGCCATTTCAGAAACATGAAAATATTTTCCAGGTTTTTGTATTGGTCGTTTTAGTAATAACTTTTTTCCGCAAGTATCTACGATGTATAGTTTCCCAGATACAGTACCTCGCATTCTTAGTTGGCCACCCTGTGCATATGTAGGTACAGAAGGTTATGCAACCGACTTTCCTTTCACTATCGCTAAATCGACTTATTAGCTCATTTTACAACTTTTGGCCAAGTTTTGTCAAGATCGGCCGTGATATCTGGATGTCTCGGAGAGGAGAGTGGTATTAGGGTCAGTTTGTGGTTTTCATTAAATATTTCAAAGACATAAAAATACCCTATATATTTTTTAGCATTTTGGAAGAAAGTACTGTACTGCACTAGAATTCACCTTGTTTATTTAGTAGTAATTTTTTTGACGAAAGATTAGATTTATTTTTGATGATACTGTTTGTCTTATTTGAAAGAATGAATAAAATCCCCCGCTTTTTGCTAATAGTTGCTATATCACGGGTTATAGCAATAATACTAGAGGTGTAGATCGAAACTCGGCTATAGAGCGCACGCTACAGTAGCACCAATCTGTTTTTCTAAATATAATACCCTATTTTTTGTTACGTA
This sequence comes from Vesta saturnalis, assembly GCA_036346205.1. Taxonomy (NCBI): domain Eukaryota; kingdom Metazoa; phylum Arthropoda; class Insecta; order Coleoptera; family Lampyridae; genus Vesta; species Vesta saturnalis. The sequence continues at coordinate 6,142,643 of JARFJB010000966.1, read as the reverse complement.
AACGAATTGGCGATAAGATTTGCTAAAAAGTGATATGACATGTTGTTATACCTAAATCAAACTCTCCTAGAATTAATTCCGAAAAACGGAAAATATTTAACTCCTTATCCATTATTTCGAGAAAGATGTGAATAGTTGCTATAGATACCAGCAATAATTTTTCAACAGATAAGTTTTTAATGTTTATGATTTACTTATCCCTTAGGTAAGTGCCTTAATATTACTGCTAAAAAAAGTGAAAATGGATAACAATAGCGAAAATAATGTTTATACAAATCAAGAAATTCTTAATTTATTTTTTATACAGGGAAAATGCGATAAGATTCATAGTAGCAGTAGAACTTGCACAATAGGAAACTATTCACATTTACCCCCGATGACAGTAGGTAAATTTAGAAGAATATAAGAAAATTTTGTGTGCATGAATGCCGGCGGCCACCACTTCGAATATTTGTTATAATTTGTTTCTAGTTTTCATTAAATATTATGCAAGTTCTACCAAAAATCTTGTAGCATTTTCCGTGTATAAAAAAAATTAAGAATTTCTTCATTTGTGTAAACATTATTTAGACAATAACATTAAGACATTTAAGAGATAAGTACTAAATCTGTAACGGGACCCTTAGAAAATTTAAAATTTCGCGCGAAGCTCTATTACATTAAACAGTTGTATTATTATTTTTCAAGATAAAGAAATGGTTGTTGGTTATTTGTAGGTAAATGTAATTATAGTTATTAACGGTACTAGTTCGATATGAACGTCATAATGAAACGCGTGTAAAGTTAAACCACGAGGCGTTAGCCGAGTGGTTTATTTACACAAGTTTCATTACGAAGTTCATATCGCACGTGCATCATTCAAAATTTAATCTACGCCAGTCCAAATAGATTTTCTTTGCATAGATTCGATTTGTTTACAATATCAGAAACGTTTTTGTTGATTGTTGCAATTTTTAAGTTGACAACGTCATTATTTGCATTCAATTTTGTGCTTTACATGAGTTGCACGCACTGATGGACTGAATTTAACAAATTGTACAGACTTTATAATTAATGTTTACAATAAATAAATGTTGGTAAAGATTTTATAATGAAGTAAAAGTTGTAACTAACTTTCATTTTGCCTGTTTTTTATTTTAAAATTTGCGTGTTATTTTGAGTTCATAATGGCACTGGATGCTATTATGAAGGCCATAATGACACCAAAATGAAGATGATAAATATGTCATAATGACAGTGGCGTAGATTAATATTAAAATGAAAAGCTTGAGTTCAGTTTCAACAAGTATTTACATATCTAATTATAAAGCTTACAAATAAACTTTGCAGTTTGCACAAGCATAATTGATTTGTAGAGAGAGGAGAAGACGCATTAACTGTCGCTTTAACTAAGCGATCAGAGTTGTGCTGATAGTAACCAAAGAGGGTAATACGCAGGTTACCCTAATTTTAGCAATAACGTAAGATAACATTACTGTATAATAGGAAAGAAGTGAAATTCCCTTCCTTATTAAGATAATAAAAGGCTAAAGTATGTAATTAAATGTAAATAGTGTCAAGTTGGGGGATAATAAAAAGATTTCGTAATGATTTAAATCGCGTTAAAGGTTACGCAATAATTAAAGGTCAGGTTTTCTGTACGTACCGAAAGTATTCCAAGATTGTGTTTAAACAGTGAACGACAAAATAAATAGAGACCTTAGATCTAGTGTAAGAAGTTAGTATATAAAGAACAATAACTCGAATTTATAGATGTTCAATGAAGAAGCGTTGCGGTTCGTTGCAGGACGCAAATTGTAGGTAAAATTGAACAATTAAAGTAATAAATGACTATTATAAATATATCAAGCAATTATTTACAAAAATCATAAAAGTGTTGGAAAGACAATTGCAATCGACTTAACCCACAAAAATGGATTAAACATGATATCGTGGGAACAAAAGAAGCTTGGCCGAACGGAAAATATTCCATTCCATTTTGATAAAGGGTTTTCTGTTGCATGTTAGTCTTAAGAACATTACTTAGAATTAAAATTTTGATTGTTATGTCATTGTAAACAAAACACTTCTGCACTGCGAATTTTAGTAATTAGATAAGTATAACGTTTGATTTATTTTTATTATTAAAGATTATTAATATTAAAATCTTATATAAATATTGAACATATAAATGCAGAAGAAAGTAAACTGAACAGAAATCCAAATAAATAATAAGGAAAATTTAGTTGAGTATAATTGTGGTCATTGATAACGGTAATCATTTCTTTTTACACTTGAGCTAGCTGGTGCATCTTGATACGACAAGAATTAGCAAACGTAAATATTGAAGTTCATTTAATCAAGCTGAAATTAAATAGCAGGCGAATGATATCTTTATAAATAAAACCCATTCAGATTAAAATAAGAAGGATTGTCATTTAAAACTCTCAAACACACAATATAAACTTCCAATGATTGTGAAATTATTAAGGATTGTAAAGGTTCCCAAATATTATATTATTGGCGGGGTGGAATTACACTCAAACAATAACCAAAGGAATTACGATCGTTGCAAAATGGAACCCAACAGCAGGGCACGAATTAGCACCCCGAAATAATTTCATGCTCTCCGAAATTAACGTATTTAATCGCGTTTCAAATTGGCGACCAACGTGGTGGACCCGATCTATTTGCCCATAAAGAGATTAAGAAGTTTAATAAATTAGTATAATAAATAAAAATGTAATTAGTTACCACTAGAAATGGAAAAAATAGTTTTTTTTTGTGAGCGATTTAGTTTTATATTCGCAAAGAGGTTAGATATTATTAATTATCAGTGGCGTAGTTGTTTCTACTTTTAATTTTATATAGGATGCAAAAGTAGGTTTATTTTTATTGTTTTATGGAATTAAGGTCAGGTTTTAAAAAGCCAAGTAGGAAATTATCGGAAATAATTAATACAAAGAAGATGAAAAATCTGGAACACTGGAACTGTGGCAGGATCTGTCACAAACAAAATACACCCTCGTAACACACAAAATTAAAAAACAACGAATGCGTTTCGATAGCTATGCTATCATCATCAGCGGTCGACTAGGGCGGACAATAGAAAATTTCTACCATATATACCAGCGAGTAACGCTTCGTTGCTAATCTGATGAAAGTGAAAGTGAAAGTTTTATGAGTTCTGAGTAGCCTAAAGGTCCTTGATTATCATTATTCACAAGAATTTGTTTGTTTTTGAAGATCTCTAAACTTTCACAACAATCAATAAGTAATAGTAGTAACCACGAACTTGATTGTTATGAAAGTCTAGAGATCTTCAAAAACAAACAAATTCTAATTAATAATGACGATCAAGGATCTTAAGGCTACTCAGAACCCATTAAGCTTTCGTAACTTTTACTTTCACCAGATTAGCAACGAAGCGTTACTCGTTGATGGTATATATGTTAGAAATTTTCTTTAGTCCGCCTTAGTCGACCGCTGATGATGGCGTAGCTATCGAAACGCATTCGGTGTTTTTTAATTTTGTGTGGTACGTGGGTGTATTTTGTTTGTTACAAAGAAGATGGCAAACACAAAGGAAAGCGAAAATTTTATTTCCAGCCAATAATCGCAAGATGTATTAATAGCAGGAGTATCAGTTAATCAAAAAAACAGAAAAATCAATTATGATGAATATTATGATGAACATGTTATTAGTCAAGATGGAGGAAGGACAAAAGAAAATGGAAGCAAAACAAGTAGAGGGTCAAGAGAAAATAGTGTCAAGTTGTGGATAATAAAAAAGATTGCGTAATAGTTAAAAATCACGTTTACTGTACGTACCGAAAGTATTCCAAGATTGTGTTTAAATAGTGAACGATACAAATAAATAGAGTCTCTAGATCTAGTGTAAGAAATTAGGAACAATAACTCGAATTCATTGATGTTCAAAGAAAAAGCGTTGCGGTTCATTACGCGCGCAAATTGTAGCTAAAATTGAACAATTAAAATAATAATGGGCTATTATAAATACATCAAGCAATTATTTACAAAAATCATAAAAGTATTGGAAAGAAAATTGCAATAGACTTAATCCACAAAAAAGGTGTAAACAGGATACCGTGGGAACAAAAGAAGCAAGGCGCCATGTCCGCATCATAGGCCCAATTGCGTCATCGGTTTGGCCACATTGCACATACGTCATCGGCTTTCAACGAAGCAACACATAAGTGCAATTTCTAATTGTGTAAATAAAGAAACGTTTATTTGTTTTATTTTCTCGGAATTTGAACTTGAATATCAGAATTGAACGGAAAAAATTTCATTCAATTTTGATAAAAGGTTTTCTGTTGCATGTTAGTATTAAGAATATTACTTAGAATTAAAAGTTTGATTGATATGTCGTGAACGAAAAATTTCTGCACTGCGAACTTTAGTAAGTAAATAAGTACAACGTTTGACTTATTTTTATTATTTTTTGTAGCGAAGAGGAATTAAACACAAGTAATAACCAAAGGTATTACGTCCGTTGCAAGTCGCAAACATTAAAACCTTGACATTTGAAAAATTATTTCTCGTATCCATAGCAAACATTTATAGCATTCTCGAAATAATGGTTAAGGAATTAAAATTTTACGTTTTTTGGAAATAACTCTAGAACAACATGTCAAATCACTTTGTAGCAAACCATATTGCTAATTCGATTACATAACAAAAAATGACTGAAGAGTATAAATTCAGGCATTATTCTCAGGCAAAGATTTTTATTTTAAGAAATGCATACGATAAAGGCACCTTTAGACTTAACTGGATTTTAACTTTTTATCTCAATCCAAATAAGAGTTACAGTCCGTCAGTTGTAGTCAAAACATTCACGATCTATGTAAAATATAAATATAAATAATTTAATACCCAACTGTGAAGTATCTTAATTATACATAATAGTCGTGAAAGTTCACATTTCCATAATTAAGACGACTTTAAACTTGCAGTAGTAGTAGTAGTTTTCTGTTAAAACGTATTTGGTAACAATAGAGTTCGTCATCTAAATGGAAAGTAACATACGTGACTGTACAGGAGAAGTTTTTATCGCAGTATTACAAAAAAGTTGCTGCTCGGTTAATGCGAGTGTTGCACACTATTCTTTAAAGGTATAATTTACAAATTACAAGGCAAGACATGCGAAAATGTAGTTTAAATTTAAATGTTACAAAATTTACATATTAGGCTATTTTATTTAAATTGAATGTTGAACTCAAGAGTACTTATTTTGACACTTTTTACGATGTTAAATTATAATGTAAAGTTTTAAGCTTTCGGACGTGAAGCTTTGAGCGCTTGAAAACATAAGGATTACGTTTTAAATACTTTTCCTTATTTTTAAAGTAAAACCTATTAAACAAAGGGAACAACTTTTAATTTTAAGACCATTCATACACTTACCTTATAATTAAGACAAACACTTGTTTGTGTATCTTTCCTCTACGTTCGTTGGATGTGTTATGGATTATCTATTAACCACTTATTACCCTTTGCAAATATTATACCGAACATTTCATCAAAGGTTGCTTATCAAAGCTTTCATCGTTAAACATTCATCATTACAATAGTAATGAACTGATTCTAAAATGATTATAAGAAATTTTCAGTTTTCCGTTGATTATGTTTGCTCAATGTGATTTTCATATATTAAAAGGCGACATATCCTTGTTTAAGATATTTATGATTTGAATAGTATGCACACCTCTCCACCTACTAATTACTGATAAAGTTATTAAATTCTTAAATATTGTAACATTTCTTTGACATGTATTGAATTCTTTAACCAGACATATTTATAACCTTCAACCGGTTTCAGGATGTAAACACGTCCTTAACATTTCAAAGTGTTTATACCTACGGGTAATGTAAAAACAAGTTGTTTATCAAAGTTATAAGTAACAGGAACAAAATTTTATTGATACAAAAACCTAATTTTGCTTTCCAAAATAGTAGTTACTAGCATAATACCCGTGCTGCGCAACGGGATGCAGATTCTAGGAATAAGGGTCTAACCCGGGCGATGAATTTCAACCCCTATCTCCCACCCTCTTCCGAAATCCTGTTTAATTTGAATTTCAAAGATTCCTAAAATTCTTTCGCTATAAGTCCCTAGAAACTCAATAATCTCATTTCACCCCATTTCCTCCCCCTTATCACTTTCATGAACTGAATTCGTAAATTCCATAGTGACCTTCATCATCAACGCTGTTTAGTTTTATACCCAACATGATAATTAATTTTCAACCCTTAAAATTACCCGTGCCTCTTGTTACGAAATAAATTCGCAATAGGCTTCGCGTATGACACTGTACACCTACTTAAATTAAAGCTCAGAATTCGGTAATATATGTCCAAAGGCACCACTGCGATCAAAATTTATAAGTGAAGTTTCATAGGCGCGATATTGTAAAATTCCAATTTCTAAGTTAAGATTATCAAACGAATGAGCACTTTGGAAAAGTCCAACGTAAGTTAATAATTCTCAACTTAATTTTCACTAAATCGTTCCATAACTGTATCTAGGTGAACGCACTAATAAAAAATTATGTCGATATCGTTGATTCAAGATAAAGGTTGTTAAATTGTAAAAATTTCCCAACAACTAACTTAATTAATTATTATTCATATCACGATGATTCGTTTTGCGCAATAAGTTCCTCTCAATCTCAGAAAAATACATTATCTTAAAATTTCGATTCAACTTTGATAATCTATCCAATTTCATATACATTAAATTGGTTTATGACGTTTAGTTAGCTGATACTCGTTGAAGGTTATATTTGCAGCCCTAACGTCTTTTTACATAAATTGCTTACTTTAATCCAAATAACAAGGATACGGAACGAGTAATGTAATTTTGGAAAGGGTTAAATACCTTAAAAGCTTTCTTTAAAAAATTAAATTACAGAAGATCATTAACATTAAAATAATGAATGTGAAATACTAATTGCATATATTATAAAATTTAAGTAAAGTCATTACACCTTTTTACAGTTGTTGCCTCTTACTATTTAAGAACCCTATCTTGTCTAGCTAATTATTTCTAGAAATTTTGAAATGAAACACAATAAATAATCGTAATTGAAAGCAAATTGCATCGTTATAAATTTATTTTAGTAAGTACAGTTGATCAATTCTTCTTTACGCAATTACCGTACGGTCATAACTAAGAAATACACACTAATACTAAGCGGAAGTTTGTTTCCTTTGTTTTCTTAGTTAAGGTCATCCGCACTAATAACTTTAATACGACAGCTGGTTGAAAGCACGAGAGATTGTACCGTGTATTATAACAAATAAAAACGTAACTTCTAGCTTAGCATATTGCCTGACTTACGTAACTTACTGTAGATTGAAAGCTTTTTTCTTTACCAGGTCGTAAGGGAGGCAGATACAGCTATAATCAGTTAAACATTGTCAGGCACCACTCATTTTATTTTAGGTTAAATGATTAAAATACAACAAAAAGTGAGAAAGCTGAGCTTTGATTTCACATTTAATCTTAGCAAATAACACAACAACTGTATTTATTTGTGTATTTAATAAAACAGAATATTATCTGCTAATTAATTTCAGTATAACGGCAATAAAACCGTATTTAACTGTTCACAAAGCTTTGCGATAGTGAACTAATTCTTGACACATAAACCATACATAAAATATAACCTATCTTTACGTATGTAATGAAATGTGATTGAACTGCGATCTAATAACAAAGTTTATTTCGACCTACGCCAACAAAATACAACTGAAGTAAAGTTATGCACTTAGAAAACGTTGATCGAAGTCAACAGCTCTACTTTAATGCAGGTCAATCATTTCATCAAACTTGTCAGCTTAATAAAAACGTAATCTGCACTATAAAGGATACGTACTTACTTGTTATACTCAACAAGTAAAGCTAATACATTATATTGGAATGAATTGCTGCCGAGAACTTCATTTGTTAGCTATACGATAAGACAAAACAGCAGGTAACGTGAGCGAATTTCCTGCTTTGTTCACTAATGTAAAGGCAAACGTAATGTAGACCCGACTCAACGCAACCAGCATACATTTTGTAGCAACTAAAGCGGACATAACTAACATCATACGTAACTGACAGCAGGTGTAAGGTAGCCGGTCTTCAGATTTAATGACACAAAAACAAAAGGTACCTCAAATTTAAACCTTTCTTTAAGATAACAAATTTCATGACCCAAAATATGTACTATATGTACGCCATTTTACCTCGTGACGTCATTTAACCAGGCTTCCTTTAACATGAAATAAAACCATATCGAGTCCAAACGGTACGAAATTTTCACAATGCAATGGAAGAGAGTGTACACATAGGAGGGTTTATCCCTGTTAGATGTAATATATTAATACAAAAATGTAATTAAAAGCAGTTGCATACCTCACGCAGAGAAGTCAACTTAAAATACATATACGTATCAAGATAGGCGGATCGGAAATGGGACCAACTTCGCCATGCGCACAAATAAAAAATTTATGTAGCTAAATACCCATTATACACCACAAAGATGTATACACGATATTCGTAATTATATACACTAAGCAGAAAATATCAAAATATTCACTAAAATTTAATTATTGGAATAAAAAGTACTATCATATGTCTAAATATATAGGAATAGTGTAAATATATTTACAAATAATAACAAAGATCCAAAAGTTGCATTAAGTTAACGATAGCCAAAAATTGGCACGTTACAGTATTGCGTATTGCAACACCTTGAACGCTCAGTGGCCGTTATCGAGACAAAGTGTTTATGCGCCAACTTAGTAATTACGCTTGAAGCTAATCTATGCTTAAATGTGTATTTGTATTTTGCGAAAAGTTCTTCGCTACAATTGCTTAACTTATTGTAATTTGTGTACACTCTTACTAAGTCTAATACATTGGGAAGGGGTTAAAATTTGACTTCCCCTCCTCTGATATCGTTAGTTAAATTGGCATCGGGCACATTAATTGTTGTCGACAATAGATAGAGTTTTCACAAGAAAAAAGGTAATTGGAAAAATATTCAGTAACACTTTGATGAACGTTAGAGTGTTCTGATTTGTCACCTTCAAGGCTGTTTAATAATATACAATTTATTAAAGATTTAGCTATTTTTTCCTGAAATAAAATTTGACACCCTTGATGGGTTTATACGTTTATCAAACTGTTACATTAATGGCTGGCATATATTTAGGCTTAGTTCTTAATACTATTACCATTGACGAGGACGATAACTGTAATTGTCATTGAAACGTTTAAATGTATATAAATGATAAATAAAATACACGATTTAATACCGAAAAGATCAATATATTATTATGTGTTGTAATCGTGAAAGTTTGCATTACCATTTCGTAACTAGAACGAAGCTACGCACGTTACAGCTATAATTCCCTTCAGGCTTTAGTTATTTAAAAACACACTGCATTATTTAATGGTTATAGAAAATTCATAACACACATAAATAGCCTCCTCAGATATACCGCACATTATTTTGATTTGCAGCGAGATCGCGTTAATGGACGTCTCAATAGACATAGAATGTGTTATATACTTGGGTACCACATGCACGAGATCCAAGTGAAAGACTCTGTTTATGCTTTATTTTACAAACTATAAAACTAAGCTTACCTAAAAACCTATAAATTACATTTCTTCATTCTACAAATGTGCAATAAGCTTAAATTCAATACCTACGTTTAAATATCTAAACTTTACTGGACAACTTCGAGCCCTTGTGCGCCATGCTAGTTTTATGTGAAAAATTACAGAACCTTCCCCGATACGTGATTTTGCTTTTAAGATTAAGTCAAGGTACATCGAAACCCTAATTGACCACTGTATATTATTTTTATGAGTGGGTGATTAAAGTTTTCTACAAAATTTAGCATGCAAAGTATGCTAAATATTCCACTTTCTACATATGAAATTAAGCTTTTACAAAGAAAACTCATGTAGCGTCCCAATCTTTGTTTAATTTTAAATACTGTATTTCTTTATAATCATACGTGACGTTTAAAACAAAAGAAGTATTCTCTGAAAGGAAGTTATTTTTGTAATTTATAATTCCTCGATCAACATAGCTTGTGCATTGCAATAGTTATTATTAGTCAAAGTAAATCTGATCCTAAGACAAATACTGCAAGAAAAAAATGCACAAAAAACGTTCAGAAAGCAGTTTAGTGAATAATCCAGAGAAACAATGGATTATAAAGTATAAGATTATGGTCTATTAGTTGCATTTTTTTTTTGTATTTTGCGTTTCTTCAAATCCCTCATGGAACCACAGGCCGTAACACCTTATTCCGAAATTGTTCATTTAAACGTGTTGTTACTTAACGTGCATTATGAGGTGGTACTGCATGACCTTGAAAGTAAGCAAGCTGCCTTAAATTAAGTCAGACCTATTTTTTATGGCAGTGAGTGAGTTTCCAAAATTAGTATTGCCATTATTATAATCAATAACAAATTACAAAACGTAATTTGCGACAGTGCAGTAGTATCTGGTACTAATTGCAAGGACATTAAGAAATTCAACGATTGTTGCTTTGTATTGTAACTAATCATGACAAATATTACATGCTGTTGTTGACCCCATCTTCATTAACATTATAAATGTGCGTTTAAGATATAATATCTGTCCGTATCCTGCTTCCCGGTGCATAACGCTCAGGTACGTCCTTTCGTAGTAGTTTTATGACGAACGCCCAGAGTCACTTTATCAGCTGGTCTGGTCCTCACAACTATAGAATGTTCCCTTTTTTAAGAGAAGCTTGATGAAAACTGAAGTACCTATAGTGTACTAGCATTGATTTCTATACAGGATGTCGATTTATTACTTCGTTCTTGTGTGGTGTTATTATGTCACATCTGTCATAAAAATGACTAGCAAATCGTTATTGAGGTAAACTGGGCTACTCAATGAAATTATTACAAAATATACAGGGTGGCATAAAAATCGTGGCAACAAATTGTAAGGTTTTTTTATGGAACACCCTATATATTATTACATTTCTGGATACCTCTATAAATGTACTTTACAGTGATATTAGTTGTATTGACTTATTGATAAGGATTTTGAGGCTAGAGACGATAAAACCGTCTTTTCAAAAAAGCGGCGCTCACTTAAATAGTGTTTTTTTTTACAAAATTAAAATTTTTTTGAATATCCGTTTTTAGTGCAGCCTTTAATAAAGAATAACGTATTTAAATTTGAACTCAATACCATTCAGGGTGTTCTATAATTTAAGCCGGCTTTTTTTTTGTTGGAAGTCTATTCGGCTTTAAAATACCTATCAAAACAATATTAGGTTTGTGTTATTTTGTAAATAACTAAAGCGTTACTGTTATAGCGTGTGGGAAATTCTTTAGATGTCAACTTGTCTACCGTTAAATCGACTGTCGCCATCTGCGAAAATAGGCCACGAAAAATGTGTTCTTTATAGTACTGTTAATATTAACATTATCAACTTTTTTGGTGAAACTGAAAGAAAAATGTTTGTTCACTGGCAGCCTATCATCATTACAGCAGTGGACATTATGAATTTGAAGATTCATACTCTTCACATTAATTTATTTCTATTATTTAAGTAATTGTTATTAATGTTAGTATAGTTTCTCGTAAATATAACTCAATATAATATTCTCGTGAGATAACATCAATAACACATTCAAAAAGAAATATAAAACTTAAATTTCATTATTGTGATAAAATAAACATAACCCCTGAAGCTGAGATTTGATAGTTGTAAAATTGTTATTTTTCACAATCTGACAACATGGGCGTGTTCTGACAGTATTAATATTAATGACGCAACTGCTCTGACTTGTGAAAATTACTTTACTACTATTCTAGTATTGTCTTGTACTTAATTAATATTCTCTAATTATCATCATAATTTAGTTTCTTTCAATCATGAATTATTCATTGCAAGAATTAACCTCTATGACATCTTACGTTGGCGAAAGTGATTGAAATTGCCTTCTTGCAACCCGATTATACGCTCAAAGGTTTCCAAATAAAAAACAACCCGATAAAATGGCCCGTGAAGAAGGCAAATAAAGGTTTGAACAAAAAAGGAGTTATAGACGAAGAAAATTAGCTAGCGGTTACCTTATCGGTAGTAGAAGATCCAAACTGTTGTAAAAAGCTTATACAGGGTGAATCTTATCTAATCCGCCAAAATTAAAGGAGCACTAGAACTCATCATTATAAGCAAAAAAGTTCATATGTACATGGGTCCGGAAATGCTTCGTTTCCGAGATACAGGGTGTCAAAGTTGAAAAAAGAAATCGCGATTTCTTCAATATTTTTTTACTGTTTCGAAATAATTTCATGAAATTTCGTATACGGGGTTTTTTTTGGGACAGTTGTTTGAACAGTTGTTATCAAAAGAACATGTTTACTTTTAATATTAATTTCTTTTCTTGTTTGTTAATATTGGATATTTCAGTGCTCCTTACAAGTTTTAAATAAATAAACATTGTGAGTTTTAAATGTGTTTTTCTCAGAAACGGTTGCTCCTAGCGACATCAGTAAAATATACCTTTTTTTAGCAGAAAAGATAGGAGAATCGATTTTCTAGTCCAAAATGGTATACAGTGTAGCACAAAAAAATTGCAACGATTTAAAGGGGTCGAAATGGTTGCCGCTTGCGCCCTCTAGAGACCACAACTAAATGGACCACAAATTTGAATATTTCATTTCAAAAAACTATCGTATCCGAAATTTCATGAAATTATTTCGAAACCGTCGAAAGATATTGAAGAAAACGGGATTTCTTTTTTCAACTTTGACACCCTGTATCTCGGAAACGAAGCATTTCCGGACCCATGTACATATGAACTTTTTTGCTTATAATGATGAGTTCTAGTACTTCTTTAATTTTGGCGGATTAGATAAGATTCACCCTATATATTAAAAAATATATGTTTAACATTAATAAGTACTAATGAGTTCTACCCATACCACATCCAACTGCATCAAGAATTGGTTGAAGATGATTATGCAAGCAAGTGATTTTCTTCGAATGGTCTGAAATTGGTGATTTTTTCAAATACGTATTATTTACTGATGAATCTACATTCCACAAAACTGGTTTTGTGAATTGTCGTAGTTTTCATTATTAGGACACCCAAGATCGGAAAATCGTTTATGCTTCAAACTATCAACATAAATGGACCTTCAACATGTGGGGAGGGATAATAGATGATTACGTTATAGGCTCATACTTTTTTGACGGTCGTTTGACAGGGCTTGTGTAGTATTCAAGTTAAACATCTTGAAGAATGTTTTCCTGAAGATGGATAGGACTCGGTTCAGCAACTGGTTGGCCAGCAAGATCCCCTGACTTGGCCCTTTCGCATTATTAGTCCAGGTGTTAGAAGGTCGTTTCGTGATCGCTTAAGAAAATGTGTATTACAAAATGGGAGACATTTCGAGCATTTAATTTAATATTTTTTCTCTTCAAACATTCATTATTTAAAGAATATATAATCAATAAAAATTTTCATTGTTTCGATACGAGTTCCTACGAATTTTTCCACAACTTTTAATATTATTCACTTGCAGTTAATGTTATGATATACAAAGTATATTTTATCATTTTGATAGAGAATTTAAATCCGAATAGAGTTCCGACAAAAAAATTGGGGCTTTCACAACTGTTTGACACTATGATAATTCGGCTTCAACTATAGAACACACTGTGGGGTATTTTTTTTTAGGTCAAAGTTCAAATACGTTATACTTTACTAAGGTGGTACTGAAAACGCCTATTCCAAAAATGTTACATTTTTAAGGTTCCCACTACTTAAGTGGGCGCTATTTCTTGAAAATACCGTTTTTTTGTCTGTAGGCTCGAAATCCTTATTAATAATTAAATAAATTGTAAAGTAAATAAACCAATGTAAACTACATTTATAGAGGAATCCAATAATGTAATAATATACCGGGTGTGCCGTTTAAAAAATCTTACAATTTCTTATCACGCGTTTTTAAACCACCCTGTATATTTTAAAATAATCCCTTCAAGTACCCCATTTTGCATCATTAACGACTTGCTAAGTGATTTTTGTGATAGATTTGACATAACAATAACAGAAGAACGAAATACTAAATAGACATCCTGTATTATATTCTGGCGACCAAATTGTGATATAAGAAAACGTGTGTTTGTTAGTCATCTTAGTTACCTTTAGTAATCATTGCGCATGCAATCATATCTATCTTCTTGTCGAAATACGTGCATACAATCTACACCTTGCACTAATAAAATCAGCAAAAGCCTTGCATTTGTACGGTTGTTACAAATTAAAAAACTATAAATACCGTCTACTATAAACTTCACACAGGATTCCTCAATTTTATTAGTACTAACTCATTTACATGCAATAACTTAATTTCCTAGGACTTCCTGAATTTAAATTGAAATTCCCCAAACCTGTAAATAATTACTTTCAGTAACTTATGTTTGTGCTCTTTTAAATCATACATATGCTCTCAACGCTTACTGAGTTACAATAAAACTATAATAATTCATATGTAGCTAATTAAAATTACAATGTTTATCACATTATTCTATTTAAGTTTTATCACGTGCAGTTACACTTATATGGAAAAGGTGTAATATATTTATACCTGAGAAAGTAAACTTTGACTATCTTTAATTAAAACCGCATTGTGGGAAATAATTGTTGCTCAATATCTTACAAAGTTGTATTAACGTTAATTAGTATACGTCGCAGAGCAAATGTTGTTAAAATCAATCAAGTCTTTATAAATGTTGTTGGTACTCAGACTTAACGGTGGCTTTTGTTACTGGGTTTATATTAAACTTTCACAGAACTGTCTGTAAAAGATTCATTGCGTAACCAGTGTAGCTGTCTGGAGCGCGGATTATTGGCGATAATGTGGAATGAGTGGACGCTATTGTGGAGTGATGGGCACAATCGAATGATTTCAACAATCGAAACTTCAATTCACTAGTGAAATTTACAATCGAATGATCATTCGAATTATTTCATTTCGAAAGATAAGGTCTCTCATTTCTCAGGAGAACACGAGTTCCCAAGTTTCCAAGTGGTAAAGCCATACATAAACACCTAATTATTATTATGATATCCTCATAAAACTGTCTTGTTAAGGTGGTTGTAATATTTTTCTCCTTTATCTTTCTTTCCCTTGTCATTTGCGTTTAAGTTTAGTTTCATTGAAGTAAAATCAATCATGCAACAGGTCGATTTCGAAAATTAAAATGCGTCGCCGTATTGTTAATAAAAAATCTATAGTTTGGGAGTTTTTTTATAAAGTCAATGGATCAGTCCAGTATGGAATGTAAGCTGTGCTAGAAACGTTTTCTTTTCATTTTGTATACTGAACCTGACATCTAATTTAAGAATTTGTTGTATTTAGAATTGTGCTTCGTACCTTTTCAAACATTAAAACCCGAGGTGAACTTTTCATTTATGCATTTAATAAAATTAATAATAATTTTTGAATAAGAATTATTTGTAATGTTTGTTGATGACGAATGATTGAATAAAATTTAAGTAAATCGAATTACGTGCGATAGGTTTATAAGTAGCTCAAATGTTCCCCACTCCCAGAGTAATAATAATTCGATCTGATCGCTGGAGCTTGGAAGCGAGAGGAAAGAGGAACAAATTAATGTGATGATGAGTGACGCAACAGAGTGAGTGCTAATTTTAATCAATAAACCATTTGAAGGATTTTCGCATAACCACTCGAAATATCTCGAGATATCGGTATATAATCGAATGATCGATTATTTTTCATTCGAGAGGTCTCATAACTACATTGTGCATATTTTACCAGTTTTCCGGCACACCACGATCTCATAGAATTTGACCATAGACCTCGTCATAAACCAAGTACTTTTATTAGCGGAGTTATTAACATATTTATTAAATAACAGAAGGGGGCAGACTGTAGCTTCCTTGGTTAATTAACGTTGGTTGCGTAAAGGTGTGGGGCAATAATATGACGACTTTGGCAGCCCCACGCAAAGCGTCGTTGTTATTTGGGAAGTGTAAGCGTCGGGCTAAGCTGTTTAGTGTTTTACGTATTGCCAATATTAGGTATATTTACTAACTACTCAAACAGTGTTTTATATGTTTTGGCACTTTCTTTTTTTTTACTATATAATTTTTTTTATACTTGACTTGACTTGTCGTTACAGAACCCACATGTTAGTGAAGCCTGTCCTGATATTACGTATTATTCGTTTGTTGGCGTCAGTTCATACCATAAAGATTAAGTTACAGTCCAAGTTAAGTTTGGAAACATAGGAATTGAGGTAGAAGTTAAGTGAAACCCTTACGCCCAATTATTGTCAAGGGATGGACTTGGGTGGCGAGATCTCACCTTGTGTATTGTGTTTTTAGTTTTGAATACCAACTAAGGATTATGTAGTCACGAGTGTGTGCGTCGATAAAAATGCCAGCTTATGTTTGTCGGAATGTAATCTCACCAGCTGCGGAATTTTATCTTCAAAGGGATAATTTACGTAAAGACGTTTAAATTATCGTGCAGCCATAAGCTTAATCTTTAATTTAATGTAGGTGAAATTCCTACGATCTATTAAAATTAAAATCGTAATTTTGCTATAGTTTTTCTTGCTTGCATATTAATGAGTTTATTTTTTCGTTGTTTGTATTTGTATGGCAAATCGAAATTTCACGTATCTACCCTGTCATATTATCTATTATCTTATGATGATTGCCGAAGAATACGTAAAACCATTGTTTGCCTCACATTAGGGTCAACAAATGTTTTTCAAAAAACGTATGGTAGCATTCCTAATTATGCATTGCTTGCATCAAATCCTAGGTAACCTGTTTGATTTGTAAGGGTGCTAGCCCATTGCAAGTGGCGCATGCATATTTAAATATAATATAATATTTTTTACATTTCACGGTCTCTCAACACCTGAATCTGTATACGGGCTAGGCCAATCGGTTACAGGGGTTATATCGATTAAAATTGTTCTGACCACCACTCAAAGGTTCCACCAGGTTAACCTTTTCTTTAGACCAATACCGTACTCCTAAGTTTTCCAAGCGGAACGTTCCAGGTGACCTCAGTGGAGGATATCTATGGAGTTAAAACAGCGATTGTGTATCTGGACAAGAGTTCCTGTTTTTATCTTTCGAACTCTTTTTCCAAAGATCGATAGTGACTAATTAATGATTTTTAGTAGATGCAAGCGCTCCTTAACCCAATAAAATTTTTATGGCCAAAATCTAAAACGGACTACTACTTTTAATCTAAATCTTTCAACAAGTGTTTACAAAAATTAAATAGGCAATTAAGCACTATTTTATCTCATCATACATACACGATGCAGAATAAATATTTATAAATGCATAATGTTGGCGGAATGTTGGTGCAGCTGGATGTTATAACCTCACCCACTTCTAGCGCTGGGATAATCGGGAATCCCAACTCATGCTGTATTCAAGCGGCAGCGTCAAAACTTGTTTTATTTAAAATAAATGTAATTATTAATATTTTGCTAATATAAATATGCTAAAATCATTTCTCATCCCTCGGACCAAGTGAGTTATACGACAAAATTACTACTGTGTACATAAAAAAAATTACTGCTTACACACCGGCTTAACTACTAATTACAGACAATTCTGTCACACAAATTGCAGCAGTCAAATGCGAACTTTATAATTTATGTTAACGTTTGAATATAATTTACATCGATTACCATAATAATTGGCGAACGTTGATGGAGCTCTTGTACATGTTGCCAATCCCACTAATCACGATTAATCGTATCTTATACAGCGTCAGTTGTAAATTTTGTACGAAATCTGCATTCGGACGATTAGAGGATGTACATTATCGCTAATTTGGCTTTTGACCTTAATTTTCTAAAACCATTCATAAAGGATATTATCACCTTTAAATATCCATACATTAAAATACAGATTACAAGTCTGAATTTCAAGCACTAAAAAGAATCGTTTATTGATACAGCACATCATTTACTTAATTTAGGTTGAAGATTTATTATATGAAATATACGGATATGAAAATGTCGATAGATGTAATACGTAATTAATCTGCTTTATTTATTTTAGTATAATTAAACTAACGCGTTTTTATTTGGTGAAACGTAATATTTTCAATGTACTTAAAACTATTTTGATTTAAGTTAGCAATATTTTAATCAATTTCAATTAAACATTATTTCTAATCTTATTTCTACTATTGGTTACCTCGTTAGAATTGTATTTCCGGACTCGGTACAAAGCTCTAAATAAATGCTTAGATTCTGTATTTTGGCTTTATTACGGAATATCGGATGTTTGTAAATTTCAATTGTAAGGTGCGTTCAATCAACCACAACCTATACGGAATGGGGGGAGTTACTTTATTAATAAATGCTAGCAATTTATACTAATGACAGGGTGCTCCGTTAGCGAATAAAACTAATATTTGCAATTTGGCAAAATATTTTGAATTGAATTCAGTAAAGTACCGTTAATACTATTTAGTAATAAATTGTGGTCTCGTATACATAACTAACCATTCTTCTTTTTTGTTGACCCTTGATTAACAATATTAAATCACTGTATTAATCTGTCTGCTGTGTTGATTTTTTTGAGTGTCCATTTTGGTACTTTAATATTTACTATCAAAGTGAGTATCAAATTGTAAACTTTAAAAAGTATATTTTCTATTAACATTCATTATATTCTCTTACCAAGTATAACACGTGTTATGATTAATAATCGATGATACCACTCGTTAAAACCTGCAGAAAATTGAACCCATGAAAATTTTCATCGGTTTTAACTTGAGCTATTACCGACGATAATCACAACACTAGTTATATTATCCCCGAAAATATCTCAGAAATTAACGATTTTAGCTATAAGGAGTGCTTAATAAAAATGAAAGAACATAAAGTGTATTTTCATTTTTTAGAAGAAATACAGGGTAATTCATTTCAAAAAATTGACAATAGCATGTGTTCGAGTTTTCGCTCGCTCTATATTCAATTGGTGCAATAATAAAGAAATAGCACTTTCTCGTAACACTGTACCAATGTCAAAAAGTTATGTCTGAAAAAAATTATTGTTATCTTGTTCTGTCTAGGGTATAAGCACGTTGAAATGAGAATGATTTTCGTGTACAATTGACCATCATAACTTTTGATATACCCTGTACAACGCAATGAAACCCTGTATTGGAAGTATGGGGGAGATGAGTTTAATCTAAATTTTAAGTAATATATAGTGTGTCCCTATAAAAAAAAGTATGTTTGGTTCACCCCGGTAATATGTAAAACCCTGTAAATATGAAAATAATTTTATAATGTGAAGTTTGAGGTTGCCTATAATTTTTGTAAACAACTTTTTTTGATATCTCCTTTAATAAGGGATATATCATACTTCGACGCACTAATGCCGCACCCTATATATATGCTTATAATGCCTTAACTACATTAACAAAACAAGAAAATATAGATGGATCTGCACTTAAATATAATAAATTCTTTTTACTTTAAAATAACAGAAGATGATTGATCAATTTACAGAACTCGTCCTGGCACGGCGACTCGTGGGTGACTTTCGTCTGACGGTGGTCGCTCCTACTGCTTTGTTACTGTCGGATATAATTAACTCAACGTACATGAATAAACAAAGTTTGGTCAGTAACAAACAAAATACACCCACGTACTACACAAAATTAAAAAACACCGAACGCGTTTCGATAGCTACGCTATCATCATCAGCTGTCGACCGCCGATGATGATAGCATAGCTACTGAAACTAGTTCGGTGTTTTATCATTTTTTGTCGTACGTGGGTGTATTTTGTTTGTTACAGATCCTGCCACAGTTCCGGTGTTCCAGATTTTTCAAAGTATGGTCACATTATGAATATTTGGAATTGATATTACATAAGATATTTATATACAAATATTTACGTGTATATATATATATATATATATATATATATATATATATACATATATATATATATATACATATAAGGGGTGATTTTCTTAACCGGCCTTTTAGACGCGTTTGGATACCTTAAAAGTTAGATCTTTGAAATATGGCACGCGGCCACAATACATATTTAATTTTCTCTACAGGAGTCCTTTCTAAAATATATTCGTCGCAATGACATTCCCGGTTGAACCGCAAGTATCAAGCTATCAACGTCCTTATTTCAAGTGAAACCATGTACTTTTCTCACCGCTTTTGGGTTCTCTGTCTCATTTGCTGCATAACTCGTCTAGTTTATGTTTACCTGTGTGCTATGGTTAGGGATATATGCTTTTATGAAAAAATGTAGACTTGAAAGGTTTATTACGAAAATCATAACTTTGAACAACGGCTTACGACAAACAATAAAAAGATCATCTGACAGTAGTCAATGAATTGCCCTTTCAAATGCATCGCTCAAGTGGATGTTACTTTATTAAAGACGCCGCAATAATTTTGTAAACTTGACTAAATTTTAAATGGAATCCTTAACTGTTATTGGGCAAAAAATATTTTTATGTATAATTATGGGTTTGTTCAATTTATTAGGGTTATGCCGTAATAGTGCCACATTATTAACGTTAAGTGATTCATTAGTAAAAATATCAGTCAAAGAAATTTCATAAAATATTATGACATCATTTACAACAATTTCCATTCCATACCTTTTGGGTGCCCTGTATATTTCCCAAATATACCTTACAATCATATGTCAGATATCACTAAAATATCTTCAGTCTACATAAAAAAATCATATTTTGAAGAAGTTTACTTGCAATTAACGTTCGATGAATAATGCATACGAAATATTTTAGTTGAAGAGAACGCAAACAATCATGCCTAAATTTTCAACTTTGTATTTTGGTCACAACCCCATAAACTTCTAACGAACGGCCTCGCTGAAACACCCTGTATATATATATATATATATATATATATATATATATATATATATATATATATATATAGAATGAGTTGAGTTGAGTCTGTGACGTCATAATTAGTTAAAAGTTGTGGGGGGCGGAGTGGAGATGTAGGTGGCGGTCTGAGTGGTGTTCGCTTCTTTTTCAATTCATTCATGGAATTTTCACTGCTACTTTTGGCTGTATTTAGCCTTTTGGCAGTTCTGCCCCTGGATAGTAGGCAATTGCGAGCGCAGGGGCTGGGTGTGGGTAGTTACGTAACCCTGGGGAGGGGTGAGGGGTAGTCACGTGAACTGGTGGGGTTAGAAGTGTGGGAGGTCAAAGTTCTATTATTTTAGCTATGAGTCATAATCAAAGTCCTGAGCCATTTTGTTATTAATTATGACGTAATAATCAATTTTTCGCGGAAATTTTGTTATCAATTATGAGTTATAATCAAATTCCTCAGCTATCTTCCTTCTAATGATGAGTAATAATCAAATACCGCGGCCGTTTTGTTTTTAATTATGGGCCATAACCAAAGTCTACCTCTATTATCCTTTTAATTATGTGTCATAATCAAATTCCGCAGCCATTTTGTTTTTAATCATGACGTCATAATCAAAGCCCACAGCCATTTCGTTTTTGGCGGGAGTAATATAGAAATAAATTCAAGGTGCTGATCTAAAGTAGTGTCCTATTAAAAGACCTTGGTTATTACCGGTAATAAAAAAGGTAAAGGGGTTTTTAATAATTTATTATAGGTAATACTATATTTAAGATTACACCTCATGTATCAGCACCATGTCAATCTCAACATCACATAGTAATTTTAATACAGCTTCTAATTCAGTATTAGATTGGTTGTTTCACCTGTTGACCTCTGTATTAACTTTGACTCCACCATCATTTTCTCTATCGTCATTCACACCACACACACACACAACGCACGCGCGCACGTACACACGCACGCACGGACGCACGCACCAACCCGCCCACACACACACACACGCACACGCACACGCACACTCACACGCACACGCACACGCACACGCACACGCACACGCACACGCACACGCACACGCACACGCACACGCACACGCACACGCACACGCACACGCACACACACACACACACACACACACACACACACACACATTTGTACCACCAATTTAAATTAACGTGCGTGGTGAGTTTTGTATACAAGTTAAATTAGTAAACAAGGCATATAACAAAAGAGGTTTACCAGTATCGCATATTATAATCTAAAATATGTCACTAAAATTAAAATCACTGGGTTAAAAGAATAAAAGGTAAGATGGTCACGTGGCTGCTGAATGGTATTTTTACCGCTAGAAACTAAAACTAGGGTTGGACCATAAAGCTAGGGCGAGCCACGTAACTGTAGGGAAGCGTGTCATAACCATCCTTCTTTCTGAAACGTTTACTGTACTGTACCTAATAAATCTTGCTCTCTGCCTTTAATACAACTTCGTATGCATGGGTTTTAAGTTGGTGCGTACACCTGTTCGATGTCATCCAATACGAACGACTTTAGTGTGTCGAAGTTAGCTACTTGGTAATTTTTATAGTTCAGGGCAACCCTTAGCTTTACATACCGTGTAGTGTTCATTTTTACGTTTTACCCCTTGTACGCATAATCCTTAGGACCCCCACTCACGAATTCCTTGATTCTACTACCGACTCCGTAGGCCTCTACCTCATCGGTCATGTCGCCAAGGAAATCACCGACAAGTGGAACCCACTCACCTAGATTTTGCGTAAAAATGATGGAATCTGTATGAAAGTACAGAACCTGTTCGGCCCTCGACAGTGTGCCAGTCCAGGTTTAAGCACTCCGCACCAATGTGAAGTGTAGGATACCCCACCGGATACTTAGCATATTTGTTCACGTATGGGTATAGAAAAAAAAATTCAAATACCTGGTTTGCACATCTTGTTCTGCTTTATAATACAACTTAACCGCATTAGTACGATCTCCGAAGAAGCTATCATGGAGATTCGGAGGTGACAGATTCAACAAGTTTTTTGAGCTAACAAATGCATATGCGGCCGGATTTTGTTTTAAATATGACCTAAATTCACATTCCCAAATTTCTACTAAACCATAGTTAAAAGAAGGTATCCTGTGTGATGTTGCCACCGTCTTCCCACGACGCAAAAACAGTGTGTTCTGTTCGCGTTTATTATTACCAGCTTGAACGGGGTAACACCTTTCACAACCGCGGAAATAACAAACGTGAAACTTGTATACAGTGTTTGTATCGTGACAAAACCCATCAACCAGGATACCTTCTCTTAACCGTACTTCACGCGCGTTCCCGACATACGTCTGCCTTTAAAATGCTCGAGCCAGAGAAACCATTGAATAACGATCCTAGACTGATTGTCGTCCATTCTGAATCCACCATTTGGGATGAGTTCAATAGTCTTCTCGCGAATAAAATTTCTGTGGAAAGCAAGACTACAAGCTCTAGCGATCATGCAGCATTCTCGATCTTGTTTTCGTCAACAAACCTCTCCCAAAACTCAAGACAGACTTTTCTAAGAATACTCATGTCCTGTATGCAATAACGCACTGTTTGGGTTTTGAAATTAAAACGAGTGCCCTTTGCAATTTCGTCATTGCACCACTTTATAAAGCCTACCCGAACGTCGGAAGACATTTAGTCGACACAGTAAAAGTACATGGCTGGTAAAGCGCCGTCATAATTTTGGTTTTGCACGGTGTTATATAGGTGAAGGCTAGGGCTGAAATGAATGCTCGTTTCTTGGCGAGCGATGAAATGTATGAAAGGAGTTCTGATACAGGAGAGGTTGAGAATATGTGTTGGCGTTGATCACAATATCTGCAACCCTGCTCAATATCTGTATCGATAATAATACAGTGGTTGCAGACATGATCGGCAACGCACAACTTGGGAGTATGCATGAATGTTAGTAAGCGTATCTTGGCGGCACTCGAAGTCGTAAAAGACAAAAATTCAGAATTTCGGAAGTTGTTTCGAATCTGCCGTACCATTAGACATGGAAAAAATGACGGCTAGGATTTTCGGATTTAGAGGTGGTAAAATGTGCAAAACCGCATTTATGAGACTTCTTGCCCTTCCATACACTCTTTAAACAAGTACGACAATGTTGCAGACTGCTGCGAAGTCCGCTAAGTTTATGGTTCTGTAGACATTGATTCTGGCGGAGATCCCTACTACACTCACCGCAAACGATGGAGTCAGCAGACTGGAAACGGGGACTGTTACGACAACAGGGGCAAATGTTAGGACAATTCTTGTAGCGTTCGTTATTCCCGGTTCTATACCTAGAGAATTCGCAAAGTACTCTTTTGAAAAGGCACTGGTTAAACTAGTGACTAAATTATCATGTTCCTGTTCAAAAATTAAATTTAAAACTTTACGATTGGGGCTTTTGGCCCTTCAAAATAAAGTGTTTGGCTTAACGTATGATTACATACAACTATTGTGAAATCAACTGAATAATCATGAAATTTTTGAATATGTTCTACAGTGCCCCCGTTATTTAAATCGAAATTACCGGTAGCACATAACTCCCGTGTCTTCCGATCCAAAATAGGATAACCTTTTTTAAGGTTTCCTAATTGAGGATCGGCCTCGACTAAAGCTATGGCCACCTCTAGTGCCTGTCTTACACATAAATTATCCCTATTAGTGACACCTTTTTTACAAAACTCATTAAAACTGAAACCAGTAATTCTCGGCTATGATGGGCCATAACCCACAGGTAAAACAACTCTGTTTACTTGCAAATTCGGCGTATCATTATTAAAGAAACTTATGTTACTCTGCAATACTTGCTGTTGAAAATATTTGTCATCATAGGTGTATTTTTTCGCGCTTATCTTTTAATATCAAAACAGCGTTTTTCTTTCCTAGAACATCAACATTGGAAATGAAGGTCGACGTGTCTGTCTTTGCGTAATTAGTGGATTTTCCTAGATACGATAGAGTTATTTGAATAGTGAAAGTTTGTTATTGTTTTATCAAAATAGGAAATGAAGGTCAACGAAGTTAAAACCGGCTTACGTATTTGATTTATTTATTTATAATTCAAATTACCCCCCAAAAACAAAACTTCCAAGAGTTTTGATTATGACTCATAATTAAAATAATTGGACTTTGATCTGGTCCGCACGACTACCTCCACAATTTAATTATGACTCGTAACTAATACCAAAATGACGGAGGACTTGCTATTTAGTATTAGCACCCCTTACTAGAATACAATTGAAATTACCGTCAAAACAAGATGGACGGGGACTTTGATTATGACTCATGATTAAAATAATTGGACTTTTATCTGCCCACGCGACTACCTCAACTATTATGGCTCATAATTAAAAACAAAATGGCAAGTTGGTGATAACAGGGATTACGTAATAATTTAAAATCGGGTTTTAAGTGCGTATTGAAAGTGCTCCAAGCGGATGTTTCGATAGCGAGTGATAAATGTAAAATAATACAATCAATCCAGTATAATAGATCGATATAGGAAGTACAATAGCCAAAAAACATTGACAATTAAAAGCATATCCGTTCGTAGCCCGTTTGCGTTTTGTCGCGCCCGCCGTTCGTAATTAGAACTGAACAATTAAGTGAAAATTGCATAGTGTAAATATATCAAGCAATTATTTACAAAAATTATTAAAATAAAACAAAGGACAGCGGATCCAGCTTGGCGACAGAGAACGTAATCAATCTATGCAAGGGTCTAAATTGTCAACCGGAAGCAAGACTTATGTCAACAGCTCGAACGAAGTGGTAAACAAGTAACATCTATTTATAGTGTAAATAAACGAAACTTTGTGCGTTTTATTTATTTTTAAATTTATGCTTAAATACAAATTGTAAACGAAAATATATTTCGCTCATCATTTATGAAGGATTGCTTATGTATGTTACTATTAAAAAATACTAACATAGAATTAGAATCATTTCTATATAATATCACATTGATTTATTTTTTTTATTATCTGTTTACAAATCTTAAAAGACTTATACAAACACTGAATATGTAAATACTGAAGAAACCAAGTTCATTTCATTACAAAATATAGGTAATTAATAACATCAGATTGAGGATAATTTATAACGCTTTTACTTTCGGTGGACGGTCAGTTGGTATCAGACTTATTTGAGAGGGGCGGGGCGGTGAACTGCGGTTGGGCTATCGCGGTATATCGGGTTACTCGAGCACCAATCTAGGTGAACGGTGTAGAGGCCTAGATCACTCTTCGCGGGGGATTAACGGGTAAAAGCGGTCCAAGTAGCGTCAGTGAAGACGTCGGTCTTCCAGGGTTTTCGAATCTTTGAATCGGTGTCGGTGTTTAAGACTTGTGTCGTTGTTGAGTGGTATGAATTCAAAAATAGTTCAGTTGCAAAAAAAAAATAAACTCCTGATGCGGAGGTCGGAAGCAAATGTTTTCTATGTCGGATAAATAATAAAAAAATTAGTTTTATAAGTTGGAAATTAGACAACAGAACGATTCGCCAAACAAAAAAAAATATATAAATCATTGTTTCGGTATCAGTTTGAGAAAAATAAATTGTTATCGCGGGCAAAGGGAACAAATCAAATTAATATTTCCCGGACAAAAATAATACTAAAAAATTGAGTGGTTACGGAGCGAGGACTCAGCCTCTAATTTATTTGGGCAGCTGAAAAAAACAAAACCCACTATAGTGCTTGGTGATGTCATTAATAAAATAATTTTTGGCCAATGGTGGCGGAAAAAAATACCTAAATTCCTGAAAAAAAAAAATAACAAACAAGAACCAAAAACGCATTCAAGACGGTAAGGAAATAAACTAATAATTTTTCATACACGGTCAGCTACCACTCAAAAAAAATGGTATGTAGTGGTAAAACAAAATTAACAATTCCAGTGATTAAAATAATTAACAGAACCAAGGAAAAATAGATATAATTGCTAACGGCGACGGAAAACCAAAATTACATTAAAAATACATAAACTAAAAATGTCGTTTGTCTAAACAGGCTGTAAACTAATTAACCCTTGTAGTCTGTTTGAGACGGCCTAACGGTATAAGTTAAATAAATGTTATGATCTGACAACTTACTTAACAGATCCTACAAGATCCAAAATTATAAAACAAAGATTAGAAAACAAATATTGATAATTAATAATAATCGGCGACTTGATGCTAATAAAAAAATTATTAATTAATAACTGTAGTGGTAGCAGTATTGGGATCACCCGGTATATACACGGGTAACGCTTGTGGCGGAAAACTACAACTAAATTCCAAAAAAAAAAAATAGAAACACAATGTGTTTGTTAGGTACTAATAAAGGCGGCTATACAAAACAAAAATGATCGACCAATTTATTCTTTTAAAGCTAACATACAAGAAAAATCCTGATTACAAAACTTAACCAGCTGAGCTACAGAATAGAAAACACGTCTCTGCAAATGCTTACACTAAATTTTAAAAAGTAAAGTGCAATCGGTGACGAAAATCTCGAATCAATAAAATAAATAATAAAATTCCCGATCTTATCTGTCTAACCACTCTTAACGGACCGTAACAAAAGTAATCAGGATGGCGTTGAAAATATAGGATAACGATCTAAACACAAGAAAAAAAATTATCCGGTGGAGTCGCATACAATGAAAAGATATTTCTGCAAATGTTTAGGTCAAACTTAATGTGCAGTTGATTCGTGGTTTGAAAACAGTTTTATTTATAAACGGTTACTCACGGATGAATTGTTCACCTCTAAAGGTATAAAAATAATTAAAGCCAGTTTAATATTACTAGAACTACTGACTTAATAAAGACGGTAACGGCAGCGTTTCTAAACTGTAAAGAAACTCGTTTATCCGATACTTGCACACGTGCAAATACAACATTAGTTAAATATATTTCCCGTACGTAAAATATCTACTGATATAAGATATACTATATATATCTTATGTAAAAAAATGGCGGACGGTAATTGATCAACACATCGACAGTAGTAGGTAAATTATATTAATATGCTTAATCAATAAACTTACTCGAATAGATCAGGGCACACATACGCACTAACTATGTTAATAATAACTTGATTCAAGTTTTGAATAGTGCAAAAGATATCGCGTTTGGCTTATTTGATAAAAATAACTCGTTTTTGACCACGGAATCTTTTGTTACTAAATGTAAAATTATTATATTAATGTTTCAAAATCTAAATTCATATAATTGTAATTATAAGCATTTAAAGTAAAATTATTACATCTAATTTCCCATATTTTCATATATTAATAAAACTGTATCTAATCTATTGTCTAAGAATTAATTCATTTCAATTAATTTTTGAAATTAAACATATCGGGCGGTCAAATAAATAACAATATGTCACAAAGTAAAGATTTATTTTAAATCGTTACAAATTGTAATAAATGATAATAACCATCTATTACATTATTGAGCTAGCTGGAACGTCCCGATAAAAGGAAAAAGGAGTTTGTTACGCAATTTTTAAAGTTCATTTACTCAGACAGAAATGTGATAACAATAAAAGTAAAGTTTAGTTAATAAACGCGACCGTTATAAACTAAAATCACTATTTAAGCTGAAAGGTAATCATTTCACATTTTCATAAAAACAATATAAAATTTTTACTCAATGACTTTGAAATTATAAAAGATCAAAAAATAACTCCAAATAGTATTCTTTTTAGCCAGGTGTATGCAACCAAGGCCATAATTGCAGGTAATACGCCCGTTACAAAACGTTCCCCAACAGCAGTGCGGACAAAAAGACCGTCACACCCTATTTCTAAAATTTATTGTTCTGTACAATCTTGAACATTTAACGAAAAATTAATCTTTGGTTGACTTTACTTGAAAGTAATCAATAATAAACAAATTCTACCTACTTAACTAAGATTTAGGTAGGACACATAAAACAAAGTATGTACTTCATACTCAAAATAAAGCATTAAAACAATTATTTTTAAAACCAAACTTGTAATTGAAACTGGTAATCTTTTGTTGTGAGTGGCGTAGCATACACTATATTTTATAGTACCCCAAGCAAAAGAGTCAGTCATGTTGGTACCACAATTAGGGGAGAGGATGCCTGCGCATTAAAAAAAAAAACTAAACAAGATCCACACGGGTGTGAAAATAAAATCAATTTAAAAAAAAAGTGTTGCAAAGTAGTAGCAGTGAAAGTAGCAACTAAAGGAACGTTTTCTATGCCGAGAGTGACAGTTCTTTCGATTGGGAGGTGGAGAAAGAAACGAAGCTCTCCGACAATGATCATTTTAACATGGATGATTTTGTCGTCGACAAATTTGTGAAAAATAAAATAATTAGACATTTTATTTGGCAAATAAATGAAGGTGTGGAAAATGGAGAGGGCAGTGTTAAGTTTTTAAAAACAGTGAATGACAGTTCCTACCACTTTGTTTTTCCTGAGAACGATGACGTGGCTGATATCGAAAAAGAGGATATAGTACTCAAACTACCTCCACCTCTTGACAATGCCGGAACTGCAACAGTAAATATTTTTTTTCGTCTGATATTGATTTATCACACCTACTTTAAATGTTTTTGTATGTGTCAATTTCAGCCCCAAATGTGTCCCTTTTAATCCGGTGAAATGTGTTGAAAGGTACAAATACTGCGGCTCATATTTTTACAATTTAACTAATTCGTTTATGTTTTTTGAATGCAAAACACTTTTACAAATGTTGCACTATTAATAATATTAGGTGTAATAAATGTAAAATATAGTGGTATTAAAAATGTCCCCTTAATGCCACCTCTCCCATAGTTTATTTTAGTTAGGCTAGATTTTTTAAATAATCCCTGCACAAAAATTTTCCAAAAAATATTTTGAGAGCTTTTCATATACATATCGAGTCGATTCGTCGTGACAGACCCTGTATACATATTTGGTATTTATTGTGCTTTAAAATAAGTTAAAATACTATCAGCAAGAAAAATTTAATTACAATTGTAGAATTTCATAATTACCTCTTTGAAAAATATCGCTCTCATAAATCGTTTGGTCAGTTAGTCCTGTATTTTGCGAATATTAATTTATTGTTTTCAAAATTAATTACTAGAAAATGTTTATTAAAATTTAAACAAATTGTACTATCAGTGATGTTTTAATCATAATTATACCTAAATAAAAGATGAAAACATCACAACAAGGATGTGGAAAACACAACAACGACAAGCACCGACAAAGCATGTAGTAAAAATAAAAGGTTGCAAAATGTAACCATACTGAAATAATTGTATTTACACTAGGTTATATAAAATATGAAATTTTTTTCTGCCAGCAGTCGAAATTACCATACCAGCATATAATTCTGAAAACACATATATCTATAACAAAGGCGGAATTATAGGAGGGCGCTTTAAGTTTTTTTAGATTTTTTCATAAATATTTGTTTTATACATTTTTTTAAAATATAGGTTGTTTCAAATATTATTACACATCTTCTGTATTTTTTGATCTAATGTTTAATTAACGAGATACAGTAATCAGGTGGCACTTTTTGTTTTAACAACATCTTCAAGAACATTAATTATAGAAAAAAAAGATGATGAACAAAAGTTGTTGTCAATTACACTATCTACAACTTTTACTTAAACTTTTTTCCACAATGCAAAATTGTATTCAAACAACAAAGCGCTCTAGCAGACAAAGCAAAATTAGAAAACTGGCCTTATTTATTTTGTGTGTTAAGTAATAAACTATCGTGCGATAGACGTGAGGTCAAGAGCATCTCCCGTTAACAATCATAATCTTTAATGTTCACTGTAAGTAAATTAACTAACTAAAATATTTATTTAAAGAGAGTACTAGAAAAATAATTAAGGCAGCAATGCTGCCATCCGGTAGTAGCTACAATGGGCAGCAATACATGTTCACTCAGCAGCAATACCTAAATAATGTACCCATGACTTCCTCTCAAGGGAGTGCTAGGTGCCAAACAAAAATCTTTCAAATCAAACAATTTACCATCAACCTTTCGACCTACAACACCTAACCAATCAGTATCAACCAATACCGCAGACAACAGTAACTTTCCAATTCCAATTATGGCAAAATACGCATCAAACAATAAATCACCAATAACTAAACCAACATATCGAACTAACCGAATATGACAGTGATAAAATCCTTGAAAATGAAACGACAAAGGTTGGCAATTAGTTAAAAGATCCAAACGCAAAAGAATTAAAAACCAAACAACGCGTAACTGCACGTACATAAATTTGCATTATTAGAAGAAAAACCTTCAGATGATCCAAAAGAAAATAATAATCAGAAACAAACTACACTAATAAATAAGCCACCGCCTATTTTTGTACAAGGCGTGATTAACTACAATCGAATGATAGGAAGCATTACTGATATAGTAGAAATTGAACAACATACGCCAAAATATGAAAATGTAAACTTTCACCATTAACACTCATAATAAAATACTTATCTTTTTTGGGATTTTTTAATGGTGTACTTTAAATTATACAATCTAAACGTTTCGATAACACTTACCGTTATCTTCGTCAGTAGTAATGTTTGTTAAAAATTGTTAAAGATGTAGTAAACAATTTTGTGAAATTTGAAAAATTCAAACATAAACATAAGCCTGCTATTAATATAACAGTTTGAGAAACGTATAAGCCAACTATAAAATTGTAGTAAAGAATAACTAGGCTTATGTTTATGTTTGAATTTTTCAAATTTGACAAAATTGTTTACTACATCTTTAACATTTTTTAACAAACATTACTACTGACGAAGATAACTGTAAGTGTTATCGAAACGTTTAGATTGTATAATTTAAAGTACACCATTAAAAAATCCCAAAAAAGATAAGTATTTTATTATACGCCAAAATGTTTGATAATGTAGTTAAAATTAACGCAAAAAGTCCTGATACTTACAGAAAACTAATAACGTACATGACTGAAAATAAAATTGCATATCACTCCTATTTAATGAAAGAAGATCTACCATACAAGGTAGTACTGAAACACGTGCTACTGAGGATATTAAGGAGGCCATGGAAGTATTAAAGCACGAAATACTATCAACATAAAAAGCAAACATACGAAAGATACTCTTCCAATATTTTTGATTAACCTCCAACCGTCCGAGAACAATAAAGAAATATATGAAGTTTGATCTCTCAAAAACTTGATCGTCAGTTTTAAACCATCAAGAAATATTGCCGAAATTGTGCAGTGTACACGATTTCAAAACTACGGGCATACACAAACATGCTGTAACAGGCCATATGCGTGTGTGAAGTGCGGAGGTCCCCACGACAGGAGAACTTGTGGTAAAACTAGAGACACTCAGGCCACATGTGCACTATGCGAAGGATCACACCGGGACAACTACAACGGGTGCACAGCATATCAAGAACTGCAAAAAATACCAACCAGCAGCCCCAAACCCAACTCGGGTGACAACCAAAAATTTCCCACTCCTAAATCGGCAATAAACGAGTTAACAACTCAGCAACCAACCAAGGTCATCCAGTCAAGCCTATGCCAAAGCAGCCTCGAACCTTAATCACGATTTAACCCTTCAACAATTCCTAGATGAATTCAAAGCCTTGTTCAACCAACTCCTGCAACAAAATAACATAATTGGAAACTTGCTAAGCACCGACATTAGTAAAATAGCTCACTAACGGCTAAGTTTCTTAGATTAACATCATGGAACGCCAAGGGTCTACAGTACAAAAGCCCAGAAATCGAGATCTTCCTACACTTAAACAATATAGATATTATGCTCGTATCAAAGACTCAATTTACCGACAGATCATATTTAAAAGTGCAACACATATTCTGTCTATCACACAAAACATCCGGATGGAACAGCAAACGGCGGTTCAGCTATATTAATCCGCAGTACTCACCATGTGCAACCAGAATATAAAACGGACTATCTGCAAGCTACAACAATACAAGTGGCTCAAAAACTTGCAACTCCAATCAATGTTTCTGGTGTCTACTGTCCTTGGAGACTCAATCTATACCAGAACCTTTTGCAGATGTTTTTCGACACTTTAGGACAGAAATTTATAGCAGAAGGAGACCTTAACGGGGCAAACATGCACACTGGGGGTCGCGTTTAATAACAACCAGAGGAAGAGTACTATTTAAACTCATAACAGATAACAATTACAAATACCTGCCAACATGCACTCCAACCTACTGGCCGTCCTACCCAAACTGACCTGTTAGACTTTTTTGTTACAAACGGACTTACAAAAAAGAACATGGATGTTCTCCCCAATTACGACCTAGTGTCCGACCACTCGCCGATACTTGCCACTATTACCACCTCCATCATTTACAAAACACCTAATCCTACCTTCACAAACAGTAAAACTGATTGAGGTAGTTTCAAGGGCTACATAGAACAACACCTCGACAGAAACATCAGTTTCAAAACTTAACAAGGAATAAAGTCTGCAACGAACAATTTTATAGCTACAGTTAGAAAAGCAAACTGACGCTCAACACCACAGCCAACAAATACAAAAATAAATAGCCCCAGTATACTGTACCAGATTATAGAAATAGTGAGAGAAAAAAGACGGGCGAAAGCCAGATGGCAACGAACACATAACATGAAAAACAAAAGAAGATTTAATGAATTAAACAATCAGCTCAGACACAAATTAAAATCCATTAAGAATCAAACTTTTAAAACTTATCTGCAGTCATTAAATGCTCAAGACAATACAATATGGTAAGCCACCAAGGGCTTAAAATAACCAAAAACTCATATTCCACCCTTACGTGACCAAGAATAGACAAAGAAAAAGCAGAAGCTTTTGCAGATCACCTGGCTGAAGTTTTTCAACCAAATTCTAACGAGGTTAACCAGGATATAGAAGAAGATTTGCAATCACCGCTAAAAATGTCCTCCCCAATTCGCAGACGAAATAGAGAACGAGATAAAGTGAATGAAAAGCGGAAAATCTTCGGGTCAAGATTTAATTGCAGTAAATATACTTAAACAACTACCTACACAAGGATTAAAATTTTCACAAATTCTATTCAATGCAATTCAAAGACTAACCTATTGGCCGTTACAGTTCAAACTCGCACAAATAATCCTCATCCTCAAACCAGCAAACCCCAGCAACGAAATAAATTCCGTCCTATTAGCTTACTCCCCATAATACTCAGGTTGCTCGAGAAACTTGCCCTTAGGCGCATTAAATGAAAACTCAATGCAAGGAACATGGACGCCTAATCATCAATTTGGATTTAGGCATCAACACTATACCATTCAACAATGCCACCACCTAACCAATATCATCCAAACAACGCTACAACGCAAAAATTCTGCACTGCGGCCTTCCGAGACGTACGTCAGGCATTTGATCGGGTATGGCACAAAGGATTACAACACAAAGTTAAGAAAGCGTTTCCTTCTGACTGTTATCTCCTATTCCGATCATACCTTCCACATAGAACGTTTCAAACAAGAATTGGTCAAGACATCTCCCAAGTTAAAGGAATAAAAGCAGGAATTACGCAAGGGAGCGTTCTCAGACCTATGTTGTATCTATAATTTACCTCTGACCTACTCGCAACCGAAATAGGCACATTTGCTAACGACACAGCCGTGCTTGTGTGTAGCGAAAACCCAGTAGCAGCATCAGCTGCACTACAAAACCATTTAAACCAAATCGAACAATGGTTACATAAGTGGAGAATCAGAGTCAACGAGACCAAATCAGTCCACGTTGCTTTCACGACAAAACACCAAGAATGCCCAGCTGTCACCCTTAATGGCACTATTCTCCCTTACTCCACTGAAATTAAATACCTGGGGATACATATTGACAAAAGACTGGCATGGAAGACTAGTATTAACAAGAAACGGAATCAAATGTACCAAAAATTGGAGCAGATGTACTGACTCATTGGAAAACATTCTAATCTATCACTTGAAAACAAGGTACTGTTGTATAAGTCAATCATCAGACCAATCTGGACCTATGGGTGTCAGCTATGGGGATGCACAGGTCAATCGAATGTCGAAGTTATACAATGTTTCCAGTGCAAAGTCATCCGAATTATGGCAGCCGCACCCTGGTACGTGTGAAATCGTACACTTCATGCAGACCTCAAGATCCCCTATATGGAAGACATAACAAACAGTGTGCCAGCAAGCAACAAACAACACTGGAACTTCACTCCAATGAAACTCTAGCATCACAACAGAAGATTCTCAACTCAGGCGCCTCCAAAGGAGGCCAAAAGACTTAACTGTTTCAAGAAGGGATGACTCAACAGGGAGCTTATCGCACAAGACCCAACAATACAAAACATTAGCTCATAGAGTGTATTAATGTTTTGATTGCTAATAAAGTAATAAATACAAAAAAAAAATTGTAAAATTTCTCCTGTAATTTTTCTTATAAGCAGGCCAGCTTATATGAACTTGACGAAGTTTCGGTGCATAGCAACGGTAACATTGAAATAGAAATCAGTTCATAGTTAAAGCTTGTTAATTTGATTTCATAATTGTATTTAGATTCGTCTCTTGTGTCATGGAAGATTTGAGACATCATATGTCAATAATCTATTAGCCAATATTTGGCAAATTTCTACTATACCTTAAAAAGAAACATTGGATTTACGCCTTTTTGTAATATACACATAATCTCGGATATACCTTAGGAAAGTATAACACTATAAATATATTAAATACATTATACGAAGATATTCTTTAAACATCCGTTATATTTACTTTTATAATATTTTTGATATATCTATTATAGATCGCAATATTTAATTAACATCTGGTATTAGGAAAGCATCTCTGAAATATAGTATACATACAGGGTCCTGCATCTTAACTCCCGTCTTCTACTACATCTGAATCATTTCCATTAAAAAATTATTAAAATGGAGCATTAAAATGCTAGCCAGACTGCACATTTGAAATTTGAAAATGTTTGCACAAATACAGGGTGGCGCATAAGTGCATGACGACACAAACTTGTATATTTTTCCACGTAAAACCCTATATATTATTTCAAATTTGAATTTTTCTCGATTTGTACATTACCTCAACAAAATTTCATCATCCTCTGTCGAGTTGTTTCCATGATATGACATTTTTTATCTGACTGGACATGTGTTGATCACTCTGTATCTTCCAAGAACAAACGAAATTAATTATTATTTGTAGTAGGATGTTTTATGTATATTGTGTGTTTTATTTTTATACAAATGGCCACTCGAAATATCGAAAGTCGTATACAGTATGGTCCAAAACGAGAATTGTGGATTTCCTCGAAATTTTCAAATGGAACACCATATATTTTTCATCGGTTAGCTTATTTGCTACTTTATTAATCTTAATTGGCATTCCCTATACCCACACCCGCTTGATATTTAGTTAAATTTGTCTTCATCCGAAACTGCCCGTTATTCATCAAAATTAGGCGTAAAAGTTATATCTTTTAAAGGGAGCACCTGTATATTTTATGCCTATTGTGTGCGGAATAAAGTACGCAATACCTTTTATATTTGTAATAATACTAATATGTTTCAAAGTTTCAGAGATATTCAACAAAAGCTGTTTTTAGACATAACATGAATAATATCATTTACAACAAATTTTATTATTTAAATGAAATTTTGTATAATCGGACTAGTATCTTTTTTTTAATGTTCATCGTACTTCTAAAAGTTTCTTTTCTGTTATTGATACGGTTAGGTAATATAATATAATCTTATTGCTTTACTTCCTTTATTGGTCACTTAGCATAATGTTTTTGGAAACGCCATTTTACCCGAATCAGATTAAATCTTTTAGTTTTATGCTTTCAATAACCCGTTTCTTTCAGAACTGCACAACTAAGTGCAAGTAGGTGTACATGATGTTTAGATCCCATTAGGTACCTTTACAGTTGGTGTATACAATATACCAAAGTTAGTTGCACTAATAATGAGAGTTATTGCTACAAATGTGTACTTGAGTTAAATTACTAATCCACTGCAAATAGCTTCTTTTGCACTGCCTCATTACAAATATAAACCGTTTCTATATCATAGAAATGTATCAAAAATTAGAGTTTTTGTACTTATGAATAATGTAACAAATACTGTGTATCTGCTTAGTAATTCAAAATAGGTCACTTTTAGCTTAAATTTAGGCATTAAATTGGAGTATAAAAAATTACCATCCCAAGCATGTATGTTACGTGATGCAATCGATTGACCCTAATCTTTTTATACATCTACGGATAGCTTACAAAAACCTTTTTTCCGGGGCGGGTAACCGCGATGCAATTAATTTAGTCTTAGGTCGATTCAGGGTAGTATAAAGGTTGGTCTGCGATGGCCATTGAAACCGACTTGTTCTATTCCGTGTATTTTAGCAACGATGACCACTTACTAGATTTTTATGAGTGTCTACGTGATTTTGAACGCCATAATAGCGTTATGAGAGAACTCTTATCACCCTTAACATTTATGTCAGGTGTTGCTTGAACAATATTTCCGGTTGCGAATTTAAGCGATAAAGTGTTTTTTTATTTATTTTTCCAATAGTATTTAATTTTAGAGAAAATTAAATTACTATTGCATGGCATGCTGGAAGTCACACAAAATCAAGAGGCATAGAAATCAAATGGACTGAAAAAACTAGATTTCTTGTTATTTTCAGTGTACTGGAAATCGAAATGTGTTTCTAACTTTTACGCCATCATTTATTATTAATTATTGTTTTAATGTAAACTATTACTTTCTAGTGACTAAATACCAATCGTATCTATTCATTAGACTTTGGAGCTTCAACGTTAAGAGAATCTCATTTAATATTAATGCGCTTTAGGAAAATAATTTATAAATGAACAAAACTGCGGTGATTTCCTTGTTCTATACTGAACCATATTAGCATTTCAGCCTTCATTGAAATATAATCAATCATGTTATGTCAGAATTTGTTTCTTGTTATTTGATTTTATTTCAAATACGTCCGTAACCCAAATTGATTATTTATTAATTAATCATTCTCCTTAACATAATCCTGCATAATTAAGAAATTTTCAATATTCACCCCTACTGCTTTTATTGCAAAAACCGTTATAGCGTTTTTACATACGTATGTCATTGGTAGGTTACGTCAGTAGCTACGTCCACGCAAAACAGCAGATTATGCTAGAAAAATAGGAGTTGGTCCGGACCTCTTACCGCTTTGAGCATTCTCCTCTGAACCACCAGACTACATCCAGGAGTTTGTTTCGAGACATTTGCCGCCTTGGACATTCGGGCACTTGACCATTTAGACCGCTTACCGTCCAATACCGACTTGCTATCGTTCATCAATGACCAGCCTCATATATATATATATATATATATATATATATATATATATATATATATATATATATATATATATATATATATAAGTTATTAACATATACATTAGACATATACTAGACTGAAGTATTTACTACGGTGTAGCCTTCTTCGCACGTCGGAGAGATAGGAGTAATTCTCTTAACCAAATCCAATTGTTCAGATGTGCTAAATTCTAATCATAACAAATGTAAGTAGTACACGGGCACCATCCCCACTCCTTTTTTTTACGTCACAAGCCCCGCCCCTTTCACTTTTTTACACGCTCACGTGGGGGGCCGGTTTTTCCACCCTTATTTTTACACGCTTACGTGTAGGACGTGTTTTTTCACCCCTATTTTCGCACATCCACGTGTGAGACCGCATTTTCCACCCTTATTTTCGCACATCCACGTGTGAGACCGGATTTTCCACCCTAATTTCTGCACATCCACGTGTGAGACCGCATTTTCAACCCTAATTTCTGCACACCCACGTGTGAGACCGGATTTTCCACCCTTATTTTTACCCGCTTACGTGTGAGACCGGATTTTCCACCCTCTGTATCCCTAATTAAGATCTTTTTGTAGTTACTAACGTGAGAGCTGTATTTTACGGTTAGCGTTGAGCTGAGGGCTTAGGGTGGTGGTTGAACTGGGGTATGGCTTGGCTTAGGGCGGAGGCTGGAGCTTAGGGGTGGTCTAAGGATAAGTCTTAGAGTTTGGTCTCGGTGGTGTAGCTAGGGTTGGAGTCAGGTCTTGGTGGTGGAGCTAGGGTTTAGAACTGTATTTAGGGTTGGGGCTGTAGCTAGGTCTTAGGGTTATTTCTGATGGTATTAAGGCCCTTCTGGTTGTAACCCTGGAGGGGCAATTGTGCTCAAACTGTGTCTTGTAAGATACGTTATTTCTCCCTCTCTCATGGCTCTCTCTCTCTCTCTCCCTCTCTCTCTCTCTCACTCACACACACATGTAAACAAAGCAATCTCAATCAATCAACCAATCAAAATGAATAAAATGGGGATCATAACTTACAACCACACTCATATAGGTAACGGTAATAAAACGGCATGCTTAATGGTAGCCGATCATACCCTTCTCTCCCTCTTTCTCTATCTCACGCATGACTCTTTCCCAAAACAAAGCAAACAAAGCAATTAAGTAATTAACCAGATAAATCTCAAACAAATCAATTAACAATCAATCAGCCAAATCAATAAAGTGGGTCATAACTTACACTCGCATTGTTATAGGTGACGGTAATAAAACAATAACAGGTTTTAAGACTTTATTATCGATGTTAAAAAATAGTAGTTTTACCTGCATCGGGTTGAAGTATCATCACTGTATACATATACATATATATACACACACAGACCCCTGGTATCCAGGCAGTTATTATTTTAAAAAAAAAGGTATGATGCTTGTATCAGCTGTAATTAAACATGTACATTTAAATAAATAAAAAAACAAAGACTAAATCGTACCCGCTAATTCTGCACTGGAAACAAATTTTAGAGGCATCATTCACATGTACAACTGATTTCTGTTAAACATATGGCAACACTAAAAACAACTTTCTGTTTTACGTTTACACGTATAATAAATAGCTATTAAAGTTTTTCCCGTAATTTAATTTTAGAAAGTAAAAGTACTCATATTGTATATGTAAAAACCTTTAATACCTAATCAGCACATATATATATATATATATATATATATATATATATATATATATATATATATATATATATTTTTTAACGATATATAGCAAGGATGACCAATAGGTCATTAATGTTTTATTATTAGGGTTGTTCTGATGTACACACACATAGTTTATATTATGTATAAACAAATATCGTCTTGGTATTATAAATAAATAAAACAACAGTTTTCAATGGGTAATTTATACTGTACATAGACGCAGGTTGCTTTTAAATAATGACCGATTACGCTGTTAAGATAACAGTATCTACAAAATGAAATAAAACACATTGATACACGCTATCAATATTAGGGGAAATCATATACAAAAATGTAAAAATACATCAAATATCTGTGTACCCGGATTGGCAACACAGAATACATGTCAAAAACTCCCAAAAAGGATTGGCTTTTCTCTTATCTTCATTTTAAATTGCGAAACGTGAGAATAATTAAACGTGCATGTATTTCTGGAAATTACCTGCAACATGTTAACAATTTTTCCCTCATTAGAAGTTATGTCGTTATTAACGTAAAAAATATTATTTGTCACATCGATGCTGACCTTCTAATACTTTTAATATATATATCCCTTATATAATGTAGATCTAAATCATGCTTTTAAAAATATTTCAATTTAAAAAACCTGATTGTAGAATAGGTCCAGGTAAAAACAGTCTTTTCTATTATCTTCATTTTAAATCGCAAAACGTAAGAATAAAAAAGTGCATGTATTTCTGGAAATTACCTGTAACATGTTAACAATTTTTCCCTCATTAGAAGTTATGTTATCATTAACGTAAAAAAATATTATTTGTCACATCGATACTGACCTTCTGCAGCACCTTTTTAAGCAGCGTTATATAACAACAAATAGTAATTAACAATTTGTTTCTCCCTCATTAGAA
Organism: Vesta saturnalis; assembly: GCA_036346205.1. Taxonomy (NCBI): domain Eukaryota; kingdom Metazoa; phylum Arthropoda; class Insecta; order Coleoptera; family Lampyridae; genus Vesta; species Vesta saturnalis. The sequence continues at coordinate 6,101,672 of JARFJB010000966.1, read as the reverse complement.
GTGATGTTATCATTAACATATTGTGTTATATAACGTGAATTTAAAACTCTGATTCAAAAAATATCTTCTAATCATAATCATTTGATATTAAAAACGATTAAAAAATGCATATATCAATTTAAATTTAATTGTATAGGAATCAGTCCTGACACAACAGTATTTTTTAATTATATCCATTTAAAATCCTGAAATGTAAGGAATAAAAAAGTGTATCTAAAGATTTACTATCAAAGGTTGACCCGGAATAAAACATGATGAAAATAAAAAAGTCTTAAATTTTAAGGGTACTTTTACATTTTAATTAAAATTATTTTTCTATGAATTTAAACGACTGATATAGTTTAGCAATAAATATTTTATACCATAATGAAACGCTTAGCTACAAATAAAAATTAAAATTATTACATTTCCTTTAAGACTCATTTTTGCTTCGTATATACAAACTGTTATAACCTAACTTCGCCTTAAACAATAAGTCTTTTGTTAAAAGATAAACATCATGGTTTTTTACATTCTTTTTGACGTCACAAGCCCCGGGACCTGGAAGAATAGTATAAAAACGTGCACCAGGGTTTAGTTAATTTAGTTCTGTTTTGAAGAGCATAGCTATGGAATCTTTCTCAGTTAATCATATTTTGAGATTATTCAGTGCTGGTGTGTTAACCGACGAGGGTTTGAAAAACGCATACAATATCATCACTTATAAGATGTTGTGCGAAAATGACACTATCGACTCGATAGATGTTTATAATAATTTTGTTGAAGCTGTACAGCGGGTTGGTGGAGTGTAAGTATATATTTTGTTTTTTATTTTTAAGTTTTAATTATTATTTTTATAGTCCTGCTCAAGTAAATCTAGAGGATGTATTTGACGATGAAGAGATGTCTGAAACTACAGATGCGGAGGGTCTGATAACGGTATGTCTTTTCTAATTTTCTATTGTATTACTGAACGAGTACATTACAGCAAAGCCAAGTGGGTTCAGGTTCCCAGCAACAGGCCGGCCCTTCCTCAGGGTTCAACCATATTAATATAATTGAGGAATCAAACACTAAATTTATTAAAAAATTTAATACCACATGTAAAACACTACGGTTTAGCTTCAATGACGAGACGTGCAAGGATAATCCCCTAACGTGGCTACAGGTAAAATATACCATTTACTAAAAATTTATCTAATACACATTTTTACAGAATGCATTTGATGAACTGTATTCATATATTGTAAAGGATGCTGCTCCTTCAGATCGTGTTGGAATCACGCTAAGGAACCCAAATTTCCCCGACAAACCAATTGGCATTTCGTTCAGAAGAGTTGATCAGTTGTCGGTGAAAGTGATAATGTCGCTGCTGGAAAAGGTAATGCAGAGCAATGCTAGTTTTTTCTCAAGTGACAAATTAGCGGGTACGATTTAGTCTTTGTTTTTTTATTTATTTAAATGTACATGTTTAATTACAGCTGATACAAGCATCATACCTTTCTTTTTTAAAATAATAACTGCCTGGATACCAGGGGTCTGTGTGTGTATATATATATATATATATATATATGTATATGTATACAGTGATGATACTTCAACCCGATGCAGGTAAAACTACTATTTTTTAACATCGATAATAAAGTCTTAAAACCTGTTATTGTTTTATTACCGTCACCTATAACAGTGCGAGTGTAAGTTATGACCCACTTTATTGATTTGGCTGATTGATTGTTAATTGATTTGTTTGAGATTTATCTGGTTAATTACTTAATTGCTTTGTTTGCTTTGTTTTGGGAAAGAGTCATGCGTGAGATAGAGAAAGAGGGAGAGAAGGGTATGATCGGCTACCATTAAGCATGCCGTTTTATTACCGTTACCTATATGAGTGTGGTTGTAAGTTATGATCCCCATTTTATTCATTTTGATTGGTTGATTGATTGCGATTGCTTTGTTTACATGTGTGTGTGAGTGAGAGAGAGAGAGAGGGAGAGAGAGAGAGAGAGAGCCATGAGAGAGGGAGAAATAACGTATCTTACAAGACACAGTTTGAGCACAATTGCCCCTCCAGGGTTACAACCAGAAGGGCCTTAATACCATCAGAAATAACCCTAAGACCTAGCTACAGCCCCAACCCTAAATACAGTTCTAAACCCTAGCTCCACCACCAAGACCTGACTCCAACCCTAGCTACACCACCGAGACCAAACTCTAAGACTTATCCTTAGACCACCCCTAAGCTCCAGCCTCCGCCCTAAGCCAAGCCATACCCCAGTTCAACCACCACCCTAAGCCCTCAGCTCAACGCTAACCCTAAAATACAACTCTCACGTTAGCAACTACAAAAAGATCTTAATTAGGGATACAGAGGGTTGAAAATACGGTCTCACACGTGGGTGTGTAAAAATAGGGTTGAAAAATATGTCCTACAGGAAGGTATATAAAAAATAAGGGTGGAAAATCCGGTCTCACACGTAAGCGGGTAAAAATAAGGGTGGAAAATGCGGTCTCACACGTGGATGTGCAGAAATTAGGGTGGAAAATCCGGTCTCACACGTGGATGTGCGAAAATAAGGGTGGAAAATGCGGTCTCACACGTGGGTGTGTAAAAATAGGGTTGAAAAATATGTCCTACACGAAGGTATATAAAAAATAAGGGTGGAAAATCCGGTCTCACACGTAAGCGGGTAAAAATAAGGGTGGAAAATCCGGTCTCACACGTGGGTGTGCAGAAATTAGGGTTGAAAATGCGGTCTCACACGTGGATGTGCAGAAATTAGGGTGGAAAATCCGGTCTCACACGTGGATGTGCGAAAATAAGGGTGGAAAATGCGGTCTCACACGTGGATGTGCGAAAATAGGGGTGAAAAAACACGTCCTACACGTAAGCGTGTAAAAATAAGGGTGGAAAAACCGGCCCCCCACGTGAGCGTGTAAAAAAGTGAAAGGGGCGGGGCTTGTGACGTAAAAAAAAGGAGTGGGGATGGTGCCCGTGTACTACTAATGTATCGCTATGCATACAATTAAATAGTTGAAAAATTTTGCTCTTAACTTTATGAAACTTGTAATGCATGATCACCAAATTTTGTCGATAGTTTTGTTCACTACTACTAAGTGTGGAAGTTAGTTTTCCATATTACTTGAAAGCTAAATGTTTGCCCCCAAAGTCAATAACATTTAAGGACAGGTGGTGCATAAGCAGTAAATGGACCTATAGCTAATATATAATAAAAGTCTGTTGGATTGGAAAAAATAAATAGTATTAAAATAAAAAAATTAGCATTTATCGTTATACGTTGGATAATCTAGCCCTTAAACTATTGTCCTTTTACCTTTGTTTATGTGATACTAATTTTTTCTCAAGTTATGTAACTGTACTGTATTAGATCTGTGGACTGCATAAACATAGACTTTAAAAAATATTCGGGTCAAATTCTGACAAGCACTCATGGACTATAGTACCTAATTCTTGATAATCGAGGCAACTCTTTTTTCCCCGTACCCAACAGAAATGTCACAAAATGTCACATAGTTTGGCTTTTAGTCATCAAGGTAACCAGTTTAGCCAAGATGCTAATGAAATTGGAGTATTGATACAGGTCTTACGCAATACTTGAGCCAAACACTCCGCAGAGTTTAGCTTTTGATCATCGATACCTATTTTGCTGTATTTCCAACCCAACTAGTGTACTAACATACAGTTTGAGCAAAATTTTACCGAAATACTAATAGATACCGATGGGTCATAGAATTTAGCTCTTTGGCATCGAAGGAATCAGTTTTCCCGAAGTTGGGTACAAACAAAGATTTTGTCCAATGCTTGTCCCTAATGCTTATCAAAACCTATGGGACATAAAGTGCAGCTCTTACCTTCTTGTATCAAAATAGATTTTAACTAACTGTCATGGACGACGGTATTTAGTTTTGGGTCACCTAGTGATCCAATTTTCCCTTTTCCCAGAAAATTTGGTATATATTTTAGAAAAATTTTTATATTTCCTGTCTACTAACTTTCGAAAAGCAGTTATACTTTCCACAACATATAACACAAGACATCATATGGCGGAAACTAGAAGACTATAGGACCAAGTTATATTAAGCACAGACCCTTCGATATTGCGTACGCGCGACACAGATTTAGATTTAAATTGTTTTACTTTTTTTTTAAAATATATGGTCAGTGTAAAAAATAACTAAAGTATACTTTCTGTTTTGAAAGCGGCATAGTAACTATGCACAAAAGTAATAGCATCCCTTACCTTTTTTTTTTTTTGAAACACAATGCTTTAGTACATAGTAAAGGTGTACGTAAAGTGCTTTTGTAGAAGCAGTAAGAAGAAAATGTAGGGTTTTCGGACAAAATTAGAAGTTTAATTTCATGTTCTAACAAATTATGCGAAGGTATTGAACAATTCTATATTGGCTTTGATATACGTTTGGGAGCAATTACAGAGACTAACAGACGGAAGGACAAAGCACGCATAAATGAACTAGTGAACTTCTGGTTGCAAAGTTTGCTCAAAATAAAGGGAAGTTACAAATAGTACATACATAATGTAAACACACGCACGCACGCACACGCACACACAACCAGACGCGGACGCGGACGCAGACGCAGACGCAGACGCAGACGCAGATGCAGACACAGACGCAGACGCAGACGAAGATGCAGACGCAGACGCAGACGCAGACCTAGACCCAGACGCAGACGCAGACGCAAACGCGCGCACACACACACACACGCGCAATCTCGCAGACACTGTGAAGCGCAACCGCCCCAGGCGAGCAGACGGGCAGACGTCCAGACGCGCACACGCGCATTTCAATTAAACCATTCTAAAGTGTTTCTATTAAATTATTCCAAAGTGTTTATATTAATTCTTGTAAATTATTGTTTAAAAGAAGCCTGTATAGCGGGGCTACTTAGAAACTAAATACTGACAAAATCGCAGAAAAAATAAAATTAGCTCACAGTCGGCCTTCAGTTAAGAACAATAAAGGAGCATTTTACTTCTCTTCCATCCCCTTATAGTACCAACTTAATATTTGTATGAACTTTAGATAAGCAACTCACCGCATCTTAATAACCTTTGTTCTCATTAATACTTATATGGGCAACCGCAAAGATATTCAACTTCACGTTTGACTACTTGTTTATAGTTTAAGAATGTCAAAAAATGCCTACGTCAATCTCTTGTTTAGTTTTACTTTTCATGTGCATGTAAGTTAAAATATCTGTGATATTCCACATTACTGGTTGAGTGCGCGGGTGATAGTACAATGAAGCAGCCAATAGCTTTGTCAGAACAACTCAAAAGCTAAGCTACTTTAGAAATAAATCTCTAATGGCTACTACTGCAGCATCAACAACTGCGACTAGTAGTCTGTCAGATGAGCAAGGAACTACTGGGAAAAATACAGATCAAAATATACCACTTAGCTTAGTATGGAAAATTCTTCCAATGATTATGTATGGATGGACATTCTACAGATTGTTTCGTGGTAGGGACATTTTGACCTTGACGAAAACCTGCGTCATCCCTTAAGAAAGCTTTAGTAGAAAGTGTGTATTTCCAAAACTTTTAATAGTAAGACATCTGAATCTATTGTGCAAAACATAACACAAATTAAGTTTTTCAGCTTGTGTTTAAAGATCGTACCGTAGCAATTTGCTAAATGTGGGAGGAAATAGTTTTCTTCTTTATAGTTCAAGTTAATTTAATGAATGGAAAATATTCCACAATTGAAGTTAAATACAATTTTAATATATGTTTTCTTTTCCTTTTAAGAAAGGAAGGTTAACCGCGTGCTTTCATATTATCAAAATTATGTATGTTATAAATTTATTAAAAAGTGAGAATTATATGGATAAAGTTATGTCACATTTTAAGAATCCTAGAGTAACAGAGTAAGGATACTCCTCTCCATTCCCTTATTCTAGTAGTGCGTTACATTTCATGCAGAAAATTTTCAATTGTCGCTGTCGTTAAAATGTATTATTTTGGACAATGGTCCTTTAATGTTTCTTTCCTAATTTTCCGCTACTGAGAATCATAAGACTTAGTGTTACGCGAATTTGTGTACGTTACGGTTATTCATTGTAACTGTTATTACTAACGCAAGTTAATTGTAAAGGAACTAAACCTCTGTAAAATATGCGTCCTTTCACATAATTAAAATATAATTAATTTTGGTAAACAAGTAACAAATTGATAAAGGAATTGTTAAAATACAATATCACACTTCAAGTATTTCGCTATAGTCCTTTGGTTAATAAAAATTATGAAGTTATATAAGATTATACATGGAAAAATAAGTAAATTACAATATATTTAATCAAACCAGAGTAACAACTGTTCATTTCTCAAATAGTCGCCAGATTTAAACACGAAAAGGACAGATTATAAACATGGAATAACGAGCGTCGCCACCATAACATTGAACTGTCGCCGAATCTAATTCCAAAACGAAAGTATAAAAATTTACAATAGCAAGCAGTGAAAGCAAAAAATGAATCTGCAGAGCGCAAATAATAAATGACGAAAATTGCTTATTTTTCCTACAGAAGTCTCCAATGTTATTGCTAATGATATAATTGACACTTTAGTTGTCTTCATGAAACTTTCATATTTAATGAAACAGTCAATTCATATTTGGATTACTATACAAAACTATTTTGGAACCTAAGTAAAACAAGTGAGGATATTAACTGACTAGATTTGTGTCCGTTTCATTCCTTTCTACAGCCATACGGTGGTCATGTATATCGTTACTAATTTTTGATTAATTAAATTAATTATATTTAGCTCTTTTCGACAGGATAACTAAATTACATCAGTTTACCAATTTGTATAAACGTGAGAAGTCTAATACGACTAATAGTGAATAGTTAGGCTTTCAACACAGTATCATTGTAAAGCTGTAACATGTTAAATTAAATTGGTGATTTTTAGAGCGAGTTTGAAATTTTTATGCCGTTTGTGTAGGCAACACACGTTGCGTCGATTAGAGGAAGTTTTGCGCGGGAGAATTGAATTTTAAATAAATTAAAAATAAATTGGTTAAATAGGACCAGGTGACTTTTCGTTTTGGTTCGCCTGAAAAAGAACGCCCTTTTGTGGAAAAATTGCGTTGTTAGAAACTAGGTATGTCGGAGATTTCTTTGTGTAATTCTTTATAAAAATTTTACTTAATAAAAGTTGCATGCAGCATTAGTGCTGGTTTTTTAGTCTCCACAGTTAAAAAAAAAAGGATTACACTAAGTAGTGTAGTTTTCGTTTCTACGGATATTAAAAGTTTCTTAACAAACGTTTTTCGTTAGATCAAGAGTTGAGTTAAACCGCTTTCTTTCTTTTACACTGAAGTCTCTGATTGAACATTTAAATCAATAAATACATGTTTTACAATTTAACATAAATTAAAATACACTTTGTATGCAACTCGTATCTAAAAAAAGGGGTTTCTCTAGGTTATTTCTTTAATTGTGGTCTCGGTCCTTTCGTCGCTTCTTCAACTGAATATGGTAACGGATCGTTTCACCTGTACATGAACTATTCTCTTACACCTGGGGTTATGAACGCATTGTTAGCAGTTCTTCATGACTACTGAATACTAAACAGGGGTGTACGATATCCTGCTGAAAGATAAGTCGAGGGGTGACCTCAATCTCGCTTCTTTTTGTCCAAAAGAACATAAAGCTTAAGTCACGTAAGACATACCAACACACCCATTTACCAGCAACTAATTGGTGAGCCCTTTAAATGTATAATTACTTCATAGTGGAATTCTGGAACAGTTTAAGTGCAATTTCGAAATACTGTAAAAGTGGTTCATTATTAAACGAATTACAGGTGCAAACATAACACGGTTCCCTGGTGATGCTATACATTCATTTAACTGAGACATTACTTTGAGTTACACCTACTGAGGTTATGTACCTGAAATCGTATCTTTTTAATTAAGACTTAATCAGAATTAACGCCATTCATACTCACTCAGGTGTTCACTTTTACTTTACTGATTTAGCTTCCTTATTACTTTATTTTGAGGTACCTTACTGATTAAGATTTGGAATTTTAAATGCATTATAAACAGCTGTGACAATCTGCAACTATTCACCTTGAAGTTTAATGCTTCTGTATTTAAATAGTATTTTTTTTATTTGGTGCCCCATTTTACATATAAAGCACGCCTTAGCGTGTTTAAATCAAATTTTCAAAAGCGCGTGTTTTTCAAGATTACCATGGCAACATCAACAACTCAAGAAACGTGAAGTCTAAATGACAATTTTTTGATTATTGATCTGACAGGAGTACCATGTAACGTCAAATAAAATATTACTAACAAATTCAAAACCTATTATTTAACACTTTTAATTTTATCAATGAAAATAGAAAGTACAGTTAGTATTGTTACATATATTAATTTTTACTCACATATTTTACATTATTAGTTCTTATTTCCATTTTTTGTAGTAATAATACTAGTATTTATGATTTTAAGGTGCACTAATAAAGAAAATAGCGTAAAGTGTTCGTGGATAACTGGCCTTTAAAACACTTACAAAAAATCGCGAGTTTTATAGACCTTTTTAACCACTTATACTTTAATATACTATTACATAGAAAAATCAACATGATAATCTAACAGTGATGATTGTCTAAAGTAAAACTGAAACAAATACGGTTTGGTATTTAGACTAGTATGCCTTCGGCGAGTTTATGCTAACCATCTTTAGCATATTTAAGGTTTGGGGTTTAATATTATTGTTACCAATTGTAGCTACAAAGATTAAACCGATTTGTGTTAAACTACCAATAGTTTGTTTTCTTCATTACTGCGGTTCAGGGGTGAAACCCTAACCGAGCTTATTCCCTTCTCGGACTGTGTCCAGCATTATTTTTAACTGTAGTGTATCTCTTACTGTGTCGTAGCCCTTTTCTTGGTATAAGGGCATTATGAAAATACATCATGTGATGCCAATAGTGATTAAGGGCCAGTTCTGGACCAGTTCAAGGTCACTCGCCCTCTGGTGGTGAGAAATGTAAGCTTTTGGATCTCTTCAAAGTCAAACTTTTGGCGGGAAATTTAAATTTTAGGAGCTCGCTAAAAATTGCAATGTCACCATCCTCATTACAAGGTCAAACGTTTTGGAGGGCAATTTGTATGTCAAGGTCGGATGCTAAAATAGAAATTGCAATGTCATCATCATATTACAATTCTTAGAAGTCTAAAAATAGTGTGGTTATGGTCAAAGGTTATTGACCTGTAGGGGTATCGTATAACATTTCTTAGAAGTATAAAATAGGATCAATTCATGGAAACAAGAAGAATGCGAGTTGTTGTCTATGCTAAAAGGTAGACCAAGGTCAAATGGTGCTTATATTGACTAAATTGGGTCAAGGTGGGATAATTTACTAAACTAAAAGTAGGTGTGTATTTAACAAGTTTAAACATGTTGTCATAGGTACTTAAGTAAAGGACACAATTTTTTGTGATATACACCACATCGAGGTGTGAATAGAAATTGCAATGTCATCATCATATTACAATTCTTATAAGTTTAAAAATAGAGTGGTCAAGGTCAAAGGTTATTCACCTGTATCGTATGACACTTCTTAGTGTTCTTAAACTAAAAGTAGGACAAGGTGGGTATTTAACAAGTTGAAACATGTAAGATGTACTCAAATCAAGGACACATTTAGATCAAAATTTAAAGCTAAGAATAGAAATAGTTAGGCCATCATACTACAATTCTTAGAAATCTAAATATAGGGTTTTCAAGGTCAAAGAGTAATTAATGACCTGCAGGTGTATCCTATTACATTTCTTAGGAATATAAAAATAGAATTAGTTTATGGAAACAAAAAGAATGAAAGGTTGTTGTCTATGCTAAAAGTAGACCAAGGTCATACTACAACCCCACCATGAGTAAATTACAGATGAATCATTTCCTCAACAGTGTTAGTCCTAGTACAATTGCGAGCAAGTAAAGTCGTTATAATGCATGCAGCAATATCATTCCTGGAGCGATATACAGGAATGGGCAGCATCTCCTGATGGTAGCAGTTATTGATCATCAGATGCAGATTAGCTTACTGATGCAATTCTCAAAGCACACTCTCTCCTCTACTATAAAAATCTTGATGCAGTAATATATATATATATATATATATATATATATATATATATATATATATATATATATATATATATATATATATATATATATAGAAGGACCGTTCTGGTGTCAACTCAAAATTCAAAATCGTTCTCGAATCAGTAAAGATGGATCTATCTACATTGAACAGTAGCACTTTCTGTAAATCCTTCACGAACGTAAAAGACTTGGAGGTGGGTGCAGAATATAAAGTGATTGATATGAATCCCATCGACAAAAAGTATTGTAAACATATTATCATTGAAGCCCAGAACTTTAAGTGCATACTTCCCTTACGATTTAATGAATACTTCAAAAAAGAAGTTCGCATTGAAAAGTTTAAGCAATATCTGGTTGAGAATGACGTACACATTACCAGCGACGGAACTGTAGGAAAGACGACTAATTTAACATTTCTGTAAAAATGTATAATTGTTTGTAAATAAATTCAAATATTTTTTGTTGCAAAAAAAATATCTTCTATTTTTTGATTAAATGAAGAGTAGGTACATCATAATGAACAGAGCTGCTATTGGTGAGACTAAAAAAATGTAGCGTATAATATGGTGTCTGCAGGTTCTTATATATTGGCTAAGCTCTTCAAGGTTAAAATTTATTGGTATCATATTACAATTCACACAAACCAATTTTCAAGGCTACATTTTATTGACAAGGTATTGAGAAGGTATCATATTACAGTTCTTGTTAGACTCTTTAAGGTTCTTAGGAATAGCAAAATAAGCATTCTTAACCAATGCCACATGTAATTGGCTTTGTAAGTATTGTCAGACTTTGTGCATGCTCGGTATTGCTCGAGTATCGTCGTAGAGTTTACCCTTCTATATAAGTTTAAATTTTATAATCACATATCAGTCGCTTCGACATCATGTTTTTCTAAAAAGTATATATGTTAAAGCACTGTTTTTGCACATTAAAATCGCTTACGTATTTACTATTGTAATAGTGTGTGTAAACCTAACCAGAAAATCAGTTCTATTTGTTTAAATGTAGCATGTAGAAATAGTGCACGATTGCATTAGCGCATATACAACGCGCTAACGAAGTCAACCAGACAAATATAGAAAAGTAATGATTGTTATAATTGATGTGAAAGGATTCAAAACAGCAAGAAATATATTTACACCTAAGGAACTAACGATATATAATGGAGAGCAAATTGCTCATTATGTATTCAAGCCTCCATTTACATGGCACACCTTGGATAGTGAACATTAAAAACAAGCTAACTGGTTAATTCACAACCACCACTTTATCAAGTGGGAATATGGATATACTTCTCCACATCTATTCCCTCGTATACTTAGTGATTTCATATCAACAACAAATGAGGCGTACGTTAAAGGACGAGAGAAAGCTGATTTTATTCAAACATTTTTAAAACAACGCATTACGGTGTTTGAAGAACAACATACTTTACCCAAACTTCATCTATGCTGTTTTTTTCATACACAAAACACTTGTCACTGCGCTTTGGCTCATGTATATAATTTATATGAAAAAATTGTAATGAAATTCTAATAAATAAAGGTTTATTAACTGACATCTATATATACATATCTTATTCGCATGTATTACCTCAACGCTTTTATGAGTATTTCAAAGAAGAACTGGATAATTTTGCCCAAATACAGATAGCTGTAATTCTTAGAAACAAGAAAAAATTATTGGGGTCGTTGAGGGAAAGTGATGAAGCTTATCATCACTTTGTGTGGATGCTTATACCGTGCGTGAAAAGTATTAAATAAAGGTGTGTTGTAATTTGAATGAAAGATACTTTAAAAAGTAAATAATTAATTACAGTATCTAGTTTTCTCTTAAAACGCTATCGCGTCAGTCGTAACTCACCCTGTATAATAAGATGTTGAATTTGTACGTGAATATGATAACTAGTCGATAAAAAACAATTTTAGGCGATTTATGAGATCGCAAGTCAATGGAAAAGTGAGGTTATGTAAGATTAGAATAATGTGAGAGATTTTTTTATTATAATGGTCTGATACGAAGGGTGAAATGATTTGAGATGGTGGTTATGGATGAACTTATCTTAGGTGATGGGGTAACAGGTGGATGTATATTATAACGTGGAGACTAAGATGTGATTTAATGGTGACGCATCTGTTGATGATGTAAATGGTGAATTACCAAATTAAACACCAAGTAGCCTAACCTTTTCGAAACTGGTGACTTGCCTAAGGTACGTTCAGCTGGCTTGGTCCCAGGGTGGAGTATGAAAAATGGGTGGTGTTAAGTGTGAGTTAAAAGAAGGAAGGGAAAAGTAGGAATGTACGGTGGAAGATAATGATAAATAAATTAAGAATGTAAAGAAAATAAATGGGGAAACGTATATTGGAAAAACTATATGGAAGGTAAAGGAAAAGGCCTGAAATGAAACAATGAGAATGGGTGTTTGTTCGTGGGCTTGTGACTAGAGTACTTTTAATTTGCGATATAATCGAATTTGATTTAGTCACCAACAAATTTATAAATTTAAATGTGTAACTAGATCCAAAAATGTAATATATAAAATTGCATACAGCACTTAGCACAATTCTAATAAAATGAGAGTTATTTAAAAATTTCTTAGCTTTATCTCTCCCTTGGTATGTGTGCTAAAAATGATATGAATTTGGAAAATACATAAAATTAGAATAGTAAAGACATCCATCGGAGGAATTAATGTAATTGCAGGTTAAACAATTACAGGAAAACAGCATTAAGAATTGAACATGGAACTGAGAGTATAATAATCATAAACATTGAACAACTGGAATGAAACCAATCGATGTTGACAAAAGTTATAGAGGCTTATACTCACGTTAAGACAATTGATACAAATTGTTTTAACCCTAGAACTCCCAAGGGAGGGCAAAAAGTACCCGCGGTTTTTCTTTTTTCTTATATCTTTTTTAGTTCTCAACTGATATGAATAGTCTTCCGTTTTATTGTCCCTTAATAATTCTACTTTCGTAATATTTAGTTAAATTCCACATATATTGGTTTTTTCATTTAAAAAAACACGCATAATTTAACGCGGGCACATTTTGCCCCACCTTGGGATTGCATGTAACAAAAATCATTTAACACTTTCTTTTACATTTTCTCGAAATTTGTGATTGAATTACGTTGCTATTCACTCTTTACGGTTGACATGCGTATACCGAATCTCTAATGACGTTTTTAGATAGAATTGGAGTGCCAGGTGTTTAGTATTGCATTCGATTCGAGTGTGCACGTTACTTGTTTGTAGTGAAATGTCTTCCCCAGTGTATCAGAGGAAGTGGGCGAAATATCACAATGGATCGTTATTACACCTCCGTAGATTTAGCCGAAGAACTTTATGTAGATTATCGACTGACTGTTGTTGGCAGCATGCAGATAAACAGAAAACATATACCTACTCTACTGAAAAATACCTCAGGTCGCGATCTATATTCTTCAAAATTTGTATTTACTGCTCCAAATTCTGGAAGACCCCCCGTCACATTAGTTTCATATATAGCAAAGAAAAATCCTGTAAGAAACCTGATGATGTTGTCCACCCAACACTCAGATGACAAAACCGATGATACAGAAAAGAAAAAATCTAATATCAATCTATAATATAATGAGACTAAGTGCGGTGTTGACACCATTGATCAGATGGTACGATTGTATTCGGTGAAGCGAGGAACCAGACGATGGCCTTTATCTCTCTTTTATACGCTAATTGATATAACGGCTTTGAACGCTTATACAATTTTTACTCTAAATAATATCTCATGGAATGACACAAAACAAACCAGGCGTAGATTCTTCCTCCTTGAATTAGGTCATCAGCTCATAAGACAATTTATCGAAAAGAGATCAAAAAATGTGCACGGTCTCCAGAAACCAGTTATATGTGCTTTGGAAAGTATTTTGGGCGAAAAGATCGTCAGAAAAGAAAATTCAAATCACAATGGTGAATCTAGTGTGAAACGACGTTGCTACATTTGTTTGGAAAACGTAAATACTAAACAGCAACGCGATGGTATTACAAAAACTAATAAAATTTGTTCCAAGTGTGATCAAAACATTTGTAAAATACATATGGAAAGCAATATCATTTGTATAAATTGTAATTCCGGAAGTGCAAGTGAATAAAAAAGATTATATATAATAGTGTAGATAATAAGAGGATATTTCTTTTTGTTTGTTTATTGCATTAAAAGTAACGTTAAATGAGTCTAATAAGGTTATTACTACATTCAGATGGTTGTGATAATCATATATCAGCATACTACTGCAACATAATCATTATTATTTGGAAAAAATAAGACAAACCGAGCGCGGGCAAAAAATTCCCCCCTTGGGTAAGCACGTAAATATTTTATCTTGGGAGTTCTAGGGTTAACGTTGGTGATGTATTGAAGTGTGAATTAGTAAACCTTAAAGTATATTGGCAAAGAGTTACATAGTTAAATAGTCCAGTGAAATACTTTCAATTTTAAAAATATTGGACATGAAGGGAAAACCTGTTCTGGAGCGGTGCTACGAGCAACAACTGCTAAAAAGCACGTGAACTGAAAATAATAATATAGTTTTATGAATGAAATACTTGAGTTGTAGTGCCAGTAATAGATTTATGTAATATATTGGAAAATAAAACACACGAACAACATTTATTGCCTATTTATTCACTATGTTGTTTCCAAACATTTAGTAAAATTAATGGATTTGTATCATCGCTAAATTTATTTTATGAATATAGCTATCATCCCAAAAGGCAGCTGGATTACTTTGTCCTTTACAGACATTATCCCATACCCAGTTGTAGATCTCGTGATGATTGGTATTTTGAGAAAGATAAGATTGGCACTCGATCGGCATAATAGGCGGTAGAGCCTATGCTCACTTATAATGGATTTTTATAACTTCTACCACTAGTAGCTAATAAGTTGTTTACATGCATTTTAAGCGAATGATCTCATACTAACAAAACTAGCAAACTACTGTCTTAATTACATCTTTTGTACTATTGGGATTTGTCACACACCACTGGAAACATTCGCTGTAAAAGCAATGTTATCTACTCTCTTTAATATCAGTTATTCTAATAGGGAACTGGATCAAATCATCATTTAAAACCTAGCTGAACAACGCATAGCTAGAAGTCCTACTGGTATGCTGCTCAGCTAGATGTAAAGCCGATACAACGGTCCAGAGAAGCAGTATTCATCATCATTTTTAACACTAAGTACAGCTCATTTGTTAGCTATGAATTTAGATACGTTAATGATGTACCTGTTAATATTGACCTTTAAATGCAAAATATCGTGCAACTCCCACCATAAATTTTTGCCCGAAGACTCCTCCAATTTAGTTAGCTACATACCTTTAACTTAAATCGGTACCAAAATCTATAATTTCATTTTCGGTAGCAAATATTTTTAGATCAATTTCCCAATTGTGAGATTGTACAAAGTGACCTGCCAAAACCGAATACATCTTTTCCATACTCTCCTTCCACGTTAAATTAATTTTACTACGAAAAATGTCATCCGCGAGTTTCAAAAGTATCCACATTAACAATGTCTGTTAGTATTCTTCCACCAAAACATGAATCCTCCGTGTACGAAGCTAAATTTTGTGGACTGCCCGTTTAACTAAACCGCTCCTTAACTGCTTTAATTTTACCAGACAACACCCCAATAGTGGAAAGTTTGGAACACCGGAACTGTTGCAGGACCTATAACAAACAGTATATACCTACGTACCACAAAAATAAAAAAAAATAAAAAATACCGAACGCGTTTCAATATTTAAGAGTAGTGATTAGGGGCCGGTTCTGGACCAATTCAAAGTCACTCGCACTCTGGTGATGAGAAATGTAACCTTTTGGATCTCTTCAAGGTCAAACTTTTGGCGGGAAGTTTAAATTTTTGAAGCTCGCTAACAATAGAAATTGCAATGTTATCATCATCATACTACAAGGTCTCTCTGCGCTCAAACGTTTTGACGGGAAATTTGTATGTCAAGGTCAGAAGCTAAAAATAGAAATTGCAATGTCATCATCATATTACAATTCTTAGAAGTCTAAAGATTATTGACCTGTAGGGGTATCGTATGACAATTCTTAGAAACATAAAAATAGAATAAGTTCATGGAAAGAAGAAGAAATTTTTGTCTGTTAGCGATTTTGAAGAAGTGTGAATATTACTGCTTCAAGAATTGTAGGATAATTAACGCAGTGATTTTGCTTTGAAAACATTGTATGCAAGTGTGAATGCGAACATTCTATATTTGTCTTAGTCACCAATGCACATTACAATTTTGAAACGGGATTTGCAAATGTATGAATGCAATTGTCATTTGTATTGCATAAATACATGGAGTAAAGTTTTCAGATTTACACGCTTTTGGAACTGTTTTGACTTTTATTTAACGCAACTTTTTAACTGTACTATATTTTCACAATTTCTTTATATTCATAATATTTTACAATAATCTTCTTAGTATATTTTTAAGTTATCATTTCACATAATTATGAAACTATTTGAAATTATCATTTTGTATTCAACAATTACTTAAGGATTCAATTATTTCCATAATTTATTATAAGTTTTGTTATGAATGAATAAGTTCAAAAGTAAATATCTAATTGAAAATTATTTTTAATTTTATTAAATACATAAATAAAAAGTTTACCTACGACCTGTACTTTGCTAGGTAAACTTTTTTTATGTATTTAACAAAATTAATAATAATTTTCAATTTCCTTAACTTACTTGTTTTCAGTTTTCAACCTTTAAATAAAACAACTGTTAAATAGTTTCACACTCGTTTTCTGTTTCTTTATATATGAGATAGATATATTTCATAAGAAATAGAACAAATACCCTACTAAAACTAAAACTATACACTACTTTAAACAATAAGGAAACTACTTCTGTCGAACAATTTCTGCCTTTTTGTTAGCTTCAGCCAACGCGCTGGTTAAACGTTCCATTTTTGACACTTCAGAGTCTATGTATGTTCACATAATGTTCTGCAACCACCTAACACTTTAGATTTTAAATTCAGGATCCTGCGTTTGAAGAGTTCTTGAGTTATGGGTGGTTGTGGTGATGAATCCCTTGGCCTGATAGATTCCAAGTTTTCCCTCCATATTGGAGTAAATGTGGCTGCAGTAGTGCTGGTCGGTGGTGGTGGTGGTGACTCCTTTTATACTCCCATTTTATTAACTAATATTAACACTTAGGGATGTTTTATGATAAATGAATGATAAACAATAAATATAATTAAACATTAATTTATTATATATACATATATATATATATATATATATATATATATATATATATATATAGGGTGTCCCAATAGTGCGTATTCGGTCGATAGCTCCTTAGCCATTAAACTTGGAAGATAAGTTTAAATACGAAAGTTGTCTATTTTTATAAGCTGCATAATCTAAAAATAGTTTGGTTTCTACAGGGTGTAACATAAAAACCGTACAATGTAGAACTTTTGATTTTTAAATAGAACACCCTACATATTATTTTATTTTTCGATTCTCCTTATAATTTTACATTTTCTCTATAAGAATTGCTTACAAGCTAAATCTTACAGTTTTTGAGATATTTGCAAAGTTAACTAAAAACTGACATTTTTATGTAGTAATTCAAGTACGCGTATCTCAGTTATTTTTAAAGATAAAAAAATTATCTTTGGTATAGTATATTATTCATACATGAGCTTACTTTAATCTATTGTTAAAATTGAATTTCAATATACACGGTGATCACAAAAATTAATTCAATAACATAAATTTGAAAATGCTATATGTTTTTTTAAATGACACACCCTATATTTTTTTAATGCCTTGTCTTCGTCTATTAATTAATTGATTAATTAAATATGTTCTATACCTATCTCTAATAGTTTCGGAGATATTTAAGTTTGTTCAATTTTTTTCGTTGATAACACTGAAGAATAGTAACATTAGTCGGTCAAAGCAAGCTATGAATACTTAAGAAACTAAAAAACATATTAACTGAAATACAAACACTTAAAATTATAATAAATGTTCAATGTGACCACCATTTTGTTGCTGGCAAACGCGAAGTCTTTGAATAAACAACAAATTTACTTTTCGTAACGTGGAAACATTTATATTTTGAATGACGTCCCTAATTCTTGCCTTCATATCATCTACAGTCGTTGGAGGAGGTTGATAGACTTTTTCTTTAATCCAACCCCAAAGAAAGAAATCCAGTTTTGTCCAGTCAGGCGATCTTGCAGGCCAGAAGATCGGCCCTCCTCTTCCAATCCATTTGTTTTGAAACTGGATATTTAAATAATTTCTAACGTTTCTGCTAAAATGCGGAGGAGCGCCATCTAATTGCAGCCACATTTCTCTAAGGGTTTGTAAAGGTAAATCTTCAATAAAAGTTTCAAATGCGTTGCGCAAGAAGTTTAAAAATGAATCTCCATTGACCGTGTTTTCAAAAAAATATGGTCCTATAATTCTTTCCCCATAATTCTTGCCCAAACATTAAGTGACCAGCGGTGTTGATGATCAACAGGAATTATAAATCTGGGATTCTCAGTAATAATAATGGAAATTATGTCTATTAACGTATCCATTTTTGTGGAAAGTGGATTCATCAGTAAATAAGATATGGGCTAAAATAGTTGGTTTTCTTCTAAATTTTTATTTATGGCCCAATTGCAAAAGTTTAATCTATTAACGAAGTTATCCACGTCTAATTCTTGTACAAGTTGGACATGATATGGACGATATTTACATTTTTATAATTCTATTAACTGATGTTTTTGAAACTCCAACTTCTAATTCCAATTGTCGGCAAGTAACGTGAGGATTTTCAATCACGGATTGAAGAACTAAATGTTCATTACCTCCGTTAATTGCGGTTCTTTCTCGTTCTAAATTGTCTTCGTAATGAATACTGCCTGTTTGCTCGAAACGCTCTTTCAATCTTGCAAATGCTGAAACTTGCAGGTGTCGTGCATTTGGAAATTTTTGCTTATAAATTCGATGAGCTAAAAGACAATTTTTATCGCTTTCACCAAGGATGTAAATCATATTAACAAGTTCTTCTTAAGAAAAATTCATTTTGTAATTAGGAAGTAAGTATACAGGGTGGTTTTCTTGTTAATATTATAGGGTATAGGCTAAACGGTAAGAGACACAAAAAAACTAAGATACGTCTCCCGTTCTCTTTTCTAGTGTTTAGTTTAATGGCGCAATCGGATCTACGCTAACTAAATTGGTTTCGAAGATACAGAGTGATTCTCAAAATCTGCCGGTTTTTATTATCTCTTATGACTCGGTTATTTATGAAGATAAAGAAAAGCTTTGGATACGAAAGTGTTATGACTTTTTACGTTGAATCCTGTGGCGTTCTTAAAAAAAATATAGATGTTTGATTTTTTGAGA
The DNA here is from genome assembly GCA_036346205.1 of Vesta saturnalis. NCBI lineage: Eukaryota > Metazoa > Arthropoda > Insecta > Coleoptera > Lampyridae > Vesta > Vesta saturnalis. The sequence continues at coordinate 6,082,095 of JARFJB010000966.1, read as the reverse complement.
TATTATCAAAAGTAGCATTTTCTTAAATAGGACACCCTCTATCTGATAATCTCAAAAAATTGCATTTTTCCTTGAGATTGCAACAATATACAACACTTAATATTTTGCATTGTCCTAAATAGCTCAAATACTAAAAAAACATTTTTTTTTAGTTGGCCATTAATTGAATGTTTTAAGCAATTGTTTTTGTTTGTTTACATGTCATAAAATTCAGTAACAATTATATACTGGTATTCTTATTTCGTTTCCGATTATATTTTTTAAACAAGGTGATTAAAATGAATAATTTTCAAAATTATGAAAAATTAAATATGCTTGAGTGCTACATTGAGATTAATAAAAATAAAGACGCAGCTCTAGACTTATATTTTGAGCGTTATCCGGAACGACGACAGCCAGAACAACAAATATTTGAAAGATTATATCACAATTTAAGTGAGTATGGATCATTTGGAAAACCAAGAAGTAAGATTTACAATAAGGCAAATAGAGAAAGAGATGAAATAAATACATTAGCTTGTGTTGCTGCTGATCCGACGATATCTAGCCATAATATTGAGAAAGATATTGGCACAAGTAAATCTAAAGTTTTAAAAACGTTAAGAAAGCAAGTATAAACCATATAAAATAAGAAAGGTTCATAACTTACATCCTGGAGATGAAGAGCGGCGTTTAACATTTTGTCATTGATATTCGCGGCAGATTAATCGGAATCACAATTTTTTTCATAATATAATATGGACCGACGAGGTTTTTATATCTAGCGAAGGAATTTTTAATCGACATAGTAATCGATATTGGTCAAACATAAATCCTCATCAGACGGTCGCTAGGATACAACAAGGACGGTTTGGGTTCCATGTATGGGTGGCGCTTTAATGCGAATTTGAATGCTCAAGGATACATCCAAATTTTGGAAGAATGTGTAAGAATGGAGTTGGATAACATGCCATTAGCTGCAAGAAATAATGTTTGTTTACAACAAGATGGTGCTCCAGCACATAATAGCTACATGGTAAGGGACTTACTAAATGTCAATTTTGGCGAAAATTGGCTTGGTACATATGGACCAAACAGGTGGCCTCCGCGTTCCCCCGACCTGACGCCACTCGACTTTTATTTTTGGGGATCTATCAAAAATGAAGTCTATAAAACCCCAAGTAATACTGTAGAAGAACTCCGAGCAAATTTTATTAATTGCATTGAAAGAGTGCCAAATATTCAAATCTATAACGCCACTCGTTCAGTTACAAGCAGAGCCCAAAAATGCATCGAGCAGAATGGAGGACAATTTGAGCACCTTTTGTGATTAATCACCTATGCTAATTGTTATATATAAGTATTTGAAATAATTACTGTTGAGTTGTTATAAATCTTTTCTTATTTTTTGTAGTTATTATTTTAGTTTATTAATGTTTTATTATTGTTATTATCTGCAATTTTATTATGCCTATTATAAAATAAAGAAATAAAGATTGATTTTAGTATTTTAGCTATTTAGGACAATGCAAAATATTAAGTGTTATATATTGTTGCAATCTCAATCAAAAATGCAATTTTTTGAGATTATCAGATACAGGGTATCCCATTTAAGAAAATGATACTTTTGATAATATCTCAAAAAATCAAACATCTATATTTTTTTTAAGAATGCCACTGGATTCAACGTAAAAAGTCATAAAGCTTTCGTATCCAAAGCTTTTTTTTATCTCCATAAATAACCGAGTCATAAGAGATAATAAAAACCGGCAGATTTTGAGAATCACTCTGTATCTGCGAAACCAATTTAGTTAGCGTAGATCCGATTGCGCCATTAAACTAAACACTAAAAAAGAGAACGGGACATGTATCTTAGTTTTTTTGTATCTCTTACCGTTTAGCCTATACCCTATAATATTAACGAAAAAAAACCACCCTGTACAATACTACACAAATATTAGCACTGTCTGACAAGTTTGATTTCTTCATTTGTTTTTGTTCATCTTTTGTTTTACGATCTTTTGATTAAATTGTTTAATTTTACGATGAATCGTTTAAAACCATCTCAAATATCTCTTAAAAATGGTGGTTTCATACAATATTTATTATAATTACAATTTATGTATTTAAGTTAATATTTTTTAGTTTCTTATGTATCAACAGCTTGCTTTGACCTACTAATGTTACTCTTCATCAGTGTTATCAACGAAAAAAATTGAACAAACTTAAATATCTCCGAAACTATTAGAGATAGGTATAGAACATATTTAATAGAAATGAAAGCCGGTTAATAGACGAAGACAATACATTAAAAAAATATAGGGTGTGCCATTTAAAAAAATGAAGATACAGCAGTTTCAAATTTATGTCATTGAATTATTTTAATTGATCATCGTGTATATTGAAATCCAATTTTGACAATAGATTAAAGTAAGCTCATGTATGGATAAATCCTATACCAAAAAATATTTTTTTATCTTTAAAAATAACTGAGATACGCCTACTTGAATTACTACATAAAAATGTCAGTTTTTAGTTAACTTTGCAAATGTCTCAAAAACTGTAAGATTTAGCTTGTAAGTAATATAAAAAGTTATATATTGTACCGCTTTTATACTACACCCTGTAGAAACCAAACTATTTTTGGATTATGCAGCTTATAAAAATAGACAACTTTCGTATTCAAACTTATCTTTTAAGTTTAATGGCTAAGGAGCTATCGACCGAATACGCACTATTGGGACACCCTGTCCTATATATATATATATATATATATATATATATATATATATATATATATATATATATATACACATATCTAACAAAAATTATTATTATTACATCCTAAATTACTACCGACAAAAAATAAATTACATTTTAAAAAAATTTCCACTAATAAAAAGAAAACGTAATTACTAACTTATATACACCCATCACACATCAATCCCCTCCATCGTACGCAAAATGTTTTACGTATTCCTAATATTACGACGCACACACACAAACTCCCGATTTGCTTAGCTAGTTCTTCGGTAAGTATTTCAATTCGCTCAATTCCCATCACCTCACTATTAACATAGTCCTTGTAGATTTTACGTAACCACGCAACAATTTTTTCCTTAAACGCCTGCAGGGTGGGTCCTGCTCTTCGCGCTGAGTAAGGTACTTATCTATTAGCGATACATTTTTACCTCCGTATTGGAGGTTCTGCAGTGGTTGTGGTGTTTCCATCACCGTAGTTGCTGGTGTTATGCTGAAACGATAAATAAATTTGTTTGTACTAAATACTCCATGAATTAATAAAGGGAAACAACAATTTTAATGAAATAAAGTTATCCCTACTTTTCAAAATATCTGGAAAAATCATCCTTTACATCGCTATCTCTACGTGAAATTATTGGGGTGGGCTCTTCGAAGAGTGCCTGGATTGGTTCAGTACTCTTTGTTGGTGCTCGTACTAAAACATCATGCAATATGCATGATTTTTGTTTTTAATGACAGTTCTGATTTTTTTTGCTGAAGCCATGACTAATTGTAGGTAATAAATGAGTACTGAATTAAAACTTTAACATTATATACATGTAGATCTGTTGACGTTAACAAAATTGCTACCAAGTGTTACGAACTGTAAAGAAAGTGCGGTGTATGCATCCTTCTGAACTGAAGATCTTGCGACTAGTTATAACCAGTTTGCAATATTGAGCTTGAATGTCGGTTTATATGACTATAAACAGATAAAGAGCAGTTTTATACCAGTCAGTACATTGCACTCGTAGCTAGGATTGCAATTGCAATTGTACACGTGAAGTACTTCTATAGTTACTTAAACTATTAATTTTTACATATCAGTTATAATAAATAAAATATTTGCTACAAGTCCATTACAGCATAATCGGCACAGTATGCTTCATATTTTTGCATTGTTGGATACAGTTTTGAAGGTAACTATGATTAAGGTTTTACCGAGTAGTAGTGATATTGCTAATTTGGCAAGACGTATTATTCCATTGTTGAAAACCAAAAATGAATTTGTAAAGCACATCCGTATAATGAACACCAATATTGAGTTACTGCAGGATATAATTCAAAATAAAATTTATTTAGAAGCAATTGAAAATTTGCGAAAGTAATTTATCATTGTTAAAGTGCTATCTTGTAAGACTTAAACAGTTAAAGAATGCTTCAGAGAAAACAGGTAGTGGAATTGTCAATGTCGCTAAAAAGCGTACACGCCAATTGTGTTGGTACTCTCTAGATTCATGTTTTAATGGTAGGTTACTTACAGGAATTATAGTAAATATGGCAAACATCCAGGACCCTATTTTTTTACAAAATGTATACAATAGTTTTGCACGAAAGGTTATAGTAATGCTAAGGCAAACGATGTTAAAGGCGAATGTCCTTTTAATCTGCAATTTTATGCACCCTCAAAATCATGGTATCGATTCGAAGACTTTTGCAATAAAAAATTGTCATCGATATTGCCACCAATTTACGTGAGTGGTACAATGAAAACGTTTACCATAAATTACAAAAAAAATGAGAGGAGTTTTCCGAAAGGGATTCCGGTTGGGCATTACATGAAGTTTTACATTTGAAGATGACTATTAATAGCTGTGTCCCATTTAGAGGTGGCCTTTCAACTTACGTTAAAGTTCCTTACTTCATGGCAGTAAAGCATGTCGTAGTGAACGTTAAAAATAGCGATGCGTATTGAAGCCGTTGTTTCGGTATTATATCCAGTGCAGCACCATTCAGATAGAGTTTACAGTTATCGTCATCTTATGGATGTTTTGAATTATGATTCAATTCTCTTCCACATTAAACTAGATGATGTAAAAAATTTTAACAGTTAAACAACCTCTCCATTAATTCGTTTTGCATTCAGGCGAAAGTTATATTACCATTTGTATTAAATGAAAATCAATATAGTGTGAGGGAACCTGTAAATCTTTTACTACTTTCTGCTAATTATCAAACTGCAGGTGATATTAATACAAAAAATAATACTGTTTATCATTTCACGTGGATTAAAAATATGTCGGCTCTTTTTTCTAAGAAACTATCGAATAAGCAGCACAAGAAATTCATTTGTCATCGATGTTTGAACCATTTTTCTTCAGATCACGTTCTACAAAAACACATCACTCACTGTCATCAGCTTAATCGATGCTCTATCAAGCTACCTACTGAAGCAGAGAAGTTTCTGCAGTTCCAAAATTGCACATTCCAGGAAAAGTTGCCGTTTGTAATTTATGCAGATTTAGAAAATATTTTGGAAAGGTGTACAAATTTAACGGACATCGATAATAATAATACTATATTACACTCCAAACATATACCCTTCAGCATTGCTTACTACTTGAAGTGTTCATACAATGATTCTTTATCACGATTTAGACTTTATAGAGGAAACGATTGCATTTAATGGTCTGGTAAAGAGCTTCAACGTATTGCACATTGGATTACCGAAATAATCAATAAAATAATTCCTATGGATACTTTAACTCCCAATCAGGTTGAGCACTTTGAAAGCACCACGATTTGCCAAATTTTTCGGAAAACCATTTACTGATTATGATATAAAAGTTAGGGATCATAACCATTTTACAGGTGGATTTCGGGGAGCATCACACCAGAATTGTAACCTAAACTATAAAGGCACCTACATTATACCAGTAGTATTTCATAATTTATCAGGTTATTATTTTCATTTCCTCATTAGAGAATTGGCTACTGTTTCCGGTGCGATTTCACTGCTACCCATAAACAAAGAAAGATATATTTCTTTCACGAAAGTAATACAAAGCACTAAAATTAGGTTTAGATATAGTGACTCTTTCAGATTTATGAGTAGTAGTATTGAAAAGTTGTCGGACTGTTTGGAAAATATTAAAAAAAGTGATTATCCACGGTAATTGTACCAATGCCGAAGAATTTTCGCTACTAATTCGCAAATGCGTGTTTCCTTACGAATATCTCGATACTTGGAATAAATTAAGCGAGACCAGGCTCCCTCCCAAGGAAGCGTTTTTCAGTCATATCACTAATGAGGGAATCAATGATGTGAGTTTTGCATATGCAGTTAATGTTTGGAAAAAAATCAATATTAAATCATTACTCGGATTAGTATCTAAAAACGGACGTTCTACTGTTAGCAGACATTTTCGAAAACCTTCGACAAACTTGTTTAAGTACTTACAAACTTGATCCTCTGCACTATTATACAGCCCCCGGTTTGACATTCGATGCTATGCTTAAAATTACACAAGTACAGTTAGAACTATTTACAGACATTGATATGCTAATGTTTATTGGGAGAGGAATTAGAGGTGGTGTGGCTCAATGTTCTAATCGATATACTAAAGCTTACAATAAGTACATAGGGGAAAAATTTGATACCATTTCGGAAAATTTGTATTTGATGTACTACGACGTAAATAATTTATATGGAGCCACCATGTCATAATTTCTACCATTTGGCGGTTTTTCTTTTGTTGATAATTGTTGCTAATTTTTAGGTTTAATAAACCATCCCGATGATTCGGAAATTGGCTATACAGCCGAGTGTGATTTAGATTATCCCATAGAATTACATGAGAGTCACAGTGATCTACCATTGGCACCCGAACATATGGTACTACCCGTATCTGATTCCAAAGTGAAAAAAATATTGCTTACATTGTATCCTAAACATAATTATGTAATTCATTAGAGAAATTTGAAAGTATATTTAAAATATGGATTAAAGTTGGTAAAAATACACCGTGTATTACGTTTTACACAGTCCCAATGGTTAAAAAAATATATCGATTTAAAAACCACTATGCTCCAGCAATCTCAAAATTAATTTTATAAAAATTTTTATAAAGTAATGATTAATAGCGTTCTTGGGAAGATGATGGAAAATGTACGTAAACATAAGGATATATGTTTAGTAACGAAATGGGAGAGTCGCTATGGTGCTCGTGGTTATATAACAAAACCAAATTTTCATAGTTGTACAATATTTGATAATGATATGCTTATTACTGAAATGAATAATCTAGAAGTATGTTTCGAAAACCTATATGTGGAGGATTCAGTGTTTTAGACGTTTAAAAAACTTTTGTATACAATTGTCATTACGGTTATACGCTACCCAAGTTTCATAATAATGCTAAGCTCTTGTACATGGATACCGATTGTAAATATGTTTTGTTTGATGGTGACCTAAAAACGCGTTATCAGCATCTGATAAGATCAAAGAAACATGATATGTTTACAATCAAACAGAATAAAGCAGTACTTAATCCTTGTGATGATAAACGATTAGTAAATTTCAATTTCACTCATACTAGACCTTGGGGATTTAACTTTACATAGCATTTAATTCGTCTTCTGTTTCAGAAAACAATTTTATCATTATGAACAGTCTTAAAAACAAATTGTAGGAATAACTATGGTACAGTAGTGATCAAATCTACACAAAGTACCTGTAGCGTTCTTTGATGGGGAAGTTCTCCCCCGAAAGCTATTTATTTGTACTGAATATATTACAATATATTATTTGTGTTTTTACTGGTGTGCTATAAAGTGTGCAAATGAAATTATTATTAAGACATTATTTGATAAAAAAAATTGAATTAGACAATACCATTAAAAGTTTTATGAAATTGTGTACCGATATTCATTAACTTTTGATGAAGTAGATAGGATCTTAGACGATATGAATGTACTTGGTGACATACCGCTTAAAATGTATCCATACAATTTATTATGGGTTGATGATTCAACAAATGTTAAATTACCTTTATATATATATATATATATATATATATATATATATATATATATATATATATATATATATATATAGCCTACAATACACTTTATTTATTGTAACTGAATGTATTGATAAAGCGGCATATTATGGTAACTACAGGTTACTCGATATTTTGATTGAAATATTATTAGAGCAAAATATCAACTATAAGTTTCAACCGTGGGATCACGATGAGCACCACAAAATTTATTACTGGATACTAGACAACATCAATAAAGGTGAAACAATTCAAACTCCTGCTTGGGATGGAGGTGTGGGCCATATTCGGGGATATAGCCATCCAGTAATTTAAGTGGTTATAGAAGTACTTTAGGTTCACTTCATAAAATAATGAAATTTTAAAAACAAAGTAATATTTATATTTAAAGAATAAAATACTATTATTTTTTTCTGCGTTTTATTTCATCTAAGAGCTGCATCCTTTTATACAAGCTATATAACTAATATAAGTAATTTATTTCACAAATTAGAGGTTAAATGTTATAAAACTATGTCATCCTTATTAATCCATGATCTTTCATCCAATCCCCACCACTTTACGAATAACTTATTATTCTTGGAGCGAAGCACTTTTTCTACTAGATATTCATCAGGCTACTTTGTTTTCTGTAATTCATGTTCATAAAACCCTCCCAGTACAGGTTTTCCCTTCACGTCTTCCAGCATGTACGTAGTGGGGTTAGTAATGCGAACTCTCACAATCTTAAATAGTTCACTAGACCTATTGGGTGTGTATCCTTTGGCGAAAATAATTTTTGAATTTACTGATTCCTACTGTCACCCACAGAATATCGATTCCTATCGAATATTTTTATGTGAGTGTCAACCTCTAGCTTTGTATGATTACCGACATCTTTGGGTTAAATTCCGATAGTTATACGCTTACGATTGATAATCCACGGTTATGGTATCATTTGTATCAATCCATTTGTACTTACCTTGTAGGATGAATGACTTATATAGAGCACCCTTAATGGTTCTAATGACACGTTCCTCAAGTGCAGCCTTCTTTGTGCTATAGGTGGAGTAATGATTGACTCCAAAACGCCGCATTAGTTTAGTAAAATGCTCATTGTACAATTCTTTTCCTGCATCTGTCTGCAAAGTGGTAGGTTTACGTCCTTTTTTGAAGATTGTCTGCATGGCCCTGGTAACTTCTTGACCTGTTTTCGTTTTTAATCCTTTAGTCCATAAGTATTTCGAAAAACAGTCGATAACCACTAATATATACTTATAGCCCATATTTTTTTTGGAATATGTGTTAAATTCAGCCAAATCTGCTTTCCAAAGGTCATCAAAATCTCCGATTATTGTGCGCCTCCGTTTAAAACTTTTTCGTGCAGGTTTATTCAATTCGTTGACGAGTTATAATTTGGACATGGTACTAATTTACCCACAATTTCTTTAAGTTGATATATTTTTCGCTCCAATACTAGATAAGCGTTAGAGTTTCCTTTAAAAACTGTCTGAACTGCTTGTAGACAAATATCAAGATATTCTATACTTATAGCATCACCATCTTCTTCCGGGTCCGTCAACTGTGTCAAACGGTTTCCATCCAAATTGAATCTTGTTGATAAATAGTATTGCTTGGTGATGACATCTGGAGGATCGATGGGGCTGGCAACATTGCTGAGTCTCCTATTCTCGATATCAAATTGATTATCGTCAGTTTAAGCTGAGGGGTTAATTCCTGGACATGAGAACGTCCAAATTTATCAAGGGTCATTTTAGTTATGATATGTCGACATCAATCCATTCTCATTTATGCTGTTTAAAAAACGGCTTTTTGGTTTTTCAATGTACCCATCCCCATGCAGTTCTTCTACAATTGATATCATGTCATTCACGACACCTGTACTCCCTGCCAATTTTTCTGCCCACAATACCTCTAGATCACGAATTAGTTCATATACATCATTCCAATATTTATATTCAATCGGCCTGTTTGTTAATTCCTTAAAAAACATAGCTCCACCTCTCTTTGTTGTGGGTGATGATGATGATAGCAAGGGTTTGATTATTTGTATATACTTTTTGCTGCGGCTCCCTCGAATTTGCCCACTTACGTCATAATCCCGCCTTGCAACATTAGTAGCTTCTAAAATACTTCTGTAATATTTTCTATCTTTTTAATTTACTAAGTTTAAATTTGGTTAGGTCATAATAAGCAGATCATATAAACCTGGAGATCCCTTTATACGTAACACCTTTAATAATCATATCGTTTCCTTTAATTGTAACGGAAGTATTACCAATTGTCCATGTGTCAGAAAGATGGTGTACGAAGATCTGGAGGAGGATTTGTTTGAAAAAACGGAAGCTGAGCTATTGGGTTAGTAGCAGCCTTTCTTGAACCATCTAATGGAGTGAAGCCTGGAGTCCGTTGAAATTGAGCTAGCGAACTAGTGGGGGTAGTAGTGTGTTTTCTCGGAAATATGAATAGGGGTGGTTTTTGGGTTTAACGCTAATGGGCTCCTTTTTAAGTGTTTTTTTGTCTAGATTGATTTTATTTACTATTTCAGTTAGAGGTTCTGTTAGGGGTTTATAGGTACTCTCAAATGTTCTTTCATTATCAATGCGAGCAGTTTTAATACTGTTATACTGCTGTATTATTTTACGAGCCCGAACATTTTTTTCTTTAATATCGTTTCCTTGTTATCCATTGTAACAAAGCGGGTTTACTGAACAGATACCGGTTTACCTCGAGCAGATAGCTGTTTACATAAACAGATATATGTTAATACCTAAACAGATCAGTACCTACTAAACTACTGTAAGCAATTTAAGGTATTATATATTCATCAAATATTTTCCTATAGCGAGCATTATTAACTTCAGCATCCTTGTTTATGACCATGAAACCAAACGGATCTACCCAGCACTTTGAACACATGTCCCGAAATAATTTCATGCTTATGGTGGGACTTGTATGTTCCTCATACACATATTTTAGGTTTAATTCAGATTGATCTAATAATATAATTAGATTCGCATTGTCACGAATTAATTGCTTTGGAATTTTAGTTCAAGTTTGATCCAAATAGAAACAGCCAATATCGTTATGCCTACACATAGAAAATATGACCTTATGTTATTTTGCTTATATCATCGAAGATAGAAAGAGAGTTTGACTTTGTACAGACGTACTTTAAGACTTCTGATGTTAATGTGGTCAAAATTTCCAGCCCTTGCTGACTTTGTGTACCTTTTACTTTGTTGGAATGGTACAATTATCCAACGTGATTTTTCCAGTTGCGTTGATGTTTTTATTGCCCATATGTCTGAGGTTGTCTGTTTTAAAGAAGGTAATTCATATAACCCCTATTAACGAGTTGGAACAGTAATAATAGAATTTTTATTGATTCCTTGAAACAAATTAAGTTTCGTAGCATCACTAAGTGTTGTGTGGTACTTTCCATTGAATTTTATTTAAGGTTATTGCGCCATCAACTTCACAATAGTAACAGTTTGTATCGCTTCCAGACAGAATTAAAACCAACTCTTGGCGTATATTCACGATTACCTGACGATAATCCTCTATTACTCAAAAAATGTGGTTCAATAGTATGCATACTGGTAAAGATTTTGTGTCCACTTTGCTCATCGAATTCTTCTTGTAATGGTTCTTCATTCATTGGTGACCATCCCAAATGGCTTAGTGCTTTGATTTTGCTTGCCGTATAAGAAATATATCTTTTAAGATTTAGACGTTATACCTGGATTTCTGCAAACATCCACTCTTTAACCACCTAACTCATAACGAATTTCTTCGAAAAGAAAGTTCGGAAAATTGTTGCTTGAGCTACATGCTTTGCTTTCATCTTCTTTTTTGAGCTCAAGTTTACCTTCTATGTACAGAAAACTATCACAAGTAGCCTTAATTAGATCTTGACTTTGAATTAAAGTGCGTATTCCATCGGAAGGTCCATATTTAGAAGATCCATACGGAAGATTAGTGTGACTATCTTATTTAATTATAGTATCATCAAAATGTACGTTTTGAAAGCCGTTTAACGATTCTGCCATTGTGGGTAAGAACTTTTAAACTAATTGACGTTAAAAAGTATTCCTCTGAAGATGTTAACCACATTGAAGGTTGATGACTAATGACTTACTGTAGTAATGGTGTCTTTTATATGAATTTTTGAAAAATGGAATTGGTCCTGGATTAATTCTCAGACCAAAGTTCTTTTAGTTCTAAGCGCACTGTCAGTGGTTTACTTTCACCAAAGTCTATTAATTCACCCTTTTGATTAGTCAAATTAATTGTTATATTACTAATTATGTCAGTGTTTACTTCTAAGATAACCTGGTGAAACTGAAACATCATTCTCATATAATACTTTAGCATGTTTCCCATTTCGATGAGATCACTTTACAATGCCGCACCCTACGTGTAGATTAGTGTGTTTAAGTATTTGGATGTCTAACGCAGATGTATGTATAATATTTGGTTCTAATATTTTAGACTTAAACCCTAGCATGCGCCCAATGCAATTTTCTTTAGTAAAATCGATCTCAAATGAACTGTTTATCTCACATTTAAGTGTATTGTTTTTTGATCTAATGATAAACTTTTCTGTAGGTATTTTAGATTTTAGATAATCGCTAATTTCATCTAACTCATATGCACCGTGTGAAATATTAATCACTTGCAAATGAGATGGATTTGTTTTAAAATAAAGTCTATCGTTGCCTGTATAAATGTTTCTAATGCCGTTGCAGCCGTAAAATCCAACCAATCCAATAATGTATTTCTTTCCCAAATCTAGCTCTATCGGCGGGTAGAAGTTGTGACTAGGTGTGTTACCAACACTTTCTAAACTGAATGTTATTGACATAACAGAAAATTTGATGTCGTGCTGATTATTTATATAAAAATTGTAGTCATAGGTGTCCGCAAATAATTGTGCTAAACTATTGACTTTTGTTGTAATTATAATATATTTTACACCCCTAAAGTAGTTAATCACATCGATTGGTGGTCGAATATTACCGACACTATCGTAATACCATACCTTTTTATCACGCTTTTTGTAGCAAACCCAATGTGTACCTGGTTCCTCTTTGGCTATCTAAGTTAATAATTCCAGATTCATTTTTCCGTGGTAATTCAGGCTTGATATCTCTCATAAAAATATCTATAAAGTAGGGTACACTTTTGGTGTATTTCTTTAAATCAATATCCGTTAACGGTTTTTTAGGTAATGTATTCAGTTTTTGGAAACGTTTTTAGTATAATGCACCACCAGATTTGTTTAGTTTTAGATAGAGTGCACCGTCTTTCTTATTGACGGAGCCTATAGCGATCGATTCCATCATGCGATTATGGCGCGATGTCTCTGCTTGCAATTGTTTTGCATTTTTAGCATCATTGACTGCTTTAGCAATTCCTGATGCACCACCAGCTAAAGCACCGACTGCTGATAATCCTGCGAATAACGGAATAAGAAATGGTAAAAACCCTCCTTGTTTAGGTAGGAACCTTAATGTTTTTCTTTCCTCCTAAATTTTCTCCCACATGTTTTGCCGTTCAAAGCGCTGACTTTATTGTGTCTGTGAAATTTCCGTTAGGTTTAATTTTTTTAGCTATTGTTTTTCGTAAATGCAATAAATTTCCGCCATTGCATTTTTTCTTCTTCTTCAGATTATATCGACGTTTACACCCCGTTCCTAATTTTCTCTTTGCTTTCATGGCGGTACTGACTCCTAAAGCTGCAGTTCGTTCACCTAATGTTGCGTCTGATGATTTATAGCGTTCCTAAGCTTTTTTTTTTTTGAAAAATTTTATCCGCTTTATGTCTACTATATAAATCTCTGTAATCTCTGTAACTGATATCGTGAAGCTTGCACTAAGGGTCTAATTAATTAACACCGGAATCACCGCGTGCGAATAGTTTTTCTAAATTTGTACCAGGACCGTAATACTGATAACCAGGTAAATGCAATTCAAACGGAAGTTTATTGATTAGAGCATTCACTGAACCACCACAACCTGCACTCTTTCGCTTCTTAACTAGTATTGTTTACCTGGATGTATAAAACGGGGTATTTATACCTAAATTGAGAAAAACAAATCATAATTATTTCTTTATTCAATAAATGCTATACATTAGATAAGCAGGACGATAATACAAAATTTCCATTAAACATACAGTGTTATGTGAATTAATATTATACTTAGCATTTATAACATCATCAAAGTCTTTATAGATATCATCACCACCACGGAATTCTTTGTCACGAAAACGACGGTAGTCAACAAATTTGTTGTATGAACTTTTCATAAAAACACACCAGATTGTAAGATTCAAGAAATTCCAATCTATAGCTTATTATATCCTTTAAATTGAATAGTTCTTCTATACTATGTGAGTTGAATGTGCAAGAACAGCAGTTGTAGTTTTCTATCATAACAGTTTTCAAAATTCTGTCATATCCTTTAATTAATTCCCAATTGTAATAAACACCAAGATTGCTAGATAGACATTCATAATGTTGATCATAGATTACATCTTCATGCTCGTTTAAATTTGATCAATCAATTTTATTTTCAATTTCTTGGGATCGGAAAATTGTAATTCTACATATGAATGCCATCTTAGAAGCTCATTCGATTCTTTCATATCCAACACTACATTATTGCTTTGATCACAGTTTGCACACTTCATACGCACTACTGATGCAAGCTTGAGGTGCGTACTGTATCCAATTTCCATATGTTTTGCATGATGAGTATCGTTCGATAGTTTATAATAAATAGAACCCATTAGCTGCTTGTTTGTACACTTCAGATGAATCATATGGCTGCCTGTCAGTTTTAGAAGAATAACCTTCATCACGTTTCTCTTCATTTTTACTGCTATTTCCGCCATCACTATTCTGATTGATAGCACCAACAATACTGTGGGATATCTATATATAACGGTGAACTTCTGAGTTTGGACCGTTCTATAAATGATGTTAGTGCTGCCTGCATTATAATTACTGTACTTGCTTGCAATTGCACTAGGACTAAACATTGTTTAAGAAATGATTTTAGTTAAATCATGTGGTGGGGTTGTGGCACTACTATTAAAAACAAAATATTATGATTTTTGTTTTCCCGAATGCACCCAAACTACTCATGAAGACATCCCTCGTGTTTAGCTGCGTTTTAAATTCTTCCATTCGAGTTTCTTCTTTCCAATACTCCTAAAAGCGTTGAGGTAATATACATTTAAAATCATCCGTTTCCATCACTATACGTTCACCATACTTAGTATTAGTTACTGCCACATTAATCACTTTATACTTTTTTGATATCTCAAGGTCACATGCACTTTTAAAAAGTTTGCAATAGGTGCTTTGGTTTAACCCTGCTAATTCCATGTTTAACAATTTCAAGTTGCTAACTGATTGATCTCAACACACCTCGCTGTGGTTTATATCACATAAGTGTGTCCTTGACTTGAGTACCTATCACAACATGTTTAAAATTGTTAAATACCCACCTACTTTTAGTTTAGAAAATTATTTCAGCTTGACTCAATTAAGTCAATATAAGCACCATTTGACCTAGGTCTACTTTTTAGCATAGACAACAGCCCGCATTCTTCTTGTTTCCATGAATTGATTCTATTTTTATACTTCTAAGAAATGTCATACGATACCACTACAGGTCAATAATCTTTTATCTTGACCACTCCATTTTTAGACTTCTAAGAATTGTAATACGATGATGACATTGCAATTTCTATTTTTAGCTTTTGACCTTGACATACAAATTTCCCGCCAAAACGTTTGACCGCAGAGTGACCTTGTAATATGATGATGATGGCATTGCAATTTCTATTTTAGCGAGCTTCAAACATTTTAATTTTCCGCCAAAGGTTTGACCTTGAAGAGATCCTAAAGCTTACATTTCTCACCACCAGAGGGCGAGTGACCTTGAATTGGTCCGGAACCGGCCCCTACCCACTACTTCTAAGCTATCGTCATCAGCGATCCCAGTAGTGATACGTTACTCTCTAGTTTTAGCTATATCTGTTTCGTAACACTAGAATTATCTCAATTAATGTAATGTTCTGTTAGTAGCCTTTATTTCCTTAATGCACAAATGAACAATAACCTATTTATCAAATAGCTTTATTAACATTGATTTTGTGAATTACTTGTGAAGTACTGCTCATTACGCACAAGAACAATTCTTACTGTCAAAGACAAGTCACCAACAGCAATAATTAGTGACTAACTGAAGAATAATACAGTAATGAAAAATTTTTATACTGTTTGCTCACCCCTTTTCCCACAATTCCCTTTTTTACTACTCCTAGAAACATCACCTTATCTAACAAACAAACCGGAAGTGAGTGCATTGCCATAGATGGGAAACAAATCCGGCATTATATTTGCTTTAGTTATTCCATGAATATATTTTTTCCCGACAGGTCATAACAAGCAAACCTGACATACACCTGCACATCGATGAGTCATACATTTACTGGTATTAGCTCTATTTTTAGATCGTAGGGTTTTTTGGAAATTCCTTACTCATGCATTTTTGAGAAATTTGGATAATCTCGTTTCCAATTATTAATTTGTCATACATTAATGAGCCATTGGGTTTGTTTCTTCGCCAGGTTCCCAACCAGTCTCGTAGCTGAGTTTTGAATCTGGCCGTACCTTGGCTAAGCAACAAACCCTCTAGCTAAGATCAAATTTTAGCCAAGGTTTCAACCAACCCCTTAGTGGAGCCCCACTAACCTCCTCTACTTTAGTACAAACTCTTACAATAATCAAGACCAAGCCTTTTTAGTGTACTCGCAACAAGCCTTCTTTAATCGATAATCACACCCTCACCTGTATAAGGAGTCACACAGATGACAACCTCTTTTATCTGAGACACATATCCTTAGCCAAGATATGAACTAACCCTTTATTGGGGTCGTACCTAGCCGAGATAATAACCTATTTAATCGAGAAGCAAACCCTCATCTTAGCTGAGATATTAACCAACTCTTTTTAGTAGTTACACTTATCCAAGATAAGAATCCCCTCTAGCTAAGAAACACTCTTTCACCTTAGCGAAGATATAAACCAGACCCTGAGTCACACTTAGCCAAGATAAGGAACCCCTTCAGCTAAGGAACGAATCTTAGAAAAAATACCCAACCGTGCATATCCGCCAGGTCCTGTTATTGATTTCAAAGCTCCCTTATACACTAACACTGCGCGATACAACCTTTCTTTGAACAAATTTACAGACTACAATAGGCACCCCAGTAACCCCTTATACACCATGCATTCATTCCGGTCATAACACACAAAATACAAACATTATAAAGAAACATTGAACACAGAAAAATCTTTCGCGACATCATTCCCACTAAGAAAATATTTATCAAACGTTCCAACTACTAAAACTTTCAACTATGTTTACTCAAAAAACCTAAACGGAAGTTTAAACATCCTTCATCCATCCAATCCATCTCCTTGATGAGACAACGAATATGAAAATCCCCAAGCATCCACTGACAAATTACACTATATTTGAGGTACTCTTGCAAAAATACTTTACAGTGTAATTAAATAAGAAAACCAACATGTCTTTTTCTTTTTTTTTACACCAAATATAATTAAAACTCATGAAAGTAATTAACACAATACTACAAACACAACGTAACACAGCAGTAGCATCACCAGGGGTGAAGTACTCTTCAGGCCTAAGCAGTCCACAACAAAGAAGGATCAAGCAAAACAATAATAATTCACATAAATATGAATGGCATAAAAATTAATACATTCGCAACTGTACACCGGGGAAGTAAAAAAGGTTAATTAACAATATTAAATATCACGATTTTGGCACTCGCGGAAAGTATTTGCCCCGATTTGAATTTCTTAAAGTCCATACTGCTCGTACGAAATTATTAATAAAACTGAAACAAACATTTATATTTGCTTTTCATTTAGTATTAAATGATGAAAACTCATTAGAGTAATTTAGATTCTAATTATACAGTGACCATAATGTATCATGACGAGTATCATAAATGTATTTTAAATATCCACATTAAGAAAAGATAAAATTGTCGATAAACAAAAATTTATTAATGAAAACATATCCTTGCAAAAGATTTAAAAATTTTTACTTAAAAACACGACTTCTAAAAAATCTTGAAAATAAATCAAATGTAATTAAATTAAATTACTTGTACGATAATATTTGCTTGCCCGTACAAGTATATATTTAAGGAAGGGCTGACCCTTCTAAAAAAGAAGCGGCAACACAGCGCGCCGTCCTGCCATTTGAAATACATTGGCTGTACATGACCACACTGAACTGTCAGTCTGAATACCAGTATAGGTAATATTTTATGTATCAGTCCGCACTCTAGATGAGATAGATTTATACTCACATAATTGACACAATAATGAATATAATTACTATGTTCGATAGAATAAAAAAGGTTAGATTTCTAATTATATTATTACATCTAAAAATTGTAAAAGTTGGCCACACGTACGAAAACATTAAGGAAGATTGTAACTTGGGTTCTATAAACTATCGCACGCTTTTAAAATTAATATTCATTTTACGATTTCGGTGATTACCGTAATAATAACATTTAATTTAATTAATTTAGGTCGTTATTGGAAAAAATTAAAATACAAATGCTCATTAATTTAAATGAAAACCGTCCAATATCATAAAAAACCCATTAGACACCACTTAGATTACGTCTTTTAAATTTGCGTCTTTATTGACAAACAAGAAGATGATAACGAGATCATTAAAATTGCTTTAGATAAATACGAAAATGCGAAGCTGTTGAACCAAATAAAATAAAGGGTTCCCTGTTCAGTTAATAGGATGTATAAAATTGCGTAAAAAATTGCGCTATATTTGTAATCATTTAATTACAAAATACATTCCGAAGCTTGATTTTAAATTGGATGAAGAAAGCAGCAATCACTATAATCATTACTAACTCTAAATCTTTATTTGAGAGCAGAAAATGTCGTTTATTAAAAAGTGTTATTTATTTATCTCCTCGCTTTATTAACAACGGCAATTTTTAATATTACAGGGTGTTTGTAAATAAGTGTGAAATATTCTAGGGAGTGGTTGCCTAATTTTGTGAAAAAAGTCCCAATAAACGTAGACCGTAATATACGTGGTTTCCGAGATACAGCGTGTTTAAGTTTTAATTTTTTGTTTATTTTTATTAATTATTTCAAAGAGTTTTCAAGATATTGACTTGAAAAATTTGCAAAACGCTTTAGGCAGATTGGTGTCAATATTTCTAAAAAGTTTTCTTATCTAATACAGTAACATTAAATCAAAACAATAATGCAAAGGATCAGTAATAAAAATAACTTTAAATATGCGCAAACCTACAACAGATGTTTAAAATGACCTCCTTCACACGTCATACAAGAGTCTTTCACGGAACAAAGGCTGTAATAAATTTAAAAAAATGGTTTCCGTCTTAATAACCTTAAAACGTTCAAATAGAGTAATCTGATCATCCTCATTTTATACGTTTTAATATGTCTCTTATCAGTATTTGGATTCAATCAATCAAAAATCTTAAATTGCATTACTGCAGGTAACATCTTAAATTTATTTCTATATTACTTGGCGATTTAAAGATTGAATTGCAATTAAAAATCTGTTCATGAAGTTGATTAAGATAGTACACAGGTTTTCATAAACTTCGATCTAATTGCAAGACTTAAAACACGGCATTTGTACTGCAAATACCGCTCACCTTTTACGTAATGAAATATTAGGGGTTTTTTCAAACACGTTTGAGGTCTTTGAATAGTGAAAGGATGTTACTGTTGGTTACATAATTGGTAAATCAAGAAAATAATCACTTCATATTAATGATAGGGAAATACCCTTAGGAACTGTGTATTGGTTGTTTATAAGCAAAACACAGAAAGTGAATGTAGCACAACTATATATAAGTAACAGAGAACCAACAGTTATGTACTCTAGTGTCAACCTACCAAGGAGTTATTTCAATACGATTATCAACAACACTGGTAAAAGATTTATTCGTTGTAACCCTTACCCCTCATCTTATTTACTTTATTTGATTACCAGTATAGATTTTTAATGTTATGTTATAATTACAGACATTGATTTATCTACTCTAAATGCATCAACATGTGTTATACATTTTAAACCGTTAAGGATTTAGAGACTGGGTAAAATACAAGATATTCAATCTGGACAGCATATCAACAAGGTACGGTGAGAGGGTGGTTATAGACCTGGAGAAATTTAAATGTGTGCTACCCGAGCGTTTCACAGAGAAACATGGAAAGAGCGATACTGAACATAACAGGAAAAGCTAAAAAAATGCTAGAATACATTAGACAAGGAATAAAATTGGAGAACGTAAGTACCCCATCATGGAAACAAAATGTACCCAAAAAAGAAACCTAGGCCAATCCACGACACGTTGGTATGATGATATAAGAGGAGTAGCAGGCAACAGATAGATGACGACAACGGAGAACCGAGAAACGTGGAAATCCTTGTATCTGAAATAGGATGGAAGACTCTGATTAAAGAACAGGATGAAGAAGAAGTAGAATAATCCTGTAAGAGAGCATATGATAGTAATTGTAAGGTTTAAACTATTTTTACAGCAAACTGAAAATCGGTTTTCTTTTTCGTTTACTTTGTATTTCATGTAGAATACACGTAAATAAAGATCCTGATTTAATATCGACTGTTAAACACCACAAATTGAGCGTCCTAGGCGCCTCCACTCATAAACGTGCATACCAG
The DNA here is from genome assembly GCA_036346205.1 of Vesta saturnalis. Lineage (NCBI taxonomy): Eukaryota > Metazoa > Arthropoda > Insecta > Coleoptera > Lampyridae > Vesta > Vesta saturnalis. Next base: position 6,061,498 of record JARFJB010000966.1, on the reverse strand, counting down.
AATCATGGAGAGTTTAAAATTTTATTATAGCAAGTGGGATACATATGCTTCACATATGTTCAAATGCAAAATATAATAAAACGAAATACTTTTCTTTTGTTTTCCATGTAATTCATGTAAAATAGGCAGACAAAAATTCTGATCTATATTCGACGACACCCCAAGTTAAACATCTAGTGCATACAAGATTTTATTGGACCAGACGAAAAATACGTACCTTATTTTATTACTGTTTTTACTCTTTATTTCATATTTATTCGCGAGCATATGAGAGTAATTAGAACTCTTTTTTTGAAGCAAACGAAAAATATGTGCTAGTTTTATTATTTTATTTGCTAAAGTTTTCATGTAGAATGGACGTAGATAAAAATCCTGAACTATATTGATGTCTGAAATTAAGCGTCTTAATCGCCCCGTGTAGGACATGTACGTGCATACGTAAATTGGAAAGTTTAAAATTCATTGTAATTCATGATTTTCTATAAATATAAAATTCAAATTTTTTTATACAAAAAAAGATTTTCCCCGAATGGGAGCCGAATCCATGTCCTCTCATTAACTAGAAGAGTTCTCTACCAATTGACCTACTGGGGTTATGAATTCCTTTGGTATTTTCTTCAACTGTTCATGGTTTGGAATTATTTTTCTTAAAGCGGCGTTTTTAAATGTGTATTGTTGTAGGAAAGCCAACAAAAATTTAACCCTGCTGTTCTCCTCGACGAGACTATACACTTGTGCTCCTTCGGGTCATAATGACCCGAACTCCTGAAATATGAATTAAAACCAAAATAGCAACAATTTTTATACATTTATTAACTTTATTTCTCTTATGCAATGTTTTTTATATGAAACGTGAAACTTAAATAAATTCAACCAAATTTAAATAAAAAAAAGAAAACGGAATAAAAAATGTCTAATAATTGATATGATCCACTACTTCTTACAGTCGGGACAATAATAGGTCACGTGTTGTTTACACAAATATCTTTTACACTTAATGCAGGTCGTATTAGTTTTGTTATCACATTTAGAAGGGCAAAATTTGCTGCGTGTTCGTTTGTTTTTGTTGCTAGTTCTAGGAAGAGGTGTGGTGGAATTTTTCACCCATGGTTGTTGAATAGCTGTTACAGTTTCAGCTGCTTGTTCATTACGGGGAAGATGTTTTCTGGACAAAATGTAAGGATTTACCAATTATTTGCCCAGTTGTTCCAGTTTTCTTCTGAACAAAACATTTTTATTCCAGTCTGGATTTATTTCGCGCCATAAGACGAAAGCATTATAGGCACTGGTATCTAAAATGTTGTAAAATAAGATTATGGGCCATCGATTTGATTTTCGTTTGCATGTGTATGCACCGATTAGCTGATCTAATGTATCAACTGCTCCTTTGGTAGAATTATAATCAAGTATAATTTGTGGTTGTTTGTCTTCTCTGTCGCATATTTGTTTCTGGTTATGAAACGTACTCATTAGAATGACCTTCTTGTATTTTATTGGAATATAAGACACAACTGCGGTATTTTTAGTAAAATAAAATTTTGAACTATGGATAACGTTATTTACTTTCATGATAGGTAGCTCAGGCTTGCTTTTCCTGACAGTCCCTTATATAGTAAGATTTCATTTGAGAAGCATTTGACCCAATTAATACGAAGTAAAGAAATTGTCACAAGTTGCATTATGACCTCTTAGTCGATAAGTAAGGTCCAAAACTACTCTCAGCCCCTGATCCTTCTCAGGTTTTCCCCCAGGTGGTTTTCCTGTATATACTTGAACTTCTTAAGCATAAGAACTTGCACTATCACAAAGCGTCCATATTTTGATATTTTGGTAGTATTTCAGCCCATTTATCCCAAAATTCTCTAATAGGAGCTAACTTATCCTGTAGAATTCTTTCTTGACGATCTTCTTTATTATCCAACCGTAACACGCGTGATATATAATAAAATCATTTCAACGACATTGTTGCGCGAAAAAGAGGTCTGCTTGTTTCTGCATTCTACAAACTTCTGGGTAGATTCATCATGCGATCTGTAAACTCCTCCTAACAGTAACAAACCTATGTACGCCTGCAATGTAATGTCATCTAATTCTTCCCACTTGTCACCGTACACTCTACGACCTTCGATGTTAGTGATTTTCAAAATTATATTTTCCAGAGAACTGAAAAATAGCTGAAATGTAGATTTTACATCCTGGACTCGTGCATTGTTGTATCTACTTGGACCTGGAGCGACTTTTATGATATTTGCATTAGTTGTACGCCCTGATTGAGGAAATGGATCTAACATCCAATTTTGGCATTATCTTTAGATTGAACCGATTGGGCAGGTGGCATTAATCGCGTAGCATTTGTCCGTCCAGCATCGTCGAAAAAATCATCGTCTGACTGTTCATAATCACTATCTTCACTGATATGATCTTCCTCTTCAGAAGCTTCATCGTCACTAATGTCACAAATTATCAATAAGTTTTTCTAAGTCTTTACCACTAAGATATTTGTTTGCCATTATTGTTATTTCAGCACTTTAGATGAACTAGTAGTACGTACAACAAACCTCACTTTACTATGCAACGTAACAAACAAAACCGTCGGTTGAATACTGCGAAATGATATTTATACCTGCTGCAAGTTGCAAGTCTGTTCCTGTTTCGACTTGCACACGCGGCTACAGACCTGCCGAAAATGCTGTAGTAACTCGCATAGGTAGGTACATTTGAACAAGCATGTGATGATATGCATGTCATCTATCCTCAAATTTCAATATAAAATAATTGGAAATACAAATTTATACGTCTTACTAATGTATTACATCCTCGGGTCATAATGACCCGAGGAACATCAATGTAACAATCATGTTTAAAAAAATAAGAAAAAAAAAATTTATTAAAACAAACAAGCCACCTCATTCTTCAATGGATTAGAAACAAAGTCATTAATTACGAAGTTTAGATATTAATAAACAATAAAGTTATCTAAACAACAATTTGATTTCGGGTCATATAGACCCGAAGGTAACAGCAGGGTTATCTAATATTCTTGATTTTAATTAAAAAGATTATATTAATCAACTTCATAATGTTCGTAACTATAACTTTTTACAAATTTATTAGTGCGAGGTCTAATATTTTAAATGGATGGCACATCAAAAAACATATTGCAGCGTACGTACGAGTTGCGAACAAACATTATCACTTGCTTAAAAACGACAAAAGGACTTATACAACCAATGTAAATTTTGACATGTCGTGTCACATAACTCACCTCCTGTATATTGCATTTTATCGTCGCTTTAAGCTGTATTGAATGATTAATAATTAATATTTTAATTATTTGTAATAGCTTTATAAAATTGGTGGTGTAAATGGTATAAATTATAAAAATGAAATAAATATATAGAGAAATAAGTTCTCCAAAGACACAAATCGTCAAACTAACTGGAGATACTAACTATTCACCACAAATAATGCCTTTGTCCCAGTCGGTAGTTTAAAGTGGGCCGATTCATTTGATTTGCTCAATTACCACAATATCTGCTAGCTTACTTCCACTTAACCTAAATAATAGAAATGCAATGTAACACTAATAAAAATGATCTCGGTAGCCAAGTTATTTTTTTAATAATACTCGGAATAACTAAACAGAGTTCTACACTAAAAATTTATCAAAATGTAAAACAATAAAAAATATACAACTATGTTTATTAAATATATAAAGTGAAAGGGTTAAATAAAACATCTTAAAACTAATTGTAAAACTAAAAAAATCATTAAACATTAAATACCTGTTACTAAATATACAAAATCTTCTTGAGAATCCCTGGTATTATAAAAAATTATGCGGAAATGCAAACCAAGATGTAATACTTGTGTAATGTTGCGAAATATATAGCAATAACAATGCTTTTATGTTGTCAACCACACCCAACACTGGAATTTTCCTTCTTAAAAATGCATCTTCATGAATTGGAATAATCCGTTTAATGCATTATCTTGAAATTTTCCAATAAAAAAAATTGCAATCATAAAATGAAAGCGTACGCAACAGTGAAATTAAATGCGTAAACAAAAGTATAAAAGTCAAATAAAACTGAACTAAAATAAAAGTGCCTGAAAAGAGAAAATGTTTTAATTTTTAGTATAATGCGTTAAAATATCTTACCATCAAATTAATGGCACTTCCACTAAATTTAGGGAAAACCCAAAAAAACTTTCTGCTTCTCTTAAAATTCATCAGGAAGTGAAAAAATGGATGCTTTGGAAGTTAGATCATGTAGTCGTGCGCGAAAGGATTTGCGCAAATAATTATGTCACGATGACGTAATGCGTGTGCGTGTGTGCGTGTGCGTGTGTACTTGTGTGTACGTGTGTGCCTGTGTGCGTGTGTGCCTGTGTGCGTGTACGTGTGCGAGGGTGCGTGTGTGCGTGTGTGCGTCTGCGTATGTACCTGTGTGTGCGTGTGCGTGTGCGTGTGCGTGTGCGTGTGCGTGTGCGTGCGTGTGCGTGTGCGTGTGCGTGTGCGTGTGCGTGTGCTTGTGCGTGTGCGTATGCGTGTGCGTATGCGTGTGCGCGTGTGCGTGTGCGTGTGCGCGTGCGCGCATGTGTACGTGTATGTGTACGAGTGCGAGTGCGTGTGTGTGTGTGCGTTTGCGTGTGCGGGTGCTTGTGCGTGTGCGTGTGCGCGTGCGTGTGCGTGTGCGTGTGCGTGTGCGTGTGCGTGTGCGTGTGCGTGTGCATGTGCGAGTGCGGGTGCGTGTACGTGTGCGTGAGCGTGTGCGTGTTCGTGTGCGTGTGCTTGTGCGTGTGCGTGTGCGTGTGCGTGTGTGTGTGCGTGTGCGCGTGCGCGTGTTCGTGTGCGTGTGTGTGTGCGTGTGCGTGTGTGTGCGTGTGCGTATGCGTGGACGTATTCGTGCCCGTCCGCGTTTGTGTGTGAGTTGTGTGTGTGGATGTATATTAGTATTCACGATAACTCCAGAACGAGTTTACCTACGTACTTAAACTTTTGTACTTATGCATATTTTCAATTAGGTTGTAGCCGATTAGATTTTGTGAGAAATCCAGCCGAGGTGAAGGTGCAGTTTTTGGTTTTTATCAAATTTGTCTAAAAAACCTTACACGTATCGTTAAATTATGTTGTATGTAATTTTTTTGATACGACTCGTAATTTAGCGGCCAAAGGTTCCCAATGTAGAATTTAAGTGTTATTTGATGTTCTTCAGTATCTGAATAGTGATTCATTTTATAAGAAAAGTGTAGATGTTTTTTTTAAAGAAGATTTAATTTTGCCTACCTTTTCTTGATAAAGTTTCTTAATATAACGCAACCTGAACATTAATTGAATATGAACGAGAATGGTTAAACTGTATTATTGCCATAGAAGCAGGCGGCTTAAGTTAACATTTATCTATGTCTATTAATCTCTGTCTGACATGAAGTTTTAAACGTCACTCTTTCATGGATTTTTATTTGTGTTTCTACAGTGTTGCTTATTTTGGTTACAAACGTAAAAAAAGAGGTTGCGTAGTTATCCTAAACGAATTGTAATTAATATGAAAATGTAAACTTTCACCATTATCACACATAATAAAATACTTATCTATTTTGGGTTTTTTAATCGTGTATTTTAAATTATGAAATCTAAACGTTTCGATAACACTTACAGTTATCTTCGTCCACAGTGATATCTGTTAAAATTGTTAAAAATGTTGTAAATAATTTTGTAACAGTTGAAAAATGAAAACATAAGCATCAGCCTGCTATCAACATAACAGTTTGAGAAACGTGTATTAACAGAAATTAAGTAAAAGTAAACCGTAATATCTTATTTACAAGCCCCAAACTATAGCTCCTCAAGAATTTATGCGTTCATTATTAAATAATGTTCAATTAGTTAATTTAATTATCTAATCAAAATTATTTCACAATCAATAATAAGATTTGCAAAAACGTGGTTTAGCTATGAGCAGTCCAATTTGACATACATCCTAACATATAATTTACATAAGAGAAAGGACAAAATGTAACTATTAATTTTATAAGTTTAAACAAAAGTTATTACACTGAACAAGTTTGGATTCTCCATATTCAGAAAACCTACAAATAGACTTTACAGTTTCAAACGATTCATGTTACTATAAAACGCAATTGCCATTATACCAAACAAACCAATTATAAAACAAATGTTACAACCGAATTGTTACAACTCAAATATAATCAGCACTTTAGTTAAAAAGTAGGATTGCAGATTATCTATGAAAAACCTTTACCCAGAACCGATCGAAAATAAATACATAACTTATTTTGAAAAAATGTGAGAAAACATAGCTCACGTATTACAGAAGGACAAAAAGCACGGAGTAGCTTTTAAAACGAATACCAGTGTTGTTAAATGTTATTTAATTCCAAAGATCCGACTGAAGACATTTCTAAGTTGAATATGTATAAATTATGCCATAATTTAATAGCAAATAATCATCATATGACTTCACAAAACATTAGATCCTTATATATTTATATTAAAAGAGACGAAGTAGAAGTTTTGGAAGCGCTCGAAGTTCATAAACGTGGGTGTTTGAGCCTAATGATACATACTGTATTGAAAGGCGTTGAGAAATATATCTAATATAAATATTTGTGGAATTATATTTAAAACATTAGTGATGTGAAATATGGAAATGCATTAAGTAATGTTAAGAGCATAGATTACGGTGTTCACATTGAACATATTTAATCGAACGTTAACTAATATTTGCCAAATTACAATAACAGTGATGGTTGTCCTCCAAAACACACGTAAACCGTCTGGAAGTTTTCCAAAGTTTACGTTATTTTGAAATGTTTAGAAACTGAAATAGAAGTCAATGGGCTTTTGCCAACAGTTTACAGAAAGTCTGCCCCTTTTGTAACGCTGAGCACTGTAACGGACCCGCCTGCTTAATTGTTGAATTGATCTTTTTTATCTTAATGAATGTTAATCAATTTTTTATATGCCACGGCTAATAACTTAGTAAAGTGAAAAAACTCTTTACTCACAGAACCTGTGAGGTATTTCAGTGCATTTATAATCGCAAATGAAACCTGAATACATTTATTTAACACAATAGACAAAGCAACCTTAAATCGTCGTTACAAAGAAACCAGGATGTGTGAAACTACGTGCACCTCGGTTTCGCATTACTACTAAACATGCAATCTAACGCTGACGTAGTAATACTCTAGCTACCAATTCAATTCAATAATGGAGAGACGTCCCTGAATTATTATGCCACGTTTTTGATTCTTAAGCAATAAAACAAAATACATTCAAAAACATGTTTAGACTTGGAATCTGCGTTCTTTGCTTAAGCACGTCCTTCGTATAAGGGGTGGAAGCTAGCTCGACGCCTCGACGCGATTCTTACTTGAAACAAATAAAAGCCAGTTGATACTGCAAAAGCTAGGCGAATTAGCGACAGAGGCTTCTTGTAGCAAATGTAGATTGCAGTTTACTTCTCTAGTAGAAACTGCACTCACTAAAATTTATACCTATATCGCACTTAAGAGTCTTATCAACTACACTTTTTACAGCGATTTAATTGACGGTAACACTTTTATGGCCGTTATTAATAATTTTTTACGGGTGACTTGCACCACTTGCTTGTGCTTTAAAGATTGACCAGCGTTCACTCTTTAGCTGTCAATCACAATCCCTCGTGCCTTTGTTATCGTCTCTTTTTCTGGGCTGCCAAGAACTGCCTATGAACGCCGACCTCAAATGTTTTGTAAATGGCCAAAGCGAGTATCCTTATCAAAGGTAGGCCTACATTGTATCAAAGAATATTATTCGACAGTACAGTAACCATTGTAATACCGATATTACAAAGAAATCATTGAAACTATTCCCCTATGCTGAAAGGACCTGCATATCAGAAGTAAATGATTGGTCATTTATGTACCTAATCGCTTATCGTCGAATACAGTCAACGATATTTTGGACGCCACCTTGTTCCAAATTAATTAAAAGTACGCTAGCAAAAGTAACAGGCAAAATACGTGAACCTACCTATGCAGCCTCCTGCAGGTTAAATACTTCGCTTGCGATCCTGTTAGGTCGGATCTGAAACAGAACGCTCCAAAAACTCCTAATTTCCGGATTTACCAACAATAAATAAAGTTTTAAACTCACACAAATTTTGAGATTGTAAAAATTGAAACCCAGAGTTTTGAATTCGGATTTGATTAATTTTCGCTTCATGCAAAACTCCCACCGTCTCTATCTTAATTGATATTCATCACTCTTACTAGAATGAGACAGTCAACACAATTGAATTATTGAATATGAAAAGGGATAACATCCGATTAGCAGTTGTGAATTGTTTCTTTACAAATAATCCAACGTAAAAAGAAACTCAATAGTTAACCTCAGCAAACATCTATTGGTATAAATTAAAATGGTCCAAATACACCACAATAAATTTCAACTTGACAAAAATAGTGTTTGTCAACAAATTTTAATTATCACGCTATACGATCTATATAAACTTCACTTTCAATTCGTATTTATAACAAACTATTCATTAACTTTTCCCTGACTTAATGACTGTACAATCTTGCGAAGTAAAAATGCTGTAAATAAATGATTTTGGATTGCGCAATTACCTCTTAATAATTAAATTAACAAATCAAAAATCAACCACCATAGGAATGTCCAATAGATACTAAAATAATACCTATTTTCCTTAATTCTTTTATCACGTTAAAACACAAGCAAGCGCAAACAATTAGTTACAAAATATGGGCCATGCATAATCGCAATTTTTAAACCTCAACATATTTAAAGAACAGCAACAAAAATAATCACTAAGTTGGATACCTATAAATTTACAACTTCCAATAAATCTAGCAACGCCAACACTACCATATTTAATGATTAAAAACTAGTGGTTCCCTAACTGTAGGTACATCTAAATATATCTAAATTTCGAACAAATTGTTCCAGTAAAACTAAATATCCAAATTTTTTGCTATAAATTTTACACTCGGTGTCAAGTAGCTAACAGAACATGGTCAACACATGATATATTTGATGATAATGTCATCCTTCATATAGTAGTAGAGTATGAAAACGTAATGTATAAGCCATTCTTAGTTACAAGAGATTACCGTGCTTTATTGTTAGCTCCAAATTTAACTTTATTTTCATACATTTAATGTTTCTGATACATAGTGGATAAATATTATGAGTAAGATGAGCTATAACGAAGAGTGTCTTCTGCAAAGAAATGGATCGGATTAGTTGTTGAAGAAAAGAGACCTTTTAGGATCATCATAAATATCTGGAGTGGAATAACACACGACATTAAAACCTATAAAACGTTTAGTATCTAACCGTATCACACATAGCATTGGAATAAATGAGTTATTAATAAAAATCGTTTATTTGCCCTTAACTAATATAAAAGTTATAGCTGTTAGAATGTAACGTATCGTTTCTACTAGCATATTCATGTACTACAAACACTATAAATGAATTTTTTTTGTGAAGTTAACACTTTGCGAGGTATGTACACGAGGTAGTTTAGTATAAGTACGAGGGGTAGTTTTTATATTCCCAGACTAGGCAATTTACAATGTTAATGCAATTTTTCATTTTATTGATTTTAAATCACATATGCCATGGTAACTTGTTTGACAATGTATAAAACAATTGCAGCATTACTAGTTCTAATATCTGTCAGTTTGTGTTGTAACGTCTCAAAATGGACAAACTTGAATATCGAGCTGTTATAAAGTTTCTTACAAAACAAAGAAAATCTCCAAAAGTTATTCGTGAAGAAATATTGATTGTATACAGGGATAATTGCCCTTCCAAGTCGACTATTTCTGAATGGTCAAAATTGTTTAAACATGGCCGAGAATCACTAGATGATGATCCCCGTCCAGGTCGGCCTATTGACATGATCACTTCGGATGTTATTGAAAAAACCAAGTGTTTGGTATTGGAAGACGTAAGATTAAAGAAGCGACAATTCGCGTCTTTATTAGGAGTTTCAGAAACCACAGTTTTCAAAATTTTAAACGATTACCTTCGCATGACAAAGGTCAGTACCAGATGGGTTCCACGAATGCTTACGCTTTTTCAAATACTTACTCGAATGGACAAGTGTGAAGAATTTTTGGCGCTTGGTGGGGACGAACCAGATTTAATTATCAATCGTCGAAACAAGAGTCGATGCAGTGGCATATTAGGGGTTCCAGTCCTCCCAAAAGGTTTAAAGTCACCTCTTCTGCAGGAAAAATAGTGGCAACCATTTTTTGGGATTTCCAAGGAATTGTAATGATTGATTATTTGAAGAAGTGTGGTACAATCACAGGAGAGTATCATGCAAGCTTAACACATCACGTCTGAGTTGTTATTAAAGTGAAAAGACGCGAAAAACTAACGCCCAATGTCCTGCTGCTTCATGATAATACACCAGCCCATAAGTCAAGACTTTCAAAAGCTGCGTGGCTTTTTAGAAATTGATCCTCTATATTATAGTCCAGGTTTAGCCCCCAGTGACTATTTTTTGTTTCCAGATCTCAAAAGAACACTAAGGGGAAAAAAATTTGTGGACGATGATGAATTTATAGCGGCTCTTGAAAGCCATTTTGCAAGCAAATCAAAAGAATATTTTTGTAAGGGGTTAAAGATGTTATTGAAACGTTGTAATACTTGTATTGGAAAGCAAGGGGTCTATAATGAAAAATAAATTTCTGTTGTTGTTCTAATCTACTCTTATCATGCCTAGTCCGAGAATATAAGAACGACCCCTCGTAGATCATATAAAAAATTCTGAAAACCGTTGGATAATCGACATGAATTTGTTTCTCTAAATCAGTACTTTATGACTGAATAATTAAGTACTAAAGAAATGTTTAAAGTAATAAAACTTACCTAAACAAAATAATTTAAACAACAAATTGTTAATTAGCAAATATGTAAATGAATAGACAAACTGCTATCTGCATCCCACTATAACCCATTTTTTAGCTTGAATACATATACGCATTTAAATTGCTTAGAATTGGTTAGAATTGTGGAAAATACTAATAAAGGTTTATTTATTCTAAAAATTATTATTAATTTTATTAAATACACGAATAAAAAGTTTACCTCGAGTAGGATTTGAACCTACGACATCTACTTTACTAGAGTAGGGGTGTAACCAACTGAACTATCGATATGGAACAAGCCCAAATCGATGTAAATTTTGTCTGTATGTATGCAGAGCTGATGTAACCATACAAAACCATTAATCAGTTTATTTACTTTGTTGTACAACTTATGTTAATTTACCTGCAACTATGATTATAACAAGCTTTCATTAATAAAAATGAATTGCTGGCTAGCCAATGGAAATTTAATGTTGCTGAATATTACTTTTTAATAATTCCGAATGTATTAAAAAGGTAGTAACATTAATTTAGTCAAAGTACAATACCAATGCCAAATATTTCAAAGCTATTCATTACTCCAGTTCTCCAATTGTTCCATGTCATTCAGATAGGCTTTGAAATTGTTACGCGGTTGTTTACAAAACGTTTCTGTTCCTAACGTCTTCTGCCTTTCTAACTTTCTTCGTACATAATTAAATTTTGCGGTAAATAGAAATAAGGTAAGCTATAGGTATTTTACTTAAAAATATAATTATTTGGTCTAAATAAAAGTGAAAACGTAATTTTACCTTGAAAACAGTATTAAGTTGTAAATATTCTTTCAGTAAGTCGTTAAATGTAGGTTTATTCTATATTTAACGTATATATAGCAACACTTAAGGGTTAAGTCTTATTTGGAGTTCTAGTAAATAGCAAAGAAGACACCTTAAGGAGTATTATACCTGCTTTCTTAGTGGGATTACGTCTGATATGGTTGCGTGCGGTTGCGGATAATCCTTTTCCCTTTGTATGAAGGACAATGGAACGGCTTTCAATCCTGGGTCATGCCATACACGTTCTACAGAATTGGAATTTGCTGATGTGTAAAACAAATTCTAATGAATTGAACTTTTAGAAAATGTACATTGCATTAGATTCAGGAATGAATGAAATTAATGCTTTTATTAATTCATTAAGCGAGCTTATTCGTGGGGGTTTACAAATATAAATGCTTATTTGATGGGTATCTTCATAGAGCGTTAAAGCGATTTTCATCGCCGTTAGTATAAGTGTTGTGCGAGAATAGGCTCTTAACGCGATATCACGTGCACTTTCGTAAAATACTGTAATTGAGGTTAACTTTTTGTAACTCTACGAACATTTTTAGGATTAATTTTACTGTTATTTGCTTTCAAAGTTGCATTTTATTATACGAATATTTTTTGTAATCAAATGAAACCGACAGCCCTGAATAAGGAATATTTTTAGATATCAGGGTACGATAAATTTTACTCTTGATGTAACAAAGTATGTTTTTTTTCAGAGCTGTCAGTAATACTATGAACTGAAAAATATTCAGAAACAAAATTTCATTGGAAACTGCATTCACGATCGTAAATTCGTTTTTTTTATTGTTTCAAAGAACTGTGATGTGTGAGAGCTATTGTACATTGCTTACAAAATATCATAAGGAAATAAACGTGAAAATTTTTCTTTTACGAGGTTGTTTATTCTTTTTCTTTTCCACTTTTATGCAATGTTTTTCAATGCTTTTCAATGTATTATATAAATTTATTAAGCACGAGTTCCACAAAAGCAAAGATTTGTTTTAGGTTTTGGGTTTCTAATTACGTATATGATCAATGCAACTATCCAGCAATTGCTGTTTGGATGGGAGTGACTAAGTAGTTTTCGAGAATTATTATAACTTACAGTAATGTGTAAAACATTTATGCGTCATCCATATATTAATACATGAAGAAAAACTTTGAGATTTGGCATAGTTAAAGTTGAAATGGAGGAGCGTAAAAAAATAAAATTTATGTGTAACTTGTGCCGTATTAGTAACTAACGTCATTAGATCGGGAACTCATATTTAACTCTACGAATGAGACGTTTAACGACAAGGCGATACCCGAGTCCTGAAACTCGAAATGAGTACTGTTAAAAGAGTTCACGGACAAATGTCGTTATGTATTTTATTTCATCCTGTCAAATTTAAAAACATTGAATCGAAAAATTTCAAAATATTGTAACGAACCCTTTAAATCTATTTGTATTTACGAAACATGATTAGTAACGGCGGTTTCTCCATTGTTTATTTGTTTTGTCGATTTCTCCCGTGCATACGTCAAAACGAATTCTGATGAAAATTCTTCAGAAATGTCAAGGAAATCTACAGAAGCGAGTGCTAAATCAATACCTAGAAACATCGAGGAAAGGTATCAAAGACAATTCAGCCATTCTTGTAAATGGAAAGTTGAAAATAATGTTGAGAAAATTACGGAAGAAGTTATGTTGGCTTGTTTGTTAGATCTGGTAAGAATGCGAATGCTTGTATTGGCTCTTTTTATTGTAAATTAATGTTTTTTGTCTAAGAAAATAAGTGCATCCTCTTTGTGGCCGAAATACTCAACATTAGAATAATCAACATTAATTCTGAACGAAAATCTGGACATACCCAGCTTTCCTAGACTGGTAGCATTCTTGAAAGAGCAATCAATTGGTTATGAACCCAAACAATCTAAAACATTAACCCGAGAAAAAAATCTATCGATTTATTAAAGAGGCTTGTAATGACAAATATCTCCTGACAAAAGTAAGACAAAATTTCAAATAAAACAATAAAATTAACTAATATTTTTTTATTTACTGGTTATAGCTATGATTAGAATAGAGGGCAATTTAATACGAGAAGAATTATATAATATTTCACTACACGATATTCAGGAAACTGAAACATTGCTAGTTATTACGATTCCCTGCACTAAGACAAATCAAAGAAGAAACTTCACTGTAATAAACCAAGTAGAGGGGATTAACTATTTGCAGTCATTCTGAAAATACGTGTCACTGAGACTAAAGGTGTTAACCACAGAATGTTGGTTTTGGGATACAGAAATTCAAAATGTACCGTTCAAAGGGTAGGAATCCACACGCTTGGCGGAATTTCAAAACAAATTGCGTTGTTTTTGGGTCTTCAAGATGCTGACACATGCATTGGTCATTCATTTCGACGAAGTTCTGCAACACTTTTGGCCAATGCTGGTGCTGATTTATCAGTACTAAGAAGACATGGAGGTAGGAAGAGTGCTTCGGTGGCTGAAAAATACGTAGAACACTGTTTAGAAAGTAAAAATAAAATTTCCAGCATGATTCTGAACGGAGAAACCTGTATTGAAGTGTTGCAGCAGCAAAACAAAGAACACCATTTCTTCTAACAGCAATTGTCCTCCCGTAACTATTGAGGGCAATATAAATTGTACTATCAATCTGAAAATTAATATTTAAGTTTAATTCTTAATTCCTATTGTAGAAGTTTTTTTGAAGAAATTTTGCTTTAACTGTTGTTGCGATGATTAATTATGTGTTTCCGTAGTAACACTTTATAGGACAAAGCCGTTTTTCCCGTTTTCCCGGACTGAAACTGGGACGTAAAGTAGTAACATTAGATGCAGAATAAAATAAATACATTAAATTAAATAAATAAAATAAAATAAATTCGGTAATAGTGATAAAAGCAGACATAGCCGTAATCTGGCATTTCAAAGCTTCAAGAGCGCTTCTCAAAATAACATGGTCTCACATGACAATATTAAACATTAAACTAAATGAAATAAAAAGCGCATTACATACTTTGAACATACATTGTATAAACATTGCGTATTTTTGTTAGTTGAGTTGATCCGCCTATTTCCACAGTTTCTGCTTTTGTGGCGCGACGGTTCGGAAGCGAACTCTGCTTCCGCCATCAGACTTAATCCTTAGAAGCAGAAATTTCGTAGTTGAGTCGAATTCATTTCCTTGTGACTTTTGCCCAACCTCTTTACCGCTCAGTCACCGAGTAATTGAATATACATGGTTGTTCATTAGTGCGTCAAAGTGCGATAACTCAGTAAATATAAGTTTTAGAAGGAAATGTCGCCAATACAAGTATTTCGTCTTTAG
The DNA here is from genome assembly GCA_036346205.1 of Vesta saturnalis. Classification (NCBI taxonomy): domain Eukaryota; kingdom Metazoa; phylum Arthropoda; class Insecta; order Coleoptera; family Lampyridae; genus Vesta; species Vesta saturnalis. The sequence continues at coordinate 6,046,435 of JARFJB010000966.1, read as the reverse complement.
GAGGTGCGTATTTTAAAATTATTTTCTAGTACACGGGGTGCGTCATAAAATTGTGGTAGTACCAATTTATGTTTTTTAAAATATAACCCTCAATTTTTAGCCATATTTGGATTTATCGTCAAATTTTAATGTTAATTTATGTAAGATGTATTATCTTAAAAATTTCCCGTGTTCGAATTATTTGGAAAAATATGACAATTTTGAGAGCTACAGGGTTCCACATAGGTACTGTACCCTGATCTCTGCGAATTTCGGAATCGGTATTCTGGTATACTAAGAAAATCTAATAAGCTGGTTTTGACGTATTTTAATTTTAAGAAAAGTCCTCTACAACCCCCGAAATATTCATCTGAAGTAACATGATTTCAAACGTCAATAACTTACTTATTCCAAATGAAATACCCTAATTTTTTATACCGTTCTCGGATTTATCGTCAAAATTTTATGATCAGTTTCTGTAAGGTATATTACCTTTAAAATTTACCGGATGCTATGCACCGGTGAACGGAGAAACAGGTCAAAAGTGTTAGAACTTCTACAACGGTGTAGGGAACGAATTGAACGTATGCAAGCCAAACGAGAGAGTGATGACAGTTGGAGATATGAACAGATGGGTACATAAGTACATAGAGAACATACTGAACGCGTTCTAGGAAAGTTCGGACACCAAATAATCAATGAGTGAGTCTGGAGAAGGAAAACAAACGTAGCGCGAACGTCCAGAATTAGGGTATACAAACTAGTATACAATGATGCGAGAATGAAATACGCAGATACTGTGAGTAAAAAGTTAAATGTGAATAAAACAGTGTGGAAATAAAATATACTGACGTTGAAAGTGTATGGATAAACTTTAAAAACTGTGTTGTCAATTGTGCCGTGACTATAAATAGACAGAACAAATGTGATTGGTGGAATGAATCAGTAAAAAGGCAGTGTGTAAGAAAAAAGATGCGTACATGGCAATGATTGCTGCAAAAAATGAGACTGGTAAAAAGGGACTGTATGAGGTGTACAAATTAAGAAAAAAACCAAGGGAAGTGGAGAATAAGTACTGAGGAAGTGATGGCTGTGGAAGGAGAGAAAGTGTAGAATGATTTTGAGGGAAACAAAAAGCTCTTCTGGAAATGGGTCAAAAACTCAAAAGATGAGCCAAAACATAACCCCGCAGAAGTCATGAATACGGGTCCATTGTGAAGTGAGGAAATGCTGTCAAGAATATTTCAGAGAGCTATGCAGTAGTGGGGAAAGTAAGACTGAAGGGTTAAATAAGAAGAATGTAGAAGGAATGATGACTGAAACTGAGAAGGAGATTGGGATAAATGAGGTTGAGAAAACGGTAGGAATGTTGAATAACGGTAAAGAAGCAGGCGTAGATGAAATCACAGGTGAAACGCTAAAGTATGGAGGTGCAAATCTTATACGAAGATTGTGTGAACTATTTAATGTATGCCTTAAGGGTGGAAAAGTGCCGACAGATTGGATAACCGCGATAATTGTATTACGGAATAAGGGTAAGGGGGAATAAGAGTGAGATTGCAAGAACTACGGCGGAATAAGTTTGCTCAGTGTACTTTGTAAAGTTCGAGAAACTACACAAACTAAGATTTGGAATGTGCAGTGAGGCTTCATGCCAGGGAAAGGATGTGTTGATCAGATGATTGCTCTCCAGCAGGTGATCGAAAAGTGTTTAAGTGTAAAAAGGAAGCTGTATAGTGCCTTTGTAGATCTGGAGAAAGCATACGACAGAGTTAATAGGGAGAAGCCGTGATTAAATGAATATGGCGTAAATAAAGGTTTAATAAACGGAATAAGGGCAGTATACAACGGTAGCCGGGAATGTGTTAGGGTGAGAGTGAATACTCGAATTCAGCAAGGAGTGCGAGAATGCAGTGTGATGTCACCGAGGTTGTATAATGAATACATGGATAAATGTATTAGACAAGCATGTACCGATGATGAAATGGTTGGTAACGTAAATGTACGAGTTATGGTGTATGCAGATGACACAGTCTGAGGAAGTTTGGTACAGCCTGTGAGAGCATGGGCGTAAAAGTAAACGTGAACAAAACTAAGATTGTGGTGTTCAATCTGGAATGTGAAAAGGAGAGTAGAGTACTTCCTCTGCAAGATGAAATTGTGGAGCAAGTGGACGAGCTGGATATCTGGGTAGAATGTTTACTGCAGCTGATACAATGGATGGCAAGGTTAGACGAGGGGTGAATGCTGTAAGGAAAGTGTTTGGAAGTATGGGGACAATAATCAGAAAGGAAAGCATGAGCCTAGCTGCGAAACGATCAATCTATAATAGCGTGTTTGTCCCGTCAGTACTGTATGGAAGTGAGAGATGGGTATGTCAAAAAAAGCACGAAAAAAAAATAAATGCCGTGAGTATGAGATTCCTGTGAAGCCCATGTGGTAAAACGAGAAGGGATAAGATAAAGAATATGAATATAATGACGGAGTGTGGTGAGGAAAAGACAATGATGGATAGACATAAAAGTAGTACATTACGTTGGTTTAGTTACATTGAGGTAATTAACAACGCATGATTAACGAAACAAATATAGAGTGTGCAGATAGTATTGCACCAAATGTGATTATGTAGAAACGGTTTGACATTTAGATTTGACATTTGGTGGGGTTAAAACATACATAAATCCTCATATTTTGATATGAGTTGCGTTTGCTTTGTGCGACTGGTATTTGTCAGAGACAGCCATCTTGAATTTTTTAAACTGCAACCTAGGTTGAGTTTGGTGTCATTTGACAGGTAATTGATTTAGAAATACACTACGGTATATCATAAGCTTATTTATTCTACAATAACGAAGAAAATTAAAAAGCCAAATTAACTTTGTAGAAGGAACATTTTCTGGATAAAGGGCTGTAAATAAATACAACTTATACAAAAATTTTATTCAAATGTACCATTTCTGTGTCCTTTACTGATTGTTATCAATTTTAGCAATTTCTAATACCCTTTATCGCTTTTCTAATTCGTGAATTCTTATATCATAATTTTCCAGGGAAATGGATTGGACGTACGGGTCCGATTGAATGGCCTCATAGGTCACCAGGCATGACTCCCATGGACTTTTCCTTCTGGGGACATTTGAAAAGTGTATGGTAATAGGCCAATAACATTAGATGAATTAGAAGCTCGAATTAGAATTCCGATCACAAGCATTCCTCCGGCATATCTGCAGAATGCATTGGGTGCTTTTGTTGATAGACTTAGATATTGTCAAGAAGTAAATAGGCAGCAATTTGAGCAGTTATTGTGATTTTCATCAATTAAGTAACTCAATTTTCTTGTTCAATTCTTTTGTTTCATTCACTTGAACTATTTGTTTAATATACTAATTTTATTCCTTATTTTAGGATAAACAAGCTTATGATACACCGTGATGTATTTCTAAATCAATTACCTGCCAAATGACACTAAACTCAACCTAGGTTGCCAAATAAAAAAATTCAAGATAGCTGCCTCTGACAAACATTTATGTATTATTTAGCACCACCAAAGGTCAAATCTAAATGTCAAACCGTTTCTACATAATCCCATTTGGTGCGGTACTATTTGCATACCCTGTATGTGGGTGAAGTTAGAGGTAAGACCGGGCCTGGGATGCCGTGTAAAACTTGGCTGAATGTAGTAGAATGTATGATAAAAGAAAGAAATATAAGGAGTTTTAAAAATAAAAGGGCATGTCAGAGACAATGTATGAATCTTGCGGAAGCTAGGGAGGTATGCAGAGATAGGAAATCATGGAGATTGTGAATGAAAAATAAATAAGAGGCGGGGATTGTTTTGCCTACCTCTCAAGGGAATGGCGTGAAGGTTAAGTTATTCATGAAAGTGTAAGTTTTTAGTGCGAGATTAAAGATTAACGGCTTTGTCAGTACCACACGGCAATCTCTCATTAGGAAGCTGGAGATGACGTCGGCACTTGCAGTCGCTTTGGTACTATGTTTATTTATCGCAGTTAATAGTTGAATCTCAGATACGGTACTGAAAAAAATATATGGTAGATTGTTAAAATAATTATCAACCGAAGAAATTGCAGAAGGTGCCTGACAAACGCTACTGAAGTACTTAGCAAAAGCATTGACAATCGTGTCTGGTGCATCATATAACATTTTTTTTTACATTTTTGAAAGTAGATATTTGGTACAGAAGGCTAGGTAATCGCCTTTTTTTCACGAAAGCTCAATCTCATTTTATAAATATAAATAGAAATCATAAGTGAGAGGAAAACAGGAACTAGGGAGATCATTCCAGAGTTTAGAAGCCGTGTAGAAAAATGTGGATTGCGCCCGTTTGGTACGACAAGTGGAGATTTGTACTGCATACTGATGATGTATGTACAAAAGTACTGGCGGATTTATATAATTACAAAATAAAACTCTACGTGCAATGAAACAATGAAACTGAAAATTTTTTGGTTCTACTGTAAACCAAAATTACAGTAAGTTTTTTTGAGGATTTTCAGTTTTTGTTTAATACATATCTGAATATTGTTTTAAGATGCACTTTCAAATATTGATGTAGACAGGGTAAAATCCCTTATATTTAAAACAAAGAGTCAAAGATATTGCAGGCTCACATTCCATTAATATAAGTAATTTCATTATATTTAGTATTTACACCAGTTCTAAATACATATAGACAAAACTTACGACGATTGGGGCTTGAATCCCGATAGCCCAGTTCGTTAGCGCGGTACTCTAGCAAAGTACAGGTAGTAGTTCCAAATCCTACACGGAATAAACTTTTTGTTTATCTATTTAATAAAATTAATAATAATTTTTAATTACATTTACAAGTAGTTTCTGATTTGTAATGCTTGTACAACGCTTTAATAAATTACACCTCTTTAAAGTGTAAATTCAAATTAAAACAAAGTTCAAGAACAATTTCAACAAACAAAAAGTAATATCGTTGTCGGAGGTTAGAACCCTACTTCCTGGCATTACCAGTCCTAGAACTTGACCATGTGGTCGTTATCTCCATTTCTATTTTACGTATATTGTTATTATATGATTAAACTGTTACAAGTTTTTGCAATTTTCGTTTATCTTTAGTTTGAGTATCATTCTGATACCACGTAATTATGCGTTTTTCAAGATGTTTATCAACAGGCACACGCACCCGCACACGCACTCGCACACGCACACGACACGCACACGCACACGCACACGCACACGCACACGCACACGCACACGCACACGCACACGCACACGCACACGCATACGCACATGTTCACGCACACGCACACGCACACGCACACGCACGCGCATATGCACAGGCACACGGACAAGCACATGCACACGCACACGCACTCGCACACGCACACGCACACGCACACGCACACGCACACGCACACGCACACGCACACGCACACGCACACGCACACGCACACGCACACGCACACGCACACGCACAGGCACACGCACACGCACACGCACACGCTCACGCACACGCACTCGCACACGCACACGCACACTCACACGCACACGCACACGCACAAGCACGCACACGCACACGCACATGCAAACGCACACGCACACGCACATGCACTCGCGCACACACGGACACGCATACGCACACGCTCACGCAATCGCACATTCACACGCATACGCACACAGTTACAAACACGGAGAGGCGCAACCCGGCTGATACGAAGTCACGGATGCAGGCGCAGATGTAGACTCAGACGCAGCATGCGCAGATGCAGACGATGACGCAGACGAATACGCAGACCCAGACGCAGACGCGGACACAGACGCAGACGCAGACGCAGACGCAGACGCACACGCAGACGCAGACGCAGACGCAGACGCAGACGCAGACGCAGACGCAGACGCAGACGCAGACGCAGACGCAGACGCAGACGCAGACGCAGACGCAGACGCAGACGCAGACGCAGACGCAGGCGCAGACGCAGACGCAGGCGCAGACGCAGGCGCAGACGCAGACGCAGGCGCAGACGCAGACGCAGACGCAGACGCAGACGCAGACGCAGACGCAGACGCAGACGCAGACGCAGACGCAGACGCAGACGCAGACGCAGACGCAGACGCAGACGCAGACGCAGACGCAGACGCAGACGCAGACGCAGACGCAGACGCAGACGCAGACGCAGACGCAGACGCAGGCGCAGACGCAGGCGCAGACGCAGACGCAGACGCAGACGCAGACGCAGGCGCAGGCGCAGACGCAGGCGCAGACGCAGACGCAGACGCAGACGCAGACGCAGACGCAGCGCAGACGCAGACGCAGACGCAGACGCAGACGCAGACGCAGACGCAGACGCATACGCACAGACGCAGACGCAGACGCAGACGCAACGCAGACGCAGACGCCGACGCAGACGCAGACGCAGACGCAGACGCAGACGCAGACGCAGACGCAGACGCAGACGCAGACGCAGACGCAGACGCAGACGCAGACGCAGACGCACGGACACAGACGCAGACGCAGACGCACATGCAGACGCAGACGCAGACGCAGACGCAGACGCAGACGCAGACGCAGACGCAGACGCAGACGGCAGACGCAGACGCAGACGCAGACGCAGACGCAGACGCAGACGCAGACGCGGATTTAATTTTTAAAAGTTAATGGTACCTCTACGTACATCTCTATTTGAATTCATCATGGAACCCTTTAGCGTATCCATTACCTTTTACAAACATTATACAATTTGTTTAATTTGCCTATACCCACTTTGGAGAACTCTGTAGCGAATACTGTCGCAAATAGAAGCGGCCGATAAATAAATTCATCATCATTGATAATTATTGATGAAGCTTCTATGTGCCCACTGATAGTGTTTAAAGTCATAACTAGATTATTGCGGGATATATGCGATGATAATGAAAAACATAAGCAAAAAATGGTAAATGATAAACCATTTGGAGGGAAAACGATACTTCTGTGCGGTGATTTTCGGCAAATCTAACCAGTTATCCCACGTGCACCTCGTGCAACTTTAATTGAAAATTGTGTGATGAGTTGTCATACATTTGGATATTTCCATAAAATTACGTTTACTGAAAATATAAGAGCTTTACCAAGTGAAATAGATTTTGTCCATTTTTAAGCTAAAATTAGTAAGCGAAGGTCCTCTTTTTCTCACTAGTGGGCTAATATGCGTCTAGATTTCATAACCTCTTTCTAGATATCGTATATAATTGAAAAAAGGTATATCTCTTGATCATAACTATATCAGTAGATATTTATTGACACCACAATAAAACTAATTACTTGTATTACAAATTATAAATATGAAAACAGAACGGTGCATTTAGGTACGCTTGCATGTAATTAAAGTTGCATACTGTATAACAGTGTAATTTTGTTTTATATTAACAATGAAAGAAAAAATATGAGATGTTTCTTAGCGATAAGATTGTAAAAAAATCATATTTGGCACTTTTAAGCAACCACATAAGTTACTATTGAAATTTAATTGCATCACTTTTCTGATTAGAAATTTAAATAGAAAGGAACCATTAGCCAATGGAATATGAATTATCATCAAGTTTATGTATCCTAATGCATTTTATTGCGCAGTTTTAGTTGGAACCGAGTGCAATAACAGAATTTTCATTGCACGTATAAAGTTAATGTATTCTCGTACAATTTAACTTTTAATTTCCAGTTGTACCCGCATTTGCGATAACAATAAAATTCCATAAAATTGAAATTTTATTTAGGTAACCAGTAGTAGTTACAAGTGGTCATTTGTAAGTCGCAACGAGTAGAGCGATCATTCATGGTTGCAGATTTTGTACTTCCAAATATAACGATCAAGGGCATTTGGCCAACAGTGAAGGAGTTTCTACAAAGTATATCATCTACAAAGAAGTTTTAAATCATTAAATATGTATCTTATACGTCCATCTCCAAGTGAGTGCGCACTTAAGTCAACAAATTATAAATATATTTGATTTGATTTAGTAAATTCATTTTCAACCTATTTTAATTTCAATGGAGAACATTTATTTTTTCAGCCGCCTGGTTTTCGTTTCAATAGAAAATACAAAAAAAAATACAAAGCACGTTTACTTTACTTCATTTTTCATTTTTTATACTATTTCTTTGTTTAAATTTTGTATAATTTCAGATTGGAAAAATAACCGTGTAGCCGCGGTGAAACTTGACAGCAATAAAAAAAGGAAATGTTAAAAAACCATTTAACTTTTTTACTTTTTCACTTTTTCACTTTTTTACTTTTTCACTTTTTCACTTTTTCACTTTTTCACATTTTCACTTTTAAATCTTATCATTTTTTCGCTTTTTCACATTGTCACTTTCACTTTTTCACTATCACTTTTTCCCTTTTTCACTTTTTTACTTTACTTTTTTACTATTTTACCTTTTTACCTTTTTACCTTTTTACCTTTTTACCTTTTTACCTTTTTACCTTTTTACCTTTTTACCTTTTTACCTTTTTACCTTTTTACCTTTTTACCTTTTTACCTTTTTACCTTTTTACCTTTTTACCTTTTTACCTTTTACCTTTTTACCTTTTTACCTTTTACCTTTTTACCTTTTACCTTTTTACCTTTTACCTTTTACCTTTTTACCTTTTTACCTTTTTACCTTTTATACCTTTTTACCTTTTTACCTTTTTACCTTTTTCCTTTTTACCATTTTACCCTTTTACCCTTTTCACCCTTTTACCTTTTACCTTTTTACCTTTTTACCTTTTACCTTTTACCTTTTACCTTTTTACCCTTTTTTACCTTTTACCTTTTTTACCCTTTTACCTTTTACCTTTTACCTTTTACCTTTTACCTTTTACCTTTTACCTTTTACCTTTTTACCTTTTACCTTTTACCTTTTACCTTTTTACCTTTTACCTTTTTTTACCTTTTTACCTTTTACCTTTTACCTTTTACCTTTTCTACCTTTTACCTTTTACCTTTTTTACCTTTTACCTTTTTTACCTTTTACCTTTTTACCTTTTACCTTCTTTACCTTTTACCTCTTTACCTTTTACCTTTTTACCTCTTTACCTCTTTATACCTCTTTACCTCTTTACCTCTTTACCTCTTTACCTCTTTACTCTTTACCTTTTACCCTTTACCCTTTATTCTTTACCTACTTTACCCTTTACCTTACCTTTACCTCTTTATCTTTACCTCTTTACCTCTTTACCTCTTTACCTCTTTACCTCTTTACCTCTTTACCTCTTTACCTCTTTACCTCTTTACCTCTTTACCTCTTTACCTCTTTACCTCTTTACCTCTTTACCTCTTTACCTCTTTACCTTTTTACCTCTTTACTCTTTACCTCTTTACCTCTTTACCTCTTTACCTCTTTACCTCTTTACCTCTTTACCTCTTTACTTTACCTTTTACCTTTTACCTTACCTTTACCTTTTTACCTTTTATTTTACCTCTTTACCTCTTTACTTTTTACTTTTTACCTTTTACCTTTTACCTTTTTTACTTTTTACCTTTTACCTTTTACTTTTTACCTTTTTACTTTTCATTTTACTATTTACTTTTACTTTATCTTTTCTTATGAACAGAAATTTAATTGACATATGCGCCAGAATGTTCGTTATACCGCTGCAATCTGATACTTTTGAAGCAAAGCTAAAATTCAATAAGTACTAATTAATAGTGCCCGAATTAAAAAGCACAAAGCATCAAAATACAAAACAAATGCGATTAAAAAGCATAAAATTCACAAAAAAAGCATAAAAAATGAAAATAAGTTAAAATGATAAATAATAATAGTTAATTTTATTTATATTATAATATATTCCATTTTTTTACTCATACTTATTTTTTCTTGTCAACCTATCTGCTGTTATTTAATGCTTAAGGGAATGCATAACTAAATGTTTGTCCAAATTTTCTGTGGTAAATTTATGTCTTCTGTCTATTAAAATGTTTTTGTATGCAGAAAAACTACGTTCTACATATACACTAGCTATTGGTGCATATTTAAAATTTGGTATAATTTCTGGATCTATTTCAAAATCGGAATCATGCCCACCACTCAAAATAGTTGATATTTTTGCAATGTTTGGTATTATTCATTCTTTCAGAGAGTCTGAACCAATTTTTTTTTTTATTGCTTGACCAATATATCCTGGAACACTATTTACTGCAGCTTCAAATTTTTTAATAACATTTACGGATTCCGATAACAGTAGCTGCTGTTTTTCCAAAAATTGAATACTCTGACTCACAAATTTAAAATGAGTTTTAATGAAAGCGAAATTGTGCCAAAGTTCGGGTATTTCTAAAACTCCCTGGCATTCTTGAATTGCTTTGCTTTCTGTACCTTGAAATTCAAGTATCAGGCTTCTAAATTCTTTAAAATTATCGGCATAGTACATGGCAGCATCTATCCAAGTTCCCCATCTTATTAAAATAGGTTCAGTGGGTAAAGCAATATCAGGACATCTCTCTTTAAAAAATTGTACTCTTAATGGGGCTTTTATCAATATTTTTTTGACATTTTTTATTAATTTGTTGACCAACGGACATTGCAATCTTATCGTTTCGGCTACGCGATTAAGCCCGTGAGCTAAGCAGGTGCAATGTACAGGGTTATTACAAATGATGTTCATGATTTCAAGTGCACATAAATCTAGTTTTATTTATCATACAAAAAAATAAAATGGTTATATTTTAAGAAAAACTTAAAAAGTTTCATCCCAGGTGCCAAGAATTATAAATGTTCCATCTGGGAACCCCTTGTGATACGACAGATGTTAAGTGTGTAATCAAGCTCTTGCCATACTTTGTTAAGAGTGTTCAGGTCGATTGTTTCGATAGCTCTGGTAATCCGTTGTTGGATCTCAGGTATGCTTTCTGGTGGTGTATACACTTTATGTTTGATGTATCCTCACAAGAAAAAACCATAGAGAGTGATGTCCAGTTCAAGAGTGCACCATCACTTGGATCTGCATGGCCGATTCATCTGCCAGGCAGCCGATTTTGAAGTCCAGAATGAAGTTTAGGGATTCTTGTTCTAATTTCGGTAGAAGCCATTCTGTCATCATGTCCAAGATTTATTCCATTTATTGTTTGTCCAACAAAGAAAAAAGGTCCGTACACTTTGTTGTAAATGATAGTACAAGACAAATTAACTTTCGGAGTGTAAGTGCTCGATGTAGGTGTGTGGGTTTTCCGAACCCCATATTATGACATTATGTCTGTTCACGGTACCACACAAGTGGGATGTGGCTTCATCACTAAAGACTAAAAATTTTACACAGTTTTAATTTTCCATCAATGCCTACATGTTCTCACAAAAAGAAAGTCTTAGAACTTTGTCCTTTGGTTTTAATGCTTGAACAAGCTGAAGTTTGTAAGGCTTGAAATTTATACGTTTACGTAAAATTTTCCAAACTGTTGGCTGTGGTATACCAAGCTGTTTGCTGCATTTAACAGTAGATTTCTGTGGACTACGCGTAAAACTTTCCCTTACCTGATCTACAGCGTCATTGCTTACTGAATGATTTCTTTTTACAAATGCACCAATTTCTCTTAAAATTCAAGTACCACTTGTGGCTGCTAGGAGGATCTTCATTAAATTTGGTTCTAAAGTAACGTTGCACACTAATAACTGCTTGGTTGATGTGATCATCCAACACATAAAATGCTTTCCTGTCTTCAAATTCAGCCATTACACAATTGACAACGATTGACTTTAACAAATAGCTGATACGTACTTATATCAATGTAAACAAAACTTTATGAGTTTTTCTTTCCAGTGGTACCAACTGAAATGGTCTTAAAACAGGTTAATCCAGTATAACCCTGTATTAAATTATAGTAAAAAATTTTAATATTTGCATCAGCTTTTGTCATGTATGCTGGAGCGTCCGAAAGCATCAATAAAATTTTACATTTGGAACCACTTCGGACAAAAAAACTTGTTTAACTCTTCATGGGCAAATCTAGAAATAATATTACTATTCGTATTTGTTAATTGTTTCAACCTTATTGAAAATCTTTCTGTGACAATATCTTCATTCAAGACTCCTATAATTAAGTTCGATATATATCTTGCATGTGTGTCAGTTGTTTCATCTACAGTAAACCATATATAATTATTTCCGATAATTTTTTTAATTTGCTCTATTGTATCGTCATAAACTAGAGTGATATAGTTTTTACGAAGAGTACTTTCATTTGGAATGCTTGTGCAGTATTTCTCTAAAAATTGTCTAAAAGAGCTACTTTGTAATTTATTCAGAGAAATATCTGATTTAACCATAGCACTGCACAAATCAAAATTAAATTGTTTTTGTTTCTTAATACCAGAAGTCTGTTGCTTATTTTTGTTTTCCTCGTACTTTTTAACGTGCTCCTTATGCCATTCAGTTTGTAAATGCTGAGTTACATAGTATTTTTTGTTGCAGACGTTCTGCAATAAAATTGGAATAAATCTTTGCTCATGTTTAAAATTTTATTAAAATCTATTTTATTAAAATTGTTAGGTATATTTTAAAGTCGTTGAATTGACATCGAAAAGGAAATCTCTTAAGAATATTATACAATTAAAATGGTACTTTGATTTTGCGAATTTTTACTTACAGTTTCAGAACATGCTTGACAAAATATCTTTTATTGTCAATTTTCAGTTCCTTGTGGACCCTAATCCACTTTTCAACGGTTGGCTTTTGTTTTTGCATTGTTCAAATACTTACCGCGTATAGCTCATTAAGCACAAGCATAGACGATATAGATAAACTTGACGCCTCATAATAACTAAACATTAGCAGGCACGGCATAGCGCAAGGCGAAACTTCGGGTAAGTGGATTCTCCGAAAATCAAGAAACGGGTGTGCAGTTGCCGGATTTACTTTATATGAACGTTTCTTCTCGAATAATATTTTTATTATTTTTAAAAGTTATGTAAATATGCGTAAAAAAGTTCAAATAAGCACGAACAGTTTGATGCTTATGCATAAAACCACAAAAGAAAGTAAAAAAAGCATGAAAGCAACTATCGCAATTTACTTGGTTTTTCGTAATTCGTGTAGAAATTAAATATCTTACAGTTACTTACAACATTCAGCGATAAGCAAAATGCTTCAAATCCGGACACTACTAATTAAAAACTACACGGTAAGTTTTTTATTTCAATAAAAAGTAGAGTCATACTCATTTTGTATAAAACAAATTTCCTTTGGATTAGGGACAAAAAATGAGGGGTTCCCAAGCAAGCAGTCATTTAGTTGCAAATGACTGGATATAAAGACAAAAGCGGGAGTGCAACAAATTTTTATTTCATATGTACAAAAATGCGTTTTTGGGACACGGAAGGTTGCTGGAACTCTAGCACACCAGCACATAACTTTCTGTTGACTACGTCATGTTACATTATTAAATATAATGGCCTTTGTGTATTGCTACTTTTAAAAGCCGAAAGAACTAATGCGAAAATATGAGCTCTTGAAGCATTTCCTCCTCTAACACTTGATTTTAAATTAATAATTGCTGTAATGCTTTAAATAATAGCGAACCTTATGGAAAAAGTTAGTCTGCCGAGTAAGGAATATTGACAACCTTATGCATACTTCCTCCGACAACAAATCTGCAAAAATCATTATTTGTAAAAATAGTGAAGAAAGTGGAATTTTTTTCGATGTAATTATTTGACAGTGTTTCGATTGCATGAAGGCTGAAAAGGTTAATTGCTTTTCGGATTTTACATAATCTTTTTAAGCTGTATAAAAAACTTGCAATAAGTGATTGTATCGTACGTAGTATTGTAAAAAAATCGGTAAGTGAACTTAGATTGGTAATTCTATTACCTACTAATATTTGACGAAAAATACAATTGTTGATAGAAATAAGTTTAAATCATTTACGGAGCCTCATAGTGAAAAGACATTAATTTTCTTACGGGCAAGGCAATCACTAGAACCCGTAAAGGTAAAGTACTAGTTACAGATGTAGCTTAGTAGTATGGGTGGGGTTCTTACACATCACTCCAAAAGGGCACCCGACACAATTAAAAAAAGTGAAAACCAGGAAAAATTTATCATGAAGCCGCTACCGGTTAAATCGTTTTGTGGCAGGAAAAACGTCATGAACTAGATCTAAAAATAGTCCTAACAGGAAACCATAATGTTCACTCGAAGAGAAAACACCCACCTTTACCTGAAAATTCTACTTCAAAATACCTAGGCAAAGTACACTTAAAAAATGGAACTTTAAGCTTCATTTAAAATGCATTCAAAATAGAGAAAACTAATACTCAAAATTTATTATACACATTGGGCATAAATTTCAACGTAAAATTACTTCCTCAATTGACAAAAAAAAATTAACACGGTCATTGGTTATTCAATTTAAAATGTATATTTGTTATAACAAAAACAAAAAAAAAGCGATCGAATATTTAAAAGCTTCTATAATTTAATAAAAGTCACCTAAAAATTTATCAAAACAAATCAACACTTACTTTACATTTCTGAATGTTAATAACTTTAATTTTGGCAACTTAAAATTTGTAGAACTAAAATCAACGCACTTTTAATTTGGTGAAGGTAAAATAAATGCCCAAAAAATTACACTACAAGTATCTATATTATAAGTAAAAGACGGCATAAAAAATGTATACAAAGGGCAAGTACAATAAAAAAAAATTCACCAGACCGCGGGGCGTAAACGAAAGTAATTCGACAAAATAAAAACTAACATCTAAAAAAATAAAGCTGCATCACCTATTCAGGAGCTGTCGCTAATGTCAAGGATAAGTAATATCTATTACTTCTTCTCGCGTAAACATCAAAATACATATATACAAATAACAATATTAAAAAGCATTATCTACTGCAGATGAAAAACTCCGATTTAGCAAAATTGAATTATTTCCAACAACTGACTATTACTACAAGAAAAAAGAAAAGATTTCTGAAAATTAAGAACGTCAAAACAACATTGCGACATTGAATAAAACTTTGAAATTACACGAAAGATTATTATAAACAAGTATACAAAGCAAAGAAAACAATATTACCAGCGTGCTCCCGCAATTTCCATTATTCTGGTCCAAATTTCATCAATCAGCGAACAAATTTTTTTACAAATGACGCACAAACACAAATTTAACAAAATCCTTCTTTTAAATAATTTTATATAAATTCTTAAACACATAAGAACTAGCTTTTTATCTTTTACTAAAAAAATAACACATGATACTTTTTTATTACACCTACAAATTACGTAATACTGTCTATAATCTCCATAAATATACATTCGCGACAACAATATAGATCCTATAGATCACTAAATTCGAAAATACGCTACACCCATCAGCGCCGACGAGGTACAAACCAGGCTGTCACTATTACATACGGTCGACTTTTTGTAAACAATTTAATTGATATATACTCCAGACGATAATTTATGATATAAAAAAGCTACAGGATGTGAAAATAACCGCCACTAAATTTATCAGATTCAAAAATTACGTGTTTATACATTTGTACCAACATAATTAAAAGAATATCTTTTTTACTATCATTCTTAAAATAATAAAATTCATTAATGTAGTGAATTAATTTTTATATTATAAATAAACAAACAAGTATATTACTCAATTTTTGTTGAGGTTTTTGGCACAATATGACAACTAACCCTAATATTTTTAATATTCACAACATAACATGGGTATGTACGTTTATAGCATTAGGTAGGAATACACTTAATTTCTATATTTGATTATTTACGCAAATAAACAAAAAAAAATGAACGCGTTATAAAGTCGGAAAAAGCGTTAATTACACCACTGTTGCATCGGTGCACTAGAAAATAGCTATGTATGTGTAACATTGGTAATCGTAAAACGTTTAGTTATTGATATAGAAAACTATATAGTTTTGTTGTAACATTCGGAAAAAAGTTCTAAAGCAAAAATTACTAATGTAATAATAGTTTATAATAAAAATACTGATAAAAGTAGCACCCAAATCAATGCTAGTACTCCACAGTAATATAAATAAAAACTTCCTTACCTTTCGTAGCATTTAAACAGATGGAGCAGCAAGTAAAAAACGTAAGTTATTCAGGTTACTTCAATTTCACGAATCGTTAAATACTTTGTCCACTGTGAGTTGGGCGGAAAGGAACATAAAAGTACATTTGCTATGGAATTAATACGCTTATAAGTTCCAATAACATCCATATATTACAATTCAAGTAATCCTGAACAATCGGTTCTAATACAAAATTTATACACTTAACTAGAATCTTAATAGTCATCTACCTTAGTTCTTATCGGAAATCTTTAT
Organism: Vesta saturnalis; assembly: GCA_036346205.1. NCBI lineage: Eukaryota > Metazoa > Arthropoda > Insecta > Coleoptera > Lampyridae > Vesta > Vesta saturnalis. Next base: position 6,030,152 of record JARFJB010000966.1, on the reverse strand, counting down.
AACCTAACAAAAGGCAAGACGAAAAACACTTCTGCAAATAGAATCTCCCTTACCGGTGGATTACGTTAACACGCCTGTTTACTCAAATTATAAAACTAAGCACTTTCCACTTCTTGAATACGCAAAATTAACATAAAATAAACACAATCTCATTACCTTAAGTCCGCAGTTCTAAACAGATTTTCGGAGGATCTTTTTTTCACAAGTTACAGCTACAGGGCACTTGAATGATAATATATACGTCCAATTGATTCTTAATATCAATCGTGAACAATAACCAGAATAGTCAATTTCTTTTTTATATGTGCAACCCGAATAGTGAACGTTAACTTCACTCATGGTAGGTAAAATGACGAAAGTTCTTTTAGTTACACATCTCCGCTTCACAAACTAACAACAATGTATTTAATCTTATTCCAGGTGTCTTTACTTTATAATGAATAACCTGGTTTCTTTAACACGACGTCATCTACTTAAGTACACATAAAGTTTCTTTATGTACAAGGTGCGTTAACAAATTCATACATAAGCAACGATTTTTTATTCTTAAAGTAACTGGGAGTACACCGTTTACTAAATCCGCATCACATAATAATAAGAAAGGGTCGGCACGAGATCTTCGAAAAGCAAAACCCTTCAAATACGTAATTCTAAATTAATTGGTTAGACAATACTACGCCTCCGCATTCTGACCATGTTGACCTATTGTTAATTACCCAATAATTTATGCAGAAAGAGGAAGTTTATTGAAAAATCTGACGATCCTGTCCGGGTGTAGCTCCTTGATCTGCCAAGGTGCTAATACAGCCTCACCTAAGTCTTGGTTCATTTTCCGGCGAGCAGCCTCACACTTATAGAGGATGTGTTCTGATGTATCATCCTTCTCAAGGAATTGGCGGCACGTGTCATCACTAGCCACACCGATTTTATTGAGATGATATCTCAATGGGCAATGTCCAGTGACCATGCCTACAAGCGACCTTAGTTAACTTCTGCTGACTGCTAACAACGAGCTACTCTTGGTCTCCTGGAAGCTGATAGGTCTCTTGGATTTATTAATCCAGGGATCGAGTCCTATATGCTTTTCCACTCGTTTTTTAGCTCGCTTCTTATCAGTCCTGCAACAAGAATTGCAGGTTCTCGGCTATCCCCTCATGGCTCACATTTACGTAACACGGTTGCGATTGGATATTTCTTCCAGTGCTGTGTGATACACTCTGAAAATACGTTTTGAAAACTAACAAAAACAATTCCCCCAGCGCGAATGAACACTAAACGTGAATCCACGTATAGTAATGCGATAAATTTCTGAATGGTGTCCACAGTAAGCCGTGGGTTATCCGGAGGTTTTTCCGCGCCCTCCCAGTTGCTATATCACTACTCTACTACCGAACTTATATAAAAAACCTCTAGCCCCACTGTACAATATCTTAAGCACGTCATATCTAACCATGTCCCAATAAAATTCTCAATACAAGAATGCAAACTCATCAATATACGTGGATATTTACTCTCAAGCGCTACGTGCAGTCTGAAACTGAAAACTGTGGGATTGCGATAAAAACTGGATACCTTTTCTTGTATTGTAAACATCTATACACTTCTCATCACCAAAATCCAATATCCCAATTAAATCCTGAACAATTTTTACGTGAAAAGTATTACTCAATATCAAATTTGTGGAACATTAAATATATTGTATCAACAGAAACGCGTTACAAAAATCATAATATTACATGACGGCAGTTCTTGTAAATAATTTTAAAACAATTTTACGACGAGAAAAACTTTATAATTACTTTTCATAAAACATTTTTCCTACAAATAGAACAAATTTTATCCTCATAAACAATGCCACTTCCTTTTATTGATAACTAAAATAACAATAATAATGTTCAAAGAAAGATGATGTTCTTCTATAACTTATTTACGATACACAAACATTAATGTCCGAAAAAATTTGATGTCAAACTTATCCATACGTGACAATTATCAGAAACAAATATCACAAAACTAGCACAAAGCTATTTGGTATAAGCATTTCTTTCTGTCTTTATTTGAGTACCGCGTACTGACCCTCAATTGTCGTTGTGATCACTTGCACCGTTTGTTATTGTAGCGCTCCACACGTGTAATTTAAACTTATTTGCAATAATGCAAATTCAAGAACAAAACAATCGCTAAGTGATTTATCTTGACCTTACTGACAATAATCTTACTGTTACTCAAATTAATTGCTTGTCTCACTTTAACTTTCCTGGCAATAATTAAAACATTAGAATTTCTTTACCAATCTGATATTTAATTACTGGCAAACCTCAAATCTGATCAAACAAATTGGCCGTCTAATGGTAGGAACGTTGTGCTATTTGACTGAGATAGGCTGGACGAGGTTTGCGCAATGCTGGTTCAATCCGTTAGTGTACTATTATGGGAAAGAACCACCAACAAAACCCACTTTAATCATAAATAAGTAATTGTGCAAGTACATTAATAAATCAAATCAAACAAAAAAACAACAAAGAAAGTGTTAAACGTATAACGAAACACCATTGAATCAGGTTAAAGTGCATACAAAATTATACGTACATTAAGAGAAAAATAAATAAAAAGCAGTTTAGTTACACATAAACACAACAAAAAAAACCATGTAGTCACACGCACAATTGTCTCATAAATAATCAGAATAAAAATCGTAATACCAAACAGTTTCATATTAATTATTGAACGACATCTTAATTTTAAAAATATGCATTCGTCCGTAACAAGCGCTACATTTAGGTCTCAAGTTTAAACATACCAAACAAAGACGTCTTTGATTGCAGTGTATACCGATGTAATTACTAACTAGTGACACTTTTAAATCAAGAATGTGCGCATAAGAATTTTCAATGATTCGTTACGCCCTTCAGTAAAGCAGCTTTTAAGTGTACACCTGCTAGTCAAACATCAAACACATGTTTTTCAACCCTTAGCCAAATATTATTTACAAAAATAAAATATACCGAAAACCAAGCTCAAATAACGACTTAATGTTTAATAAACTATGTTAAACCCCATTAATTAACTTTCCTATCGCGGTAACAGTTTCGATTTAAATTTTCGCGATCCGCTACCTACATTATATGTACTTAGCTTTATCCTAAATTAATATGGTACATATAATGAACGTAAAAATAATGTGGAATATACAAATATATAGATGTTGTTTAATCCCTGTATTTCTATATAAATTATACAAACTTTAGACATTTTAACAGTAATTGCAGGTATCGTCATCAGTAAAAAATTAAACGTTTGGTATTAATTAAAGCCCCAAACAAGTGCATAAGGAGGTTGTAAAATTTAAAATCCCCAGGTATGTTTTTAAAATTATAAAATACGAGCCAATATGAAATATCAATTTCACATTTTTTTAATATCTTCAACAAAGCCTCAAATGGTATTGATCCCATAAACAAATTTCTCATTGTACGTTTATTATAAGAATTTTCCATGCAGAATAATGAACGTCATAAATATATAAAGAATTTAGAATTCCTACTAATTTTATTTCCACTAAACTACGGCGTACGTCGTATTTTCTCTTGTAATTCAAGTCTACGATTTTTCTATTGTTCATGCCACGCACGTTTTAGTTTAAACCCAATATTTCACGCGCGTTTGAAACTTGCTTTCCCCACATTTCCTTTATTTGTTGTAATTTTAACAATTATTTTGTATGCTTTTGAAATATATTATCAAAAAATACACATCCCACTATGAGTATCATTTTATCATACAACTTTATTTATAGTTTTAGTTTCTTTAACACAAAACATGACTTAAGAATTATAAATTAAAAGTGAATTATTCTAATACAACTGACAACTATATCGGTGCACCAATCACCATTCTAAATTTCTTAGAACTTTGTTAGGTTTACTAAGTATACAAAGAGCGTCGTTTTATCAATAAAATACCCTTTGTATTTTAACCGGATACGTTTATCTTTGCAAAATAGTTTTTTAACTATTGTAGATGTAAAATGCATATTTGGTCACATAGATACTTTATGAAAAATTTCATAGTTACTTAATCGTCACTAGACAATTGGTAATTGGCCAAATAAGTATTTTTTACAATTCAAAGGAAAGAATACCTAACTGATTATTTAATTCATTTTTATTTTCAATATAATTATATTTAGTTAAATTTCCATTCAAGGCAAAATCGTAAACTAAAAATTACATTAATAAAATGCTTATCGTGTATTTTTATTTATATTTTATAAAATATTTAATCATTTCAATGAAAGTTCTCAGTAAAAAGTGACGAGCTTTGTTAACAAGTTGAATCCGTTTTAATTGGGGCGATAGTTGTAACTCTTATTTCAAATATAAAATACGGTGTCTGTCATAAGTCACGTTACATTGAAAAATTCTATAACTTAGATATTTTTCATTGCTGTATTTTGTTATTGTCAGAAGTAAGTAACAATTGAGAAATTTGTAGTGGAGAAAGTCACAAGTGAGTAAAGAACTAAACTTATAGAATTTTATTTTGAAAATCAAGAATTAATTATTCTGACCCAAAGAGCAGACCGTCGCCATTTTAATACCAGGATTTCGTCCTCGAGGCCAAGGATTTATCGCACCTGATCTGAGATATCGCAACAATACATTTTTCGTGAATACTCGGTCAGTGGAAGGTGTTAAGGTCGGTGATATCAGGTAGCTTCCTGTTATGAGCCGAGGTACATGTGCACAAATGCACACACTATTAGCGTCGTTTCTCTTTGAGCGAGACGTTAGTCAGATCAGTCAGATACATTGAGCGTATTAGTAGTCGTATAATTAACAGACATTTCGTAAAGGTTGGTGAGGTTTTTATGATTATAATTCGATTTAGAAATAATAAAGTTATTTTTGTATATAGGTAAAATTGCGTCATACGAAGCGGAACAATCGCTGCTTTTGAGCAACGAAGAACAATTCCACCTTAGTAGCTTCGTTAAAAAGTAGAATTGCAGGAATTGAGTGTACCATCTGGTGAAGTGTTAGATGAGAAAGGATCATCGTGTCTTACTTTTTTGAAAGTGAAGACGGTAATGCAGCGACGATCATTGGCGGGTGATATAGAGCCATAATCGAAAATTTTTGCGTCCTGATGTAGAAAACAGGTCTGATGTGTGCTTTCAGCATTACCCACACGTCTCAAGCCACAATGGAGCTGCCAAGGGAAATTTTTGGCAAACGGATAAGCAAGTCAGGGACAATATCCACACAGAAATTCGAGCTCTACAATAAACAATATTGAGATATGTGGAAAAAATATTCGTGAAAGGGTCTGTCTTCGCGAGGCCGAAAATGGTCACCATTCTCATAAATAGATAAACATCTTCTGCAACCTTATGTATTTATTTAGATCTTCTTTAATGTATTTATTCTTAAAAATAAATAAGTTATTCAATTTTTTGTAACGTGACTTACGGCCAGTATAAATAAATAAACACAGATTTCACCTAAAAGGTAAATATTTTAACCATAAATGAAAATCGTGGACGTTTAAATTTCTATAAACGTTATATTAGTGTGTGCGGCAGGACAAAAGATGGAAAATAAAAAGCGAATGCTTAAAATATGTAACTATTACAACTGCGATAGCAGTGTCGGTTCGTATATTTTATCTCATACCAAAGTCATCCATTTAAAATCGTGGATCAAACCTACCGATCTTAGAATGAAGGTTGAGCGATACAGCAGTTCTCCGTAATAGTACTTATCGATATGGTAAACGTAAATATAGTAAAGTGGCGTGTTGTCGTAAAATACGAGTTGAGTGTTGTGATACGTAAAGCAAGGGCTTTACGTATGTAATAAAAGGTTACATTTCAACTACTGTTTTTGAATGTCATGTAAAAATTTCTCTACTCCTGTGGAAGTGCAATAACTTACTTAGGATCAAAAATACAAACAAGTGTTTTAAATAAAAGTTGTTATGTCTGCGCAGATAGACATTTCTAAAATATTTTGAGATATACATGGTGTTCAGCCTAAACGAAACAACATGAAGTTTACTTTTTTTTAATAGGACACCCTGTGTATTTGTTTACCATCGAATTCAGCGTAAAATTCTGCATCTAGCCCTATCTTTTCTTTTCCCATAAATTGCGACGTTGCCAAGCTGGAGCGAAAAATATGAAGACTTGACCAAAACACATTTATCTTAAATTTAAGTTATTATATAAATAATAAAGCTTGATTTACTAAACAAAAATGATCACGATCGAAAAAGTTGATCAGAGAATGTAAATAATCATAATCACCCAGTATACATTTATTTAGTTCTTAAATTGAAACCGTGTAAATATGTGCATGAAAGTACAATTGTTATAAACATCTAAATCCACTTGTTACCCATATGTTTCTATTGGTGCGATTATCATTTTTAAAAATATTGCTTAGTTAACTTTCGTTGTTGAGAAAACAACAGTTGTTTATACATATAATTCCTAAATGATATAAATGCTACTTACTAATTAATAAAAAAGTAATTAGAATTTTGACACTTTAAAATTTATCATAACGTGTAAAAATGCAAAAAAAAACATTTTTGACCAAGGGGGCCAAAAATTTTTTTTTCAAAAAAATCATCTGAAATGGTCAGAAATAGCTCAAAACTATTAAAAATGCAAAATAAAATTTCGAAAAATTTTGACCAAAGATCATCTCAAATGGCGAGAAATGGTTCAAAACGTGTAAAAATGCAAAAAAGTTTCCGAAAATCTTTCACCTAAAGGTCAAAAATTTTTGTTTTCCACAAATCGTCTCAAACGGCCAGAAATGGCTCAAAACGTGTAAAAATGAAAAAAATTTTTGACCAAAGGGTCAAACTTTTTTTTCCAAAGTTGTTTCAAATGGCCAGAAATGCCTTAACACGTTTAATAAGATAAGATAAAAACCTCGTACATTATGCGTCTTGAACCCGAGACTCCAGGACATCGACCAAACGCGCTGCCACTGCGCTACCGGACGAGTTTACGAACAAACCAAAAACTTGATAGATATTCAATTCTAGGATGGTTCACTTAGTTGCCTACGTAAAGACGTGCCGGTTTGCTACGAATAGCCGTTCATATTTATACACTTTATAATAGTCGAAAGCTGGAATTCTATTTTGACAGACTTTGCTCAAAAGTTCATCAGTCCGTCTACTCATGGATCCGAACCTGGATACCAAATTTCATGACGATCGGATTGTGGACGCTATCGCGCTGGAACGTATTACAGACAGACATACATTTTGAAACTTCCATGTTTGAACCTACTTTTACCTTACGGTAAAGCAATTTTTAAATATGGCAGCTCATGATAAAGGAAATTTAATCCTCTTTAATAATACGCTACTTTCTATCTATTTTCTATTTTACGATAATTCACAAAAACTAAAGTGCTGCACTCGAAATTTCGCTGACCGATTACAATACCTCTCCGTATTGTAAGGTAAAAATAAGAATATAATGAAATAACATCGGAAATACCAGTTGTCGATGGTGTCTGCGATTGCTTTTATACACTATGTCCAGTGAATTAATAATGTCAGTTAACTAATGACTACTTGTACAATTTTCTAATTACGTTTTAAAATAGAAAACCGAAGTATCGAATATGACTTATTTTAAAACTATGTAAGTTTGACATGGAACATTATATTTGATAATGCAGTATATGCTTTTTATTGCAGTTGATTTAGTCGGTTATTCCATTATATAAAATAGGTTATAAAAATATGGTTATGGTAATCGTATAAAAAGTGTTTTAATAATATAATAAATAAATTGGTTGTAAAAATGTTCTCCAAAAACAAATCGTTAAACTAACTGGAGATACAACCCGTTCACCACAAATAATGCCTTTGACTAAGTCGGTTGATTAAAGTAGGGTGGTTCATTCTTTTGATTTGCTTAATTACCACAAATTTATGTTGTTATTTTCACTTAACACAAATAATAAAAAATGCATTGTAACACTCATAAAAATGATCTCGGACGCCAAGTTATTTTTTAATTATGCTCGGAATAACTAAACCGAGGTTGTTTACAATAAAAATTCTACTAAAATGTAAAAAAATAAAAAATATACAAACTATGTTTATTAACAGTTAAAATGATAGGGTTAAATAAAATATATCTTAAAACTAGTTATAGCCTTAAATTACTAATTAATTGTTATAAATATAAATACCTGCACAGAATATAATAAATCTTGAGAAACTCTGGTATTATAAATGCGGAAATTCAAACCAAGGTGATGTAATCTTTGTGTCAATGTTGCGCAATATATTGCAATAATAATGCTTTTCGTAGTAAACCACACCCAAAATGGAATTTTATTTCTTATAAATTTGTCTTCTTGAAATTGAATAAACCCATATTTATTGCATTCTTTTAAAGGTTCAAAATAAATAATGGAATCCACAATCAGATCTGCATTAAAAGAAAAACTCGATCATAAAATGAAAGCGTACGTAACAGTAGAATTAATTGTGCAATCAAAAGCGGTAAAATTAAAAGTGTAAAAGTAAAAAATGAAAAGGCCTGAAAAGAGCAAATGTTTTAATTTTTAGTATTACGAGTTAATTTATTTTACCATTAAATCAATGGCACTTTTCACAAAATTTAGGTGGAAGCCCAGAAATTGCTTCCTAAACAACATATCATTCATCAAGAAGTGGAAAAATGGGCGCTTTGGAAGTTGGATGATGTAGCGGAGCGCGAAAAAGTTACGCAAAGAATTAAGTCAACGGTGACGCGTTGCGCGAAAATATTGAGCAGAAAAAAATAATTTAAAGCAGTGGGAGTATAAACCCTTAAGAAAATATGCAACTTAAGTTACACTAAAATGCAAATTAAGTTGCCTACCACATACTTACAAATCATTAATAAATAAAATTTTTCTTATATTTACAACTAAACGAACGAAGAACCTAAATTACGGTAGATTTTAATACAACTCAAAATGGGTTGTTACAAGGTTATTAGATAATAGCTTTGGATATGATCTAGTATATCAATATGTTACAATTTTATTTAACATAAGTGCATGTAGTTAAATTATTGTATAAATACTTTCACAAATGAAATGCGCAATCCGCGTTAAATAACCCAATTTTTAGCCTGGACGCTAACATTGCTTTACAATAGTAATTAGAAATGATTTTATGTCCTTGCGTACATAACCACAGCAAACAATAATGAAGAACGTAATGGAAATACGATATTTATCAGAGTAGACAGCATATCTCTACCTCCATCTAACCACAACAGTAAAAATTATATTAAACTATTAAGTTATAAGTATTTTATTATTATTTAAGGAACAAATAAGCAAAATGCCCATGTTTAAAGTAATGTACTTGTAAGAGAGAATAGAACTGAAGTTGGACGGCTCGAATCATACAAGAAAATAAATAAATAGTCTTTATTGCCCGTCAGAATAATCAATAGCCGTTATAGGGCAATTGTGCACAACTTAGCTTAATCAGTATACAGTAGTGTATAATAAATTCATAAAAATAAGGTTAACATATGAACCAAGTGTACATGATGATTAAATTTAAGCAACAAAGAAATAAAATTGGAACCAAGTCTAAATCCTTGAGGTAGCAACAAGTTTCCAAAATGTAATTATGGTAGACGGCACGTTGTATTCCATCATCTATGAAGGATGCGAGCAATGTAAGACGGATATCACGATAACCTATGCTATTAAGTGGAGCAATGTCATGTGAAATAACACTTATAAATGCTTTGCAGAAGTCCATTTATATGTCAACTTGCCCGCAATTATCAAGTTCAGTTCCTACCTGAAGGTTTATGTGCAAGTTGTGCAAGACTGGTACTGCTGATTTTTGCTCCATGTACCTATGGTGATAAGTAGATGTAGGTTTTTGAAGGATAATTTCGAGAGTAGATAATTATTTAAAATATGGCATTAATTTTTGCATAGGGGCATACATTTTTTTTTAGTAAAGCACACGTTACATCATCTTAAGGGAAATCCTGGGATCAAATAGGAAAAAAGAACATAGTTTTATTTAATCTATATTATACAAGTATTGTGTTCTATACAAAACTAGAGAAAAAATTATCCATGAATCCAAATAGTCACTAAACACTTCGGAAGCTTGGTTTCCGTGACATACCTGAATTTACTTTGGAACAATCCTTTCTTGGTATCGGCAATCATCTCATATACCCTTTCAAAATGGTTTTGAGGTTTGGGTTTTTCTAGAAAATTTTCGATAATTCAGTAAACGAAGTCTAGGTCTTTCGCTCAGTCCCATTCATAGAGTTTACGAAGGATAATAGAGTATAAGATATTCCTGATCTAATCCTTTCACACTCAACTGAGAATTTTTCTCATATTTTTTCAGATCAGTGATGCATTTTGTGTCTGTTAGAAAGTTTACCATTTCCATGTACCCACTAATCATCCTGTGATATTCACGATACTTTATCTTTTTTAAAACAGAAACTATGGAGTTATGTTCTTATTTGATTTGATTGAGTAGGCAATTGATATTGAATCATATTTGTTGTTATTTTGTGTAAGGTCATATCTTATTCAGCTGTGAACCGTTAATAGATCGGCACCAATCATCTTGAAAATCCTTAGGAAGAATCTTTGTCCAGGAGCGCCGTAACTTCTTGACGAATTTTAATATTGTGTTCTAGGGAAAGAAATAGTCATAAACCATTTTGTTGCACGGTAAAAGATAGTTTTAGCCCTTTACTCCACTGAATTATTGTCATCAATTTGGAGGTAGTAGTTCAGAAGCACACTTTGACAGCTTGAGATCTTTGGTGACGCAATTTATCTAATCCTGGTGAACACGTTGAGGAATCCGGGACTACGCTTCATAATCACTGTCACTATCGTAAGTATCATAATGGACAATTATGGTCCCCCAAAGCTCTAGCCACTGATGAAGCGTTGGACCGTTAGGTCGTATGAGTGAGAGAATCCGTGTTTTACAGACATAAAATCTGGATAATTCCACTTTCTACTGCTCTGTTTCGATTGATTTCTCTAATATCTACTAGGACGAAGTAACAGCCATCATTGTGGTTTTTGGGTTTCCTCCCAACTATAGATACAGCGAATACCTTTTCCACGTGGTCCATTGTCCAGACTTGACGCAGTGTCTAGATTTTATCTTATCACTAAGTCTAACACCAAGATAAGATAAGAATTTGTTCTAAGTTACTCACAGTCTTTATTTTTCCTTTTAACGTATGTAGCAAAAGACATGAGGATGATGTACACAACTTGAACTCATTCCAATCCTATTTAACAAAAATACGGTACTTTACGATAGAGTACAATTTAGGCTAACTTTATAACAATTATTTCCTAAAAACAAATATCACACGAGTCCAACTTTGATCTATCCTGCACAGTAATAACCCATAAACTAACTTCAACTCAATTTGAAGCATTGTCGGTCACTTTATTTACTGGAGAGACAACTCTTACTATATCTAGTTGTCGTCCATGGTTCTAAAAAATTGATCTAAAAGAAGTTTTTCCCTTATAAGTTTCTATTATGGACAGTACACAACTGTGTACGTATGTACGATATGTTATTCTACCATAGAACTAAACTAGATATTTATTAAACAACAAATTATAATAAACATCTCTTCGGTTTTTTAGTTAAAACTATTACAATTCTATGAATTTTTGTAAAATTTTCTTATTCCAAAAAGGGGCTTAATGCCGGAGTGTTGCAATACTTGTAAATGTTTGTTATGCAAGAATCATGCAGTGTACCACCATAATTTTAAGTGTGAAAGGACGAGGGATTCAAATAATGGTTTTAGCTTCCAGTAAGCTTCTTTTCCAAGTGGTATGGAGATGTGTGGGTGAAATCTTAGGTACTGATGTCAAAATAAACCTCAATTTTTAACGTAAGCCGAAAGGTAAACAAAATAATTAACTGTACCCTAACACGAATTTTGCATTGCAGTTTGAACCATTTAAAGAAAGGAGATGTTTTTAAGCCAACATTCCAAGACCTTGATTCTGTTTCAAGATGTATTATCATCTGTTTCTTTAAAAGTAACGGAAATTATTTGAAACTCATCTGCGTATTTGACATTTGAAATACTTATATTTTTCCCTATTTTATCTGCCTATAACTACTAAACGGTACAGGATAGAAATATTAGGTTTTCAGGGAAATGTTAGTTTAGTAGAAATTTTGTTTGAATGGAAAAACATTTTTCTATCGATTTCGATTACGTCGCTACAAAAATGGCGGATTTTTGTTGTTGATTTTGTTACTGAAACATCCAGTACATTTTTTTGTAATTTGAAAGAACTGACCTTCACCTATCCAGCGATGCAAAGTTTTTCTAAACCGGTTCAAAAATGAGTAATTCATCTTTAAAGTGAGGGATGTAAAGTAAAAATCACATAAAAGTGACAGGAATTTAATTTTACACAAACAAAATAGTACGCGTGCTTGTTCGTTAAATTTTCAAGGTGTCACCCTTCTTGATGAATACAGCTATACCAGCATAGGTATAAATTTATAAAAACATTGTGCAGCCTGTCTTCGGTAATGCTGTTAAATCCTGACGAATATTTCTCAATTCTTCCAAATTTCGTGGTGGAGGATTATAAGCTAGAGATCTTACAAAAAAAATTGATAATTGTTAATTCAAGTGAATTAGAAACTCATTCTACTGGACGAATTTTACCGATCCAGTTGTCACCCAATTCATCGGAAACGGAGTTTCTAGCAATTAAGGAAAAATAAGTCTTGTAGAAAACAGGTTTCATTTCAATTACCATTTCATTGTACATCCTGATCCAACTGTAGATAGAAAAATAATTCTAACATATCTGTATAGTTATTTCCATTTCAGCGAAGAAAAATGGTCAATACATTTTATTTTGGCTAACAGCACACCATACATTTATCTTCGGTGAGTCTCTTTCATATTCTTCAAACTCGTGCGGATTTGCTTCCTACCAAATTCTGCAATTATGTCTATTAACAGCTCCACTCAAATAAAATGTCACTTCATCAGACATTATTGCAATTTGATACATTTCTCATAAGTTTCGTTAATGTTTCACATATAAGAACACGCTCTTTCATGTCCCTATCGCTCAATTTTTGAAGAGTTTAGATTTTATAAAACACCATTTTCACTTAAGAATATACAACAGAAAACGCTTAAGGTGATAAATTTGACATCTACGTAAAATTTCCAAAACCTCTTATGATTAAAAGAACTAAGCAATCGATGTTCTGTTATGTTATTTCCACGTTGTATCGCATTTTAAAAATAAATTACTCAGTCATTTTTTAACCGATTTTGAAAAACTTGTATCTCTGGTCCGTTCTTCCAAATTACAAAAAAATATACTGAGTGTTCCATTAAAACAGTCAACAAAAATTGTCAAAAGTTCCCCATTTTTATAGTGACGTAATCGAAATCTGTAGAAAAGATTGAATCCATTCAAAGAAAACTCACTAAAAAGAAACATTTTATTGAAAATTGAGTATTATGAAGCTATAGCGTTTCTGGATCTTTCTTCAAAGTAACCGTTTGTTGTTACACGATCTAACCGCACTAGGCGTCTTTCGGGCTTACCATGGTAATCGGGTTGCCAAGATAACTATATATTCAATCCGGGAAAGATTGTCTCTCAGCACCACCACAAACTTAAATTTCTCCAAAATAGTCCTAGGCGAGGTGTTAAGTTAATCCTACTGACTGTGCAGGATTAAATTCCTACAAAACCCTTTCACTTTAAAAGAGCACGCTCAATTTCGTCTCATTAATACAATTCAACTCAATGCGCTTAAAAATAAATTTATCCAAAGCCTACTGAAATTTTGAAATGTACAAGTTTTCGCAAAAATAATTGACACAACACGTGTATTCAGAAAATCAAGGTAGTAAGGGGTTATATGGATCCTTTCTAAATTACCCTCGTATACGCATATTCTAATACTAATAATTGTCATAAAAATTCTGGAATAATTTGGACAAATAATATTTCGGTCTATTAATTTTTAACCATGTATTTAACGGTTATCACTGAATACAAATTAATAATTGGTAATCGATCTGACTCAAATAAAAAAAAATTCAGATCAATCATTTACCCAAATTATCGAAAGGTTGACTACTTTTAAACTGCGTAATCCTTTATGTAGTTTCATACCAGGAAAACCATCAAATCTTATAAAACGGATTGGCTGCTTCCGTAAACCAGCATATGCAAAAAACAGTTTTAAAAGATTAAAGTCCCTAAACCTTATAATCTAGGCAGATAATAACAACAGATATTGGAGATTTTTAATACCTGTAATGAAATTTACAATATAAATAATGATATTTCTAAAGATAAGCAAACTTATACGATTCAAAGATCTAAAATTATCGTTACATATATAAATTCCGAAGACTCTTACCAGGGGTAATGTGTTGTCCACTGGGGTTGGTCTGCATTTTATTAATAATAGACATTGTTTCTAAAAATGTGAACACTTTATTCACTTTAGATAATATAAAATACAATTTTTAATATTAGGCCCAATTATAACACTTATTGGCTGATTAAAGATAATTTCGTAATCTGTACACCTGGAAATATTTTTAATACCAAATCCAGAGAATTAAAATTGATTTTGGCTGGTCAGTAACAAGTTGTAAATTGTTGACCTCTAAAGATAAAACCGTTGGATGGCAACTATAAATACTGTTTACTTACAGAATCAATAGAAATATATAGAACTAGGTATTAACATCGACTGGAAGTCCGGTTATGATTGTCCCCATTTACAAAATGAGACGTGTGATCTATTTGACTTTTTGCTTCAACTAATCAGGTTCCAATTAACCAAAAATGTGAGATTACTTTGACACACAGTCTTGTGTGGATGGTATGTGAAAGTGAGTTTGAACGAGAATTTTGAAACGTTGAGCATCATGAAAAAGAATACTTAAATGTTGTATAAAGATTTATAATTTGAAAGCGGTAAATAGAATGAGAAATAATGTTTTTGTAACGTACCCATTGAGACGATATTATGTTTAAATCTACTGTATTTAGCCACTGTAATTTGAGGAAGGTGGGTTAGAATTGTTGCGTCTGAATTTATGATATGTTGGATATTGTATTAAAGTGTAGAGGAAGAATGTGTTTGTATAGATTTGCTTGTATAAATGTTATAGTATTGCACAACGGGAAAATTTGATGTACTCGCATGGACAAATGCTGTTGTACGCAGCGAAAGACGCGCGATGGAGAGCTCTTTTGGGATATGCTGTTTTGGGTTTGAGCGGGATAAATAAAATAACGTTAAAATGGATGACCTCCGATATAACTCGTGCTCAGAGTTATTGTACTTTGTAACGATCGATGCTGGTTTTTTATTTCTAATTAATTAGTATCACAATGCGTATTAGTTTACTGCAAAACCCATTTGGGGATGAAGTATTTAAACATTTCCTAAGAGAATGATTAATTGAGAACTGGAATTACTATTCAGTTTTTCTATTCCTTTGGCCTCTAACCAACAATGATACTGTGCTTAGAATTTGACGTATTTGGATTAATGGATATTAAGCTTAACATCTGGAGCATAACATGAACGGGAACTGTAATTTTATAACTTGTATTACGTTATTTGCACACTACCAACCTAAAAACTACTATGCGATTTGAAAAATCTGGAGCACTGGATCTGTAACTGACTTCGAGTCATACCATCTGCGTCTTGTTGATTGTCTCCTAAAAGTGAAAGCTATAAATGTTAAATTGGTTCTGAATAAAGGTCCTTGATCGTCGTTATTCCTTAGAATCTATTCGTTTTTGAAGACCTCAAAACTTTCTTAGCAATTCCTATTATTAACATGTTTAATTAAATATACCTCACTTACTACATGATTGTTGCAAACTTATCCCAACGTTTGTATACGATATGCGCTAAATGTGTTTAAAAGATACTTCTGACAGGTTATTTAGTATGCTTTGCATATATTTGTTCAAAATCTTTACAATTAATTTTATAAATTACTTGGATTGCCTAAAAAGGATTGAGGGGATACGTGGGGGTTATGTCGGGAAATTACAAAATGGTATGAATTGAGATAGAAAAATTAAGGATTATGAAAACATCTATCCAGCACTGCAGTTTCCTTCTTGCTATTCCGTAAGTAAAATGTGCCAGTGGCATCATGTACACCTTATTTTTGAATTCAATAAGGTAACAATCTACATTAAATAATTTTCTTCCGATGGCCCTAAGTGAAAGATTCACTTCCGATCCATTGATTTCAATTTCTGTACAAGACACTCCACACAATATTTAAACAATAAAAGGTCCTCAGGTCGTTACATCCAACTCATATTTTTTTGCAAAGTCTAGACTCTACTATACGATGCCTTGTGTTTGACGTCAAACGCGAACTATTGATGACTAACACGTTCAATCCTCCTTCTATTGTCGGTGGGTTTAATTTAAAATTAAATACAGCGCCACCTCCAAACCTTTTCCCGCCGCTTTAGCATACACCAGAATCGTATTCCTTCAACTCATTTCAGATTATTAAGTTATCATTTTAATAATGCATAATTGTAAGTTCGGAAAGAACATTTACTTTCGGTGTATTATAATTTACCTATATTATATTAACATTCAGCGGAATGGAATACCGTTAGACACACGACCAAAACAGACGTTGATCAGCTTCGCATTTAAGGACATGATGATCATGGTAAAAATCTTAAAAACTCATTCAGTATAACCAAACTAATTTAATCTTTTAATCCAATTAGAAGCTTTACATTTATAATTGTCAACTTTAAAGTCAAATAACAAAATTCAAGTAGCTGTACCTACGGATTACATAAACATGTTTTTAACTTGCAACCTTTTTTTCTTTAATTTTCAACCGATGATCACAAAGTGAAAGATTCATTTCCAATCCATTGATATCAAGCACTGCAGCGATGCTTATGTGCATTCTTTTGCAAGACACTCTACACAATATTCAAAATTTAGAAAGTGCTCAGGTCACTACACCCAACTTATATTTCTTTTCAAGGTCTAGGCACCTTTATATTCTATAATCGTATCTACTATACGATGCCTTATGTTTAGCGTCAAATATTAACGCAGATTGCAGCTGATTAACACGTTCAAATTTCATTCTAATATGGGTAGGTTTAATTTACAGTTCTGGTGGATTTACCACCTCTCTATGTATTAATTGAGTAGCGTGGTGTCAAAACCTGCCAAATTCATTTGTCATTAGTTTACAGAAAACGAGAAAAATTGTTACAAACTTCGATAAGGAAACTGAAACTGAAACGAAGTCTTATCCTTTGCACTAGTTGACAGTGATATAAGATTGATATTTTAAACCGTAGTTGTAAGGCTCAAAAGTTGTGGATATGGCAGCTTTTGAAACAGTTTTCATGGGGTGTTAAAAAAACAATACTATAAAATGCTCTAACACTTTAATCAACATATTAGTATATATCTCAAAAACAAAATGGATAAGCAACGGTAACTTACTAGATTACAGTATCAAATCTCAAGTTTCTACCTGTTGCGAACAGATTGTTCCTCCCCCTGTTGAGGATTGTGATAGTTATCCAAGACATTATTGTAGAAAGACAAGTCCTGAAGAGTGTCCCAAAATATGTCATAGTGCTTCGATAATAATACGTTTACATCTCGCAACTTTTGATGTTTCGGATGAACTCCTTGGAGTAGCTGAGTGGGACGTATAGAATCCACACTAGTTCCACTTTTGCATATATAAGCCAAACCATAGTCAGATTTATACACCTGTTCGCCCTGTATAAAAACCGTTTGTTTTGCTCTTTGTTCAATGAAACTGAAAATGCCATTGTCCCGGACCTTTGAACACTTGCTGCGTCGCAGACTTCCAGTCGAAAACTTCTACACCGCCTTGATTTAATCGCTGAACTGTTTCCATAACTTTGAAAAATGTCATAATATTCTTGGGGATCCACTATGATTTCTTTCTTTTTGATTTCGCGTTCAATCAAGGCAAACATTCAACCGGCCAGTAGAAAGGACTGGCCAGTTACTGGAAATACAACTTCAACTTTTTTTACTGTTGTGGGAGCGTGGAAAACGCACGAAGCTGTCTCATTAGAGTCTTTTAGATATGTTTCTTTTGTCCAAACGTAACTATATACAATTTACTTGATTAACTTGGATTTTGAAAATCCTATTACTATTGTAAACTTGTATACGTAGAACTGTCGCGAATAATAAGTTACTTGATCAGGGAGTTTCTGTAATGGCTGATTTCTCTCGCTGTCAAACGATAATATTAGAAAGCCTTCTTTTTCTTCTTTCAACGAGGGAAAGAATGCCTTTGCTCGTAGTTTGTGCACCTTGATTTCGGTCTGTAACTTAGCTTTCTTAGCTGCATCGTTCTCGACCTTTATTTTCTCGGTCAGCTGTAAACAGGTTAAACATGCCCCTGTTCTTGGTGTACCAAAACTTAAATTAAAGTTTGTGTTGAGATTGTTCTAAAGTAAGACAGTTTCACTTTAATGTTATATTGTGCATTGTGGTCATACATTTTACACATTTTCGTAATATTGAGATCTGAAGGCAGGTATATTCGGTTATCTCGATAATAATGTGATTCAAGGAGTTTAAACATTTTGATGAAATTAATTACTCCTTTTTGCTTTTCTGAAAATTTTTCGGAGTGGCGATCTCTCCCTCGCATTTCAGAAGCAACTTCTCCTGTCGCAAAATGTCTCGTAAGAACTTCAATAACCCTACTATTTTTTATTAACAAAATGTTGAGGAATGTTGCTCTGCATACCGGAATAACTTCTGCAGTACTCTTACGGCGAATATGATATTTAACTGCAATATCTTTAGATGATATATGTCCAGTAGTGGGGCGTCTTCGTTTTGTTTTTAAAGCACTGTAGTACTTTAGTAATTCTCCTGTTGAATTTTGTTAATAAAAGCGTAAAATCCCCTTTTAAATTCATAAGTATCGGCCATAGAAAGGATATCAATTATGTTGACAGTCTGGGAACGCAGATAAAGATCTGGATTCTCTCTTCCATTCATTCACTTGTTGAGTCTTCTTCCTTGTTATACTCTTATTATTATGATCCATTCCAATATGGACAATCCACCACAATAGTTCATAATTATTTAAAACTAGCAACAATTTTCAACACTAACTCAGAGGAACACCTAGTACAAGTTAATGTTTACAATGGCACCGGCTGCCTACTGATTCTTTATACGCCTGCGTCTGCTATTGGATGATATTGACTTGACTGGTTTTGAGACTAATATATACTTGATTTGGCAGCTTTTGATGCTAAGCTCCGACTTTAAAGCTAAATAACACTGTGAAATGAGGGATTTAGAATGTTTTGACATTTAGAGGTTATTGAAAAAGAAATATATAATAAAATGGCGTTGATATTCTGAAAGTGATTAATTTTGGACTAGGCTACTCAACGATGCTTTAAACGTACTACGATCCTTTACAGATCACTACCTCAAAACCCTTGTTTAATCAAGACAACTAGCTTCAGCCTATACCAGAATTGTGTTAATTTGATCTAGTTATTATTTTTTGATCGATATTTCATGTTTTAATACAATTTTAATACGAAAACACGCAGGCTGACCTAGTATTATTATCCAGTTATTAAAAATTTACCTATATTATACGCAGGTCCACAGCTAACCAGCGGAATAAAATACATAAGTTAGACACGCGTTCAAAACATACGTTGATCAGGTCCGCATTAAAGTAAATGATAACATTAAGAGAAAATGAATGAAAAAAAATCAGTTTAGTTATATAGAAACACAATAATTAGAAAAAGAAACCCCATGTAGTCACACCCACAATTGTGTCATAAATAATCAGAATAAAAGTCATAATAAAAATCGCAATACCAAACATGTGGCCCTTTAAAACCAATCATGGCGGTCTTTAAGTAAATAACCACATAAAACAATAAAGAAAATTACGGTACATATACAATACAACAACAGTAAAATTGCACAGGTGATAATAAGGTAAACGCAAGGATAAAACAAAATAGACAGGGAATTTACACGTACACAATTGTTTAGTGACCACCAAAGAACAAAATACATAAGTCCAGTTACAAGAAATTACATATAAAGAAAAACTAGCTCGCAGGCAAATGATTCTACGTAACAACTAACACAAAAGAAACTCATTAAAACAAAGCCTTGCAAGGGTAAGTTATAAATAGATAAACAGATCGATACATGGATTTGAGGGCGTTAGAAAAATACAGCGCTCCTTTCTCAGGTTACAAATTCCTCTATACAACAATAAAACCAATAAATATAAAATTCGAGGTGTTTAATGGTGATCTGAACCTTAGAGTATGTACACACTTGGCAACTGCACATTACAATTAATAACCAGAGCGGTATCCTGAACACGTTCGCTCACGCCTCACCTCTACACAAATAATAAATATAATATAAATATAATAATAAAACAATGCTAATTCACACCAATATCAGAGTGTGGGAGCCCTGTACTTTCTTTCTCTTTAACAGATTTCAGATTAAGGAGCCCGCGTGCTCGATTCTTTAATAGGTTATATAGGCTTGTAGAATCATTTGCTGCCTGCCTTAATTTATATAAAAATACCTACTTACAGTTGAATCACAGACACAAATTGTTAACATACGCGGTTTAACTTAAAAAAGGGTGACTGTTATCTATAGATTAATATTTGAAAAATGCATTAAAACTAACACACAAAAGAAAAGACATATTAGCTAATTCAAAAGAAAATGTACACGCCCGAAATACTTTAAAGACAAACGGTTTACAATGAAGGCATTTAATTAACTCCAAATCGATCTGGCTCGATTGACACTAACTGTAACTAACTTTTCCCCGATTTCAAACCTAACAATCTTTACCCCCGCCTCCATTTTTCAAAAGTAATGAAAAAACATGAACACTAATTTACGTTCGAACAGTTTCCTATTAAATATTGCACGATATCTGAATTTTAAAAATATGCATTCGCCTCTAACAACGCTACCCTTAGCTCACGAGCTTCCAAGTGATAAGCAAAGATATCTTTTGATCGCGGCCTGTACCAGCACAGTTACTTACTAAACTAGTAACATTTTTACATTAAGAATTGGCGCATCAGAAATTCCAATGATTCGTTACGCCCCTTCAGTAAAGCATTTTTTAGCGTACACCCGCTACTCACACCCCAATGTGTGTTATTCAACCCTAGTTACATAAATTCTCACATTTCTTACACAAACATATATAAATAAAATATTTTGATAACATTAGCAAATAACGACGTATTATCAAGATATTTAAAATCCACTAATTATCTTTTCTATCGCGGTAACAATGGCGATTTGACGAACATTTATTACAGTAGTAAAATTTTCGCGATCCGCTACCTACAATCTTTTAACTCAGTGAAAGGTTTGCAATTCTAATTATATTAATCCATACTAATTAACAACTAATAACTTCTATTCAAATTGGGTTAATGTGTTACTGTAATAATGTATATTTGTAAACTTTAAAATCAAATACTTAGTATTCAAGATAAACTGTACGGACAGATAACATGAACATAATGTTATCTTGTAACATACCTTTTATTTTAGAAAAAACCTTCAGAATTTAAGTTAACAGGTTAGAATTGAAGTGACTGCGGTTATGTGACCAGCCGACCTATAACGTCGCAGCTTCCGATCAATCACGTGCTGAGTATGCAACGATCATGCGTTATTGTTATAATTACCAAAATAATTTACTTCAGCCCCCTACATATCTCATTAGACAATTTATTTAAAAATTATAAGTATAATAATAGGAATGATAGCGTTCTGGAGCATCCCCAAAAATAGGGTTAGTTGTGTTACAATTAATCTATTATGTAGTCTGTTTTTGAATTTTGTGCCAAGAAAATAATTACACTCTGCTTAATTCCGGTCATAAGTTATAAATTGAAATGTCTGTTCATGTAGAAAACTTAATTATTGTGGCTAAAGTAATGATTAAATTAAGGCTTATAAATTAATTCATGTTTTATTTCTTAGTCGAAGTGCGTGATGCCAATGAACGTTATTCCATAAGTTTGTAATAAATAGTTACCTTTCAAGTGGTATAAATTTACATAATTTGAAAATTGTAGTTGATTTGAATTAAAATGATTAGTTTTTGAACTATTTCTTCATCAAAGCAGCTGAGAATGCTTAAGCACTCCGCGCTGTAGAAATATCAACTATATCATTATTCATAGCTTATAACTCTATGAATTTAGTTGAAATTAACTAAACGCTCTTACTAATTTTATTAACAGTTGATGTTTCTATAGCAAGCTGTTTGAATATTTGTGAACATTAAAAGTCATAACCAAACAAAGAGTTTTAGCTAAGATATAGTATAGTGTAAATTTCTTTTGGAAATCATTGAAGTATAAAGACTGTAACTCTCACCTTCGATTGAATAGTATTGGTGTAGACAACCATTTTCTAACATTTCTTTTGTCACTCAAGACAATGATTACAAATCGTGTCTTAAAAAGAAT